>JBBDHG010000324.1:940000-1352500 GCA_037951165.1 Lophius americanus
ACACTTTGGAATTGCTTTCACAGACGCATGACTCTTTTCCCATGGGAAATCCGCAAGTTGTAGCCCGTGAAACCAGAAATGAATGAAGGAGGTGCAATGAGGGCAATTTTCTTGGCCGATCACCCGCTTTATAAAGTCTGACTAGCCGATACCGAATCTGACCGATTCTGACTTTTTTTATTTAAAGTTTTTCAATCAAAATGGTTAATGTATTTTAGGTGCTCTTACTTTGAAGGATTACAGTGGATGTAAGGCTGGCCATCATTGTGTATGTAATCAGAGCTGTTGAAATGAATGTACGTCCGTTTCTAAAACAAATTTTATGACATTGCGAAGTGAAAATAAAACTTTGAAAGCCTCGTTCAGTCTGGCTGAACTGTGGGCTGTCGCTAGTTTTAGCCGCTCTGCCAACGTTAGCTTCTTGAAACTTGCCATGTTTCTCAGGGTGATAAATTTGGAAGTGTCCAATGAATGCTTTCAGGGTTGTTACGCCACAGCCTCTTTTGTCCTTATGTTTTAGAAACCATAAATTATAGTATAGATAAATACATACAGCGGGCTCGTGGCTGGCTCTGAGCTCCCGCTAGCTGTAGCCCCTCTGCCAATGTTAGCCTCTTAAAACTTACTATATTCCCCCGGGTGATTAAAGTTGGAGTGTGTGTTTAATTTTGTTGTGCCGAACGTTTTTGGGGTTTTTCCTCCACAGCTTATTTTGTCCTTATTGCTTGTTAAAATTGCGAGCTCTTTTGTTGTTCTGGCTTACTTATTAGATGTTTGGAGCCATGTTAGCTCATGCTTGGTGTGCGTGTACAGCGCATGCATGTTACCGGCATGGAATCGGCTGAGGGAAGCTGGAATTTTATGTCACACGTGTGGGAAAAAACCCCGATAAATAGTACATTTAGCCAATTATATGGCTACAGTTCCACTTCCTTGTATAACATTTTTTTACCGGACCCTCCAAGCCTTTGCTCATGTCCTTAAAGACGTACCATTAAGTTTATTAATAATTTCTATAACCAGAATGAATCATTTGGGAAAAAGACATTTGAAAAATGGCTCTAACAGTACGAGCAGCTAAATAAAGGTCAGTTACAGATCCGGAAGAAAAGATGAGATTGTGTAGTTTGCAAAAAGTGCTATATTCCAGCATTTTATTTATTTTTGCTTTGTTTTAAAATGAGGTTAAATAACCACAATGAAGTGAAAGTGAAGTGAAGTGAAAACAAATATCCTGAAATTTTATTAGTGCTACCTTTTCAACTTTGAGTTTTATAATATTGGAAGTTAACAGTTATTTAGTCATGTCTGCTTGAACACTTAACATGTTTACATGGAGTAAAAACGTTATTTACAATAAGTTCACTTGTCATGCGTGTGCACACACTGGAGTTTGTTGGTGTGTAACATCTGTGAATATTTATTCATTGTACCGCTCTTTTCCATTCTGCACTCCACTGACTCCAGAATTCCAATATACTTGTACCACTGGTACTTGTGCAAATGGCAAATAAAACTCTTTGAAGCTTTGAGTTAAATCTTTGCACCATAAGTCTGAGGCTTCAAACCATTGTCTTCCTGTTCCAAACTGAAATCTCATGTTGCTTTGATGTCATACGCAGCCTGATGTTAATGTTGATATTCTCTTTGTCTTTTGGCCGCAGTGGAATCCCAGGGAAGAAATGTGGCACAATCATAGTGAGAGCAGAAGAGCTGAGCAACTGCAGGGTAAGAGCAACTTTGTTCCTCTGTGCATTCATTTGAAGGTCAGTTAAAAAAAAGAAAAACAGAGTTTTTCATGATATTTTATTATACTTTTGTCAAATTATCCCAATTTTTTCAGCTATTATGTCTCACAGGAAGAAAAAAAATGAATACTGGGTTTGTTTGGTTGGGATTTTATCAAATTTATAAGACTGAAAGCACTTTTACGTACATTAGCACTAAAATATACTGGCACTACATGGATGAGCTTCTATTTACGCAAATGATAATGTTGTCTTGCATTCAGCCGCAGTCATTCACTTTGAAAACAGCATTTTTGGGTTCAGAAAACACACCATATGGTACAGTAGGGTATCATATATGGTTGTTAAGTATTATAAATTAAATGTATTATTATTATTATTATTACCATGGTGCATGTCTATATAGCAAACCGGTGTTGTAGCAACTGAAGAACCTATATGAAAAAATTGCATCGGTTCTTGACGATCCCCCAAAACACAAAATAATCACAGTAAGAACTGTCATATTGAAAAAAATGTATTTAGGGCCAGAAAACAGATGTACAGTTTGGATGACAAACAAACAATCTATATTATTTGAAAAAGGATGTAGCGATTGGACGCTACATCGGTACGACTATATAGGGTACACTACTGTAGTGGTCACTGTTTAAACTCCCCAAACCCCATTCTTGTGAAAACTGTGACACAACACCACTTACATACATGGCTAGTAGGTTTTCCTGCCTGGCAGCCAGGCATGGATAATAACATAATCAAAGGACAACTATCAAGCTGCTGACTGCTTACTAACTCCTCCAACCAACTGGAGAGTTGCTGAAACAAAAATGGCCCCACATCCTGATTCCTTTGTTTCCTTTACGCAACACAAGCTAACTCTACACGTAGTGTTATTCATGGTTGATCTTAGCATGAATAAGGCAGCATTTTCGATCACTTTGAGGATCTGACTGTACGAGGATTGCACGTAGGAAAAACTTCTCTGTTTTTTAATAATAATTTTCATGTCAACAGGTCGTCAGTTGTTGCCTGTTTATTACGAACTAATAGAGACAACTAATGCAGGTTCAGCTCAATTATATCAAGGCGGGGGGACAGAATATTTGAAACACTGCTCAGTGTAGCTGACGGATATTTAACAGCACCGTAGACCCACATCCTCCTGAAGAGAGGAATAAGCAAAAACTGATGGAGGAGTGCAAGGGTTGGGTGGGGGCGAAGGTAAATATTTAGCAAAATAAAAAACAAGTGAGCGTGAATCCTCGCTGTCAAAATAAGTTAGCGTGAAGATCCGACTCATGGAACCGTCGAGAGGTAAACCGGTGAGGTCGGTGCAGGTCGCCTGGGGAATGCAGACCGACCGGCCACGAATGGCTGCCGGCGCTTGAGTCATCACCCTCAGGAAGAGAGCCGGCCCACCTCCACGGAGGGGATGAGACAGCGGGGAAGGAGCGCGCCACTCTGTGCAGCTGTCAGTCGCAAATATTTCATTTATTGCAAGAGATTCCCCTAAATTCCCTCTACCTTTAACAAGATTTAACTTTTGCATTTGCATAGCATGAACTTTGAGATGGACAAGTCCGTTATCATGTCTATCAGAGTTTTAGTTCTTTCTCATCAAAAAAACATGGATGAGAATGATGTGGAAGCTATCAAGCCCTCCGAAAATACTTGCATGGTTTTTCACAATTAATCAAATATTGGATATAGAAAAAAAAAACTTTACTGCTAGAGATCAAATAGAGAAATGGAATAAGTTTATCGTCCGGACAGACTTTTCACAATTAAAGAGCTTCTTAAAAGATGTAAGATTTCCAAAAAACAAACAAAAATTTAGATGTAATTCCCCCCCCTCACTTCCCCACCCCCATCCCAACCCCTTCTATATGCGGATTGTTGTATATATATATGTTGTTTTTTTTCTTCCTGTATCTATTTATCTATTTTTGTTCTTCTGGTTTATATCTTCTTTCTTGTCTTGTTACTTGATCATTTATTTTTTCATTTATAATTTGTAATCCAGATTGATAAATGCGTTAACACCCTCATTCAATTTGCATCAGTGGCAAAAACAAATGATAGAAATATGCAATGGCTGTAAAGTGAATGAAACATTGCAAGAAAGTAATATTTAAAAAAACAAAAAACAAAAAAATTTGATTCAAGCGTGTTTAAAACACTGTGATACATAAATAAATAGGTATTTCCTGAAGAAAACAAATTTTCCCCTCTGGCCCAAATTTTCTTGTTTGATGGTGATTTTGCCACCTGCAGATTCTTTTCACAGCACCATAGCTGTGGATCTCACACCTTCCTTCAAATCAAAGAGCTACTTCTCTGATTTGTCTTTGCACCTAAGTATGATTGTAATTAATTATTTGTAATAAACACCATCTTCCTCATCTTCTGTTTATCTTATCTGTGGTACAACATGCCAGAAAATCCTGCAGCCACCAGAGAAGCTGACCATCGTAGTATTTCTGCAAAATGCCTCCAGTCAACAAGGCATACAGTTAAATTTAGAGAACGCAATATTGGAAGATTGATCGTACAGAATTACTTAATTACAAGACGTATCAAGATTTAATTGAAACATGATATCAATTTCACATTATTTATTACACGTTAAGATGATACAATGAAAATAATATGCAAGTGCAAAATTGTTCAAGGGTGAAATTAAGCGCCATCATCTTGACTTGTAATCTATGTCTTCATCAAATTTTTATATCAGCCCCCCCACTGATGTAGACAGAACATCAACTTAGATATATATGTATATATGTATATATATATATATATATATATATATATATATATATATATATATATATATATATATATATATATATATATATATATATATATATATATATATATGTATACTTAAATTGTACAATTTAGAGATAATACAGAAATTAGACTATTCCCCAGAAGGTATCTACAGCTAATTAACCGCATTTATGGAATATATGGTGTATAAATTGAATTAATGTGAGAATGGTTGTTCAAAGAAACGTAATTACGACACATACAAACATATCATTCATTTCACATAATCATCATAGATACAGATGATATGATGACATTAATGTGCAAGTACAAGTACTAACTTACTAGTACTAAAGTAAATTTAAGCATTTACTGCAAAAACCTACTGTTAGAATCACAGTAATAAGCTGGCAGTAGGTAATCAGTAGTTTACTATTACTAAATTATATAATTATTAATATTTTTTGTACTACAGTACACAAATATTTTTAAGCTGCTATTTTACGGTTGAGGCTTTTTTACTGTAATTCACTACAGGACAAAATATTTCCAGGCATATTTCACAGTTTTGGAGTACACAATTATTAACTGGTATTTCACAGTTGTGTTTTTCTTGTTTTTTTTTTACCATAATTTAATACACTACAACAATATTTACTGTGATATTTCACAGTTGTGGTATTCTGTACTATAATTTATTACAGTGCAACAATATTTATGGACATATTTCAAAGTTTTGGCTCGTTTTACTGTGATTTACTACAATGTAAAAAAATATCTAATGTGTTATTTCAGAGGTGTGCCATTATTTTTATTATGATTTAATACAGTAAAAAGATATTAATGGTCATATTTCACAGTTGTGGCTCCTTTTACTGTTATTTACTACAGTGCAAAAATATGTTTTGGCTGCAATTTACTACAGAAAGAAAGCATTTACTGTTTGATTTTACATTTGTGGCTTTTTTCTAAATTTAGATTCACTGCAGTACAAAAATATTTATGGTCATATTTCACAGTTGTGGCTAATTTTAATGTAATTTACTGTAGTGAAATATTACACAATTGTTACTTTATTACTTTGATTTTTCGCAGTAATTAGTGAATACTCTAATTATTTTTGAGTAACTGTAGAATGTTTCACAGTAATGCACTGTTCAAATAGACACTACT
Source organism: Lophius americanus (assembly GCA_037951165.1). NCBI lineage: Eukaryota > Metazoa > Chordata > Actinopteri > Lophiiformes > Lophiidae > Lophius > Lophius americanus. The sequence goes on from JBBDHG010000324.1 coordinate 945,694, forward strand.
GTATATTTTGCCGCCATCGTTCACGTTTGATTATCTTGACTTTTAGCCTCTGTTCAGGTTCAGGTGAAGATAAAATTTTAATTTCTCCCAGAAATCTGCGATTCCAAATATCAACTTTGTTGTGAAGTGCATCAGCAGTTAAAAAAACCCAGTATCAAACAGGCAGTTATTGCACAGAGAAATGATCCAACCCTTCATCATCAAGTTGGCCAAAATTAACTCCTCTGATCCGGGGTAACGCCTTGTGTTTGGTTTGCTTCCCTTCTTTCAGGAGTCGGTGCTGTTACAGTTTTGTGGTAACAAGCTGGATAAGAAGGACTTCTTTGGAAAGTCTGATCCTTTCCTCGTCTTCTACCGCAGTAACGAAGACGGATCGTAAGTTGACAAGCGACTTCCTCTGTGGTATTTGCTGGCATCAATTGGCTGAATAGAAGCGGCGATCTCGGTTGTGAGCACATGCACACGCAAACGGCACGTAAAGATGCCTGAAATACACGCATGCAGGAATTTTCATGCTCTAAAAAGCTCCCATACAGAGGATATATGGTCTAAACTGCCTATATGAGGTTACATAATGCTTGATTGTGAAAATGTGACTTATGTCGCCGAGCCTTTAACAGGATAAGTAGCAGACGGGGGGTTTGAGGAGAGATAATAGGGCGGATTTGACAAGAGGGGATAATAAAGGGAGAGAGGACGGACACACTGGAGATGAGTGAAAACTCTGTGTGGAGGTCGCAGTTTCTTTTGCCCCGCAGAGGCGTTTATTCATTCAACTTCAACGTCTTAGTGAAGACACACATTCTCTTTTAGTGCAGCTGGGTATTTACTGAAGCAGCCTAAATGTTCAGCAGGCGTGCTGCTGTCACAACCCCCGGCTACAAAGAACCAGACTAGGTGCTGCAGACAGAAAAAAAGAACAGGATCTGGTTATAACAGCCAAAGATCATGCCGTACGGAATACTTTTAGTGTTTTAACTTTTAAAATGAACACATATCTGCTCTGTAAATCACTTTTTCCTGTGCTCTCCTTTGAGAAAAGATTAAACAAAAGTTTTGAATAACTAGTACAAACTTAAAACAATGATACTGTTGAAAAAAAAACTGAAAAAAACCCATATCCAACGAATAAGACTACAATCAATAATTTTGAAAAAAACTAAAACAAAAGCACTAGTTTACTCATGGATGCTGCACATAATAAATATTGCACGTAAAAAATGCAAATTTGCAGTTAGAACATTTAAGAACAGTATGACTTGTTTATGTATGAGAGGCGATCAGGGTTCTGATAGCCCAGAAACGGTTTTTGAGTCTTCATGCTCCTGTACCTCTGTCCAGAGGGACGTAATGTGAACAGTTTGTGTCCAGGATGGGAATGATCCCTTATTATTTTTCCTGGTTCAGCTTAAGCACTGAGAGCTAGAGATATTCTCCAAGGCAGCCATTGATTTTTTTGGCCGTTTTTATGACCTTCTGCAAAGAATCTGTGAGCTTCTGTGAAGTCCTCAACATGCTTTAAGATAAGATCCAATAGTGACTCAATAATGGAGATAGTTAATATTTTTGTTTTAAATTCAGTTTAAAACAAGAAAGATTTCCTTGTGTCAATCAATATGAGCTACATTGTAAAGTTGAACTTGGAATTTAAGGATGAAAAACTATGTTTTCCATGAAATGCTCCCACAAATAGTAAAATATGAACTATTAAAGTAAAAATGCATCTCTATACAAGATATATTGTCTTGTGTACGTTCATACAAGCCAATTTGAATGTAATCTGACATATTGTTGGAATTTTTTTTTGCAATGAAGTTCCCCTAGTGAGAAAATTTGGACTAAATCGAATCAACCATTTGGTGATTAGCTTTTGTAGATAAGGCCCCCCCCCCCTAGTGGAGGAAATATGCAACTAACCTTCCAAAAATCAATGCACTTTTTCCTTGCTCTAAGGTCTATACGGATATAAAATATGAAAATGTCCATGAAATAGCTTCTGAATGCAATGATGAATCCATAATTTCCCCTTCTCTTCTTTGACATAATTACAGGTGTTTAACCTGCCTATAACTACATCATGCATCAACTTAAAACGTAGAAACAATAACAATATTATAAACATTATTTACCACATTTTGTCATACACAGTGAAACATAGTGGAATTATTTCTCATTATATTTGGATTCCGAGTCTTGTTTAAGGACTCAACATGTGGACTGCTGGAATCGAACCACTGACCCGCTGTTCTTCCGATCGGGAAAACAACCTTTCTACTCTCAGAAAACATTAAATACCTGAAGAAAGCGTACTGCAGAGCTCTCTGCGTGACGCCCTCCCTCTCTGGCGTCATTTATCGCTGAGTGCCGTTACATGAGAAGTGCTGGTCGATGTAGAATTACCTGTCAAAAAGCACCTCTTCTGTTGCCTAGCAACATTAACAGCTGGTATTGATTAATTGGTTTGCACTTGAGATAAAGTCATTGTAGCAAAAGCTTTGTATAAGAAATAGTAGAACTAAAGGGTGTGACGGAGCAGTTCCAGTGGTGCTCAGATTGGCTGTATTAGTAGGAATCATAGTCCTAGTAAGAATGTTTTTTGTAATTATAGTCATAGTAAGAATGTTTTTTTTAATTAAAACTGTTGTAATCGTGTAGCTCAGCTCTGGATTTGAAGGATGTAACACATCAGTCCTTTATCCACAACCCCAGAAAAGAAGGGGAGCGTTGTAGAGAGCTCAAACGGGAGAGATGGGCTCTAAATCCACATTAAGATAAGATCCAACATCGAAAATGAGCATTTTTGATGTTTTCTTTATACTCCTTTACCATTAATCTTAGGCTTGACAATATTTCCGAGTAAAAAAGCAAATAATCAAGAAGATTTTCTGTTGGGCTTAAAGGTAAATTCCTCATCTAAATCATACGTGTTTGTGTGTCTCGCAGGTTTACCATCTGCCATAAAACAGAAGTGGTGAAGAACACTTTGGATCCGGTCTGGCAGGCTTTTAAAATTCCTGTGCGGGCACTGTGTAACGGAGACTATCACAGGTACGGTACTAGACAGGGCGGAATCCCACAAACAGAAACATTACTTTGAAGAAGAAAAAAATAAGTTGTTGAAATTATTATATTTTTTAAAATTTCACTGGGTTTTGATGTTGACATCATATAATGGCAACTTTGCTTAGCATCTGTTAGCTAACAGATACTGTAATTAAAAAACAACACCTGAGGATGCTAACAGCGATGTTTGAAGTTTTGCACCTGTAATAAGTAATAAGTAATAACACCTTTCGTGAGTTGGTGAGTTGGTGCTGTGATGTTACACCTAGAAGCTCTAGTTATGCTAGCTTCTGATTTATATAATGGTGCAAATCGAGCTTGTCAAGATAAACGTCTGCGTTTACTCTAAGAGGTTTTTCTCATGTGTTCGTCCGTACACACCAACCGACGCTAGATACTGAGCATGATGCTGGCAAAATCATTGCAAGCACTTTGGGACATAATGTTTAGACTTGTGGAGAATTGAAACGTCAGTCTTGTGGTCTGAACACTGAAGGTACTGCTCTACTGTGTACCTGCCGTGTCTGTAAAAATTATGAATATACAGTATTCATAATAGTTTTATTGTGATAAGTGATCGGCGGAGCATCCCCACTGATGCCGATTCAGTGCCGTTTACACATGTACATATGTAAACGCACACTAAGTATGAACTGCCATGGCTAAAAAACATCTCCCCTGTTCTGAAATCCTTCACCCTGAGTGAAGAAAACACTAAGCGGACAATTTGTAACACCAGTAAGGCTTTATCAGACACTTCAAAATGAAAAACCCCGAGTTGATTAATACCAAGGCGAAAATTTTTGTAGCCATGGTATCTCATGCTTGCTGTGTCTTTGTGTGTGTGTGTGTGTGTGTGTGTGTGTGTGTGTGTGTGTGTGTGTGTGTGTGTGTGTGTGTGTGTGTGTGTGTGTTTGTGTGTGAAACGGGAACCACGGTGCAGTGCATGCGTTTAACCAGCAGGGCACAGTAATACCGCGACTGATTGGCTGCTCATCATCATATCAAAATAAGCCTGCAGGCGCCACAGTTTGATATTGAACGTGGACAGTATTTAACCGTCACACAATCAACTCTTGAGTTGTTAGATAGCATTAGCATCCTTGAAGGATGAATCCAAAGCACCATCTACCTTAAACCGGAACAGCCGCCTCTAAACAGGGTCTTCACCACCACCTACTGTATCGCTCACATACAATGTAGTTACAGCATCTCTCCCCAGAGAGTTTCACCATCATTCACACCTGGACTCTCATTATGCTACAGGCTCACGTGTTTACCCAGCAGAAAATCAAGACAACCTTGTCTCTTACGATTAACTGATAAGTGATGTGTGGTAAACTTTATTCTTGTAACGACCCTCTGTTTCACACACCTCACTTCCAGGCTTCGGATTTACCTTTCAAGCATCAGTAAGACCTTGATCAATCAGAACCTTAACAAATAATAGATATATGGCAATACCTTCCTTTAAAATATAATTGAACACAACCTAAAACTCAGCAATAGCAATAGGTAGGATTTGTCCGTCCCTGTTTCACAGCTGAATAAACTGATAACGACCTTCACTAAAATACCTCTTAACATTCCTCTCTGGTGTTCTGTTGTCTTGTCCAGTCAGGTGTGTCCTTCCACAGACATGTTGCCAGCTTTCTAAGCAGAGATTTTTAATGTGATTTTCCTCTCCTCTCGTCCTTCCCCAAAGGAGCATTAAGGTGGAGGTGTACGACTGGGACAGAGATGGCGGGTGAGGCAGAAATTCTCTTTATCCTTGTGCTGTTAATCTGAAGTAACCATGTCTGCATTTCAGGCTATGATGCACCATCTATCAATAGGGTATAGCTGTTCAACTCCAAAATGTATTTGCAACAAGTCCCAGATTTAAATGTTATAATTAACTATTAAGTATATTGTGACATGCCACTAGAAGATGTAAATGTACCAATTCCTACTGATTAACTCCTAATTTCCCTGAAAACATGAGTGCATTTGGTGTTATAGTCAGATAAAAATGTTAAATGGGGGTAAAGACAGTATTTATGTTCTGAAATGAGTGATTCCCACTATTCAGGGGGACATTTTGGTCCTTCACTGGTAATTTTAACAGACAGATTTGACATGTCAAGAGTATTTTGCCCCAAGGTGCATTTCAAAACTTGACTCAAACTCTATCTCTATGGTATTATGGGTCCGTGTAAACAGTGTGGTTGTTTTTGCAGCCATGACTTTATCGGGGAGTTCAGTACCAGCTACAGAGAAATGTCCAGAAGCCAGTCACAGTTTCACATCTATGAGGTAATATACTACACACACAAGCACACACACTTTCAGCACAATAATCTGACCCCCGTCATAATCATAGAAACTAGAAAGAAAGAGTGGTGAGGACCAGACTGAATATTCTCACTTTTCAGAATCGTCCTCTGAGACGCTCAGAGTAGTTTGTGCAGGAACATCAATGGTGTGTCATGCATGAATGAGATAAAAGATTACCTGTGAAGTTTATCTTTTAGTTCAAACAATCTGCCAACCTGCAAGATGTAATCTGCACTTCCATTTTATTCTTAATCTGAACCTTAATGCACATGAATAATGCTTTGAATGAATGAATGAATGAATGAAGTCTTTATTTCAAACATGTAATAGAATAACATCTAAATATGTAAAATGAAATAGCCCACTCCATAATCAAAATAAAATAGTTGCTACATATTAATAATAATAATAAAAATAATAATAATAAATAAAAACAAAGCAAAATAAGTAAAAAAAAAAAAACATAAATACTCCTTCACATAAATACTTCTTTAAGAAGTATAAACTTATTTAATCCCAACCACTTATCCATTTAAGCAATTATTTGTCATGTGCTTCCGATTTAAATCACAATTTATGAGAGAATATATATGTAATATAATGTAAATCCAAAACATGAATATAAACTATAAATATAGAAGTATATGTATATATTTATATGTACACATAATATATATTTGATATTACATATATAAATGTAATTGGTACAAAAAAAATGTCTTTCCTATCAGAATAATTTAAAAAAAATAATAATTTCCTGTTTATTGTTTATTTTTTGCTCTGTACATTATTTGAGCTGTTTGAAATTCCACAAGATCATTGTATTTTAATGTTTTTGACGATCACGATCCGTACATGTTTTTGTATTTCCTTATTTGTTTCACAAACGAGTATTGTTTACATCAAATATGGATGAGATGAAAAAAAAAATTTGATGTTCTTTTTCTATTTTGAATATGAAAACATAAAATCAAAGAAATAGTACAAAGAAATGAAAAAAGGGTTTTAGAGTTTTCCGGAAGCGGATATTATCATTTACAAGTGCTCCAATGAAGGCGGTGCTCCTGAGGGATCACGGAAAACACACGGGATATTTTATCAAAGCTGAAATCGGGTTCATCTTAATTGTATCTGCTAACGCACACACCGATCAGCAACAACAATAAAAAACAGTCACTGGTCATTCCAATGTAAGCAACCAAGTCCGGTTTCAGAAGACGACATTTTTAGAAAAGGAAAAAAGGACAGATTTTTCCTTTTTGATTCTTTTATTTCGAAACGAAGTCATATCACCACACGTTTTTCGTTTGTCAACATTTGTTTCCGAAACGAAAAATGAAATACCAAAACATACACGGAGCGGTTATATCGATATGTGCTACCAAAAGAGATGTTGATCTCATCACAAGTCCTTTACTGGTGCAATGAAAATGAACAATGATGCTTACATAGATCATAAATGCCACACAGGCACTATTATTCAAGATCATACGGGTCTACCAAGTTAAAACTTATTCACATGAATTGGGAAACAGAGGGGTTTAAGTTACTTTAAAATACTGTGTTTAAAGGGAAGTATCATTTCAAGGGATCCACCGGAGTAGATCCAGTAGGGCAGGATAGATGCTGAACTTTGTTTGGGGCAGTGAGACATTTTTACACTTGACACATCTCAATGGGTTTACTTTCATGACACTTTTCCCACATTATAGGCAGACACAACTTGCATAACTCCTTTGTAGCTGTCTTGCTTCATTGAAACTCACCAGTGTCCGGGAGTTTATTAAAACGAAGACACATTCATGCATCAGAACCCGGCTCATGTGTTTATTATTTGTGTATTTAAACTACGCCAGCTCCATCTCGTTTGTAATGTAGGCTCACACACACTCAGCACAGCCAATATTTTCGTACGCTTATTAGAATATTCTGCTTGGTCCTGTCACAAATGTGTCTCCGCTTCATACGGATTCAGCAGCTTTTTATCGATTTTGAGGGCATAAATACTAATTTTAAATGGACAGGCCTATATTTCTGGTCTATATGACAACTCCTGTCAGTAATTATACGATGTCTGAGCAGCATTAAAATACATAATTTACTGCAGTACATGCATTACATGCTGTGTAGCCGGTATCAGTTCCTAAAAGACTCTTTTTTTCTAATGCTCGCTGACCTGTCCATTAACTTAAACAGCAGCTTTTAGAGTGCAAACCGTAATGCACTGCAGGTCAAAAGTCAGAAAAGGTGCTTATCAAGCGTAATCGTAATCACTTACTGCAGGGAGGACGTGGGGGAAGTGGCATGTGATGCCAGACACGCCGTTTTTCTTCCAGCGCTTATCACTTGCTTTTCTAAATTCTCTGCAGAAATGCTGACCTATACATATCTGGGACATGGGAGGGTTGGTAGCGTCTGTGATATCACCCAATGTTTAAAAAGCCTATAGATGGTTAACCGCAGTCCAGCACAGGCAAAAGGTGTGTTCATAGGATGAGGTCAAAAGGAGGACCTGAGTTAAAGTGAGGGGGGAGGAGGGGAGAAGTCTGGTAAGATGCAGAAATGGGTTCAGTACACAGTTTATCCAAACAACGTGTTAAAAGGAATCATGTTAGAAACATAATAAAGTTAATCAGTGATTGTGTGAATGTGGAACTTTTTGAAAAGCACATAATTTCTAGTCCTGGAGAATTGACAGGAAGTGAAGTGTAAGACGGGAAGTGTAAATAAAAACGGGGAAAAAAACTTTCAACGAAGAAAAGGGAAACCCAATACCTTGGCAACATGAGCGTTTTTTAAGAGGCATCTGTGGTCTTCAATGATTCCAGTAGTCTTTTGGAAGCAATGGCCGGTGTCAGAATATTGAAAGGAAATTAACTGAAACATTTTCTTTTAATAAGCTCAATGTAATGAGTTTTTTTTTTGTTGTATATATTTTAAGCGGGTTGATCCAGGTTGAAGAGGTAACTTTGTCTTTGTGTCATCCACTGCTCAGTGAAAGGATTCAAGTTTGTGTTTTCTCCACAGGTGCTAAATCCAAAGAAAAAAGGAAAGAAGAAGAAAAAGTACCTCAACTCAGGAACGGTCAGTCAGGAGCCCCACCTGATGACATTTTTCATGCAAAAAAAAAGGATTTTGATCTAATCTTATGTCTATATTTCCTTTTTTTATAAAGTGGCTTTTACTTTATCTGTGTTTATGAAACAAAGATAAAGTATGGAAGCCACTAGTTGATGGATGATCTGTGGAAACCAGCCCAACGTTTTAAAATCCAGCGGAACCAGAGATCAGTTATAAAGTTTAACTATGATAGTGTTAAACTATCATTGTTAAACTTTATAACTCGTGGCACACACGTGTAATGCAAAAAATTCACTTTGCTTTTAGTATGAACTCACCATTAGATGTGACCCACATGGACAACCTCATAATCTCATGCTACGCTTTGATGCGTGACTGTGGTTTCAGCAGTGACAGGAATTTAAAGTACCGAACCTGACTACAATCTCTTAAGTAAGAATTTATCATCGTTGGGAGATTAAAAAGAAGATAGCAAAACATTCAACATAGCAAAATTTGGTCTCTACATTTGACCCATACATGAAGAGCAGTGGGTCTCCATCCGTAGGAAACTGGGCTTCAGAGTCTCTAGCTGCAAGGGGCTGGTATCGAACCAAAGACCTCCTGGTCGAGGGACCCTCTGAGCTACAGCCTTTGGAGATAAATCTCCCCCTAGTTATTTAAAACAATCCAGTTCTTCCTCGCACTCTATGGAGATATAACATTTGCAAGTAATCCATTAAATAGTTTTTCAGTTATCGGCTGACCACGTTCCCATATTTTGTTCAGCCTCGCCATGGGTGAACAACATTCTTGATCATTGTATCTCCCCTACCAGGTAGAGCTGTCACCTCACAGCAAGAAGGTTCCGGTTTCAAATCCAACTGGGAACTGTGGGCAATTCTGTTTGGGCTTTGTATGTTCTACCAGTGTTTGCATGGGTTCTCTTGACTACTCTGGCTTCGTCCCACAGTCCAAAAACATGCAGAGTAGGTAAACTGGTGACTCTAAACTCCCCGTAGGTGTGTCTGTAAGTGAGTGGTTGTTTGCTTAGATGTGTCGGTCCCCTGATGAGCTGGTGACTCGTCCAGTGTGAACCCAGCCTCTCGCCCAATGTCAGCTGAGATAAATGTTACCGTACCATACCATACCATACAGCCCGTCCAATACTTATCATAGTTAGGTTACGGAACCAGACTGTGTCTACATTATTGTTTGAAGGAGGTTTTGAAACTCCTGAGTCGACATTCTGGTTTTCCATATTGTCCCCTAGTGGGTAAAAAACTTGTATTCAGAGTAGAGGACATGGGATGGGTCTAATTCCTGCACTGTTCTTTCTTGCAGGTCACGCTCCTGTCCTGCCTGGTGGACACTGAGCTCTCCTTCCTGGACTACATCAGAGGGGGGTAGGTTCCCAATAAATGCGGTCAGCATTTGATTCTGCAGAGATTAAGCATCACTTTCATGATTAAGTCCAGAGTCCCTTGCAGTGGAGATGTAGCGTAGGCTCCGCTGAGAGGATTACTCCACTGCATTTATCTCCTCGCTCAAATATTAAGACGGACAGCAGCCGATAACCCGCTGCTTAATTGCCCGCTGCGGCCCGCTTTGAAACATGCTGTGGTGTAATCTAGCGTGATTGATGATTCAACGTTACTCCTGATGTGACTTATTTTTCTCTTGTAGGACGCAGATTAATTTCACAGTGGCGATTGATTTCACGGCATCAAATGGTAAGTGTCCAAAGCTTTGCTCTTATCATTGGAATCGTTTAAGTATTGCATCGAACAGATAAAACTCTGGAGGCTGACACTCAGGTCTTTATTTTATGTCACTTTGAATTATCTCACTCTGATGACACCTAATCAGCGAAAAAAAGAAAAAAAGCAGCCGAGGGTTTGGACAATTATTTGAGCGTCACGTCAAAATAATCATCTCAATATCTGAGGATGATGTTTTATTAACAGCAGGAGCTTCATCTTCACAGGAGCTTCAAAACTGTGGGGAAAACTTTGTTGAATATTTGTATATATATATATATATATATATATATATATATATATATATATATATATATATATACATATTTATATATAAGTGCTGATCTCATTCTAGATGATTTAGTAAGTTAATAAATGCAGTACAATTTAGCAGACTTCATTATGGGACAGCAGAAATGAGAGACTGTCTTCACCCACACTCTGGCGTTGAGAATGAATGAAATAATAGCAATTTTATTCATATGATAACATCATTTATCCTTTGTTGGTATTTTGAGTCTTTGAGCCGCAGTTGCTCATATTTGCAAAACCACTAAAAGACTCTGACAATTGCCTCAGTTACTTTGTATTATTGCACAATGAAGGCCATTAACATTTATCGCCAATGAATAGATGAGGTACATTCCTTATAATAAAAAAGATGAAGAGACCAAACATATGTGTTTGTATATGCAAAGTCTAGTATAGATCAACTGCTCATTAAAAAAGTTAAAGTATTCAATTTATTTATTTAGTTTGGCGAAGTGATGTTCACTGCTGTTTTAGGGAATACATTATTTAAGTGCTTCAGACCGACCCATTTTTAAGATTTACATCTCTGGATAGAACTAATGGGCTGAATACTACACAGAGGTTACAAGATGTATTAAGAGTCACAGGATGTAATTAAACAGTTTGAATAAGACATTATATAAATTATTTGGGATTTTAAATGATATTTGTTGATATCACAGAGTTTGCATCAATAAATTTTTTTATTTCGATATCTGTCCAGATATCCTAAAGATCCTAAAACAATTAACTATTACCTGAGTATTAACAGAAGCCTGTTTTTTTACATCATTTTAGTAGCTTAAAGACTTCCCGCCCAAAACTTAACAAATAATCTGATCAATTTGTACTTGAGAAATATTAAATAATTACTACATTTCAAATCAAAATACACGACCACAATGCAAAGATCCGACCAAAATTTAATGACATGATAAAAAAAAAATTTAATGAAACATTCTAGAAATGCAAGAGCAATGTTTTTTTACGTCTAAAAATTTTCAGGCCATAATTTCTCAACCGTTGGTGCGTTTTGGTCCAAATTTGGTGCACGTGAATCGACTCAAGGATATTTATCCTGTATCATATCATATTTCATAGTTTAATAACCAGGGGGACTTTCTTTACGAAAAAAAGGCTGTGGACATAACGTCACAATTAATTTGAGGAGTTCAATCAGGGAGATAGCTTGTACAATGCCTGGGATTGGGGGCTTTTTTACGGGAAATGCTCATTCTGTCGGGTCCTGGAGTTTACCAAAAATTTGTGAAATATGTTTTTTGCTGAATGACTGTCAATATCTATGCTCTTATCCTTTGTAGTGCCAAAAAAGGACAAATGACTTCATTGTGAATCATTTCATCTATCCTTGACTTGTAATTTCATCAAGTCATCAAAGAAGTCATCAGCTTCTTTGCCTTTATCTACAGAAAAGATAAATCAAAGTTATGATCTTAGGATCTCACTGCTCTGCATTGCTAATCTTTATTGATTTTTGCCTGCAGGAGAGAAAAAACTGCGTTCACATTAGCCTAGCTCATGATTCTGTTCGTACAGTACTTGAAAAACAGCTGCTTAATTTTCTTGGCTGAGCTGTGATATTGTGGATTTCCCACACTACCCGCTGTGGTTTGAGGCAAGCAGTGAGATTATGTTCCTCTGTTGCAGCTGTGCCTTGGAGAAATTTTTTTGCAACTGAAACTCCAATTTGCATTTTAACCCCCTTCCACCCATTCCCCTGTTTAATTTAATACAACTCACAGAAGATGCAGCCATAATTAGAATTTGATGCTGATGTGGGTTTTTTTTCTCTTGTTGAACCATTCTGGTCCCAGGCAACCCTTCCCAGCCCACCTCGCTCCATTACATGAGCCCGTACCAGCTCAATGACTACGCCATGGCACTGCGTGCCGTTGGAGAGATCATCCAGGACTACGACAGTGACAAGATGTTTCCTGCGTTAGGATTTGGAGCCAAACTTCCCCCAGATGGTCGGGTGTCACATGAGTTTGCCCTGGTGAGGAGATCATCTAAAAATCCAGACATCCACATGTCCAAATACATATACGTGTCATTTATTCTTCATGTATTCAGAGGTAATAATAATAATAATAATAATACATTTCATTTATAATGCACTTTACATTTGGATCAAATCTCAAAGTGCTAAAAGAGGTATGTATTTGATGAGCATTTAAATTAATGTGTACATCCATTTATCTGTATATGCTTACGTTTAACAAATAGTGGCCTGTTTTTTTTTTTTTTCAAAGTGTAAGAAGATTTCACCATGTCGGATCTATACGAAAATTACACAGTCGATTTAGAGTATAAAATATATGTATAATATTTATAAGAAAATGCTTTTGAACCAAAGTAGGAAGATTGCACTGTTCTTGCAGTGACGAGAATGTTAAATAACCCCCACATATGTAGTAATCTGAGGTACACTGTGTGTTCTGTAACCAGAACCAGGATTAGGTTTTTGAGCAGTTTGGTGTACATTTCCTCTTTTGTAGGTTCAGACAACATGGGTTACCTCGTCAAGTGCATCAGTCTGTCTTTGGCGCTCCTGACCCTATCGCCGGTTCACCAGTTGATTTCCTGAAACCGCTTTTGATATTTACAAACCACTGCAAATTGGGAACATCCAACAAGACCTCCAGTTCTGGGGACTCTCTGACCCAGATACTCCTTTGTCAGAGTCACTCAAGTCCTCATGTTCCAGTATTCACTTGCCAACAACGTCGCCCCAACTCAGTTGGTAGAGCGGTTGCCACAGTGCGTGTGAATAGTTACCGCTCCTGATGAGCATTAGGCAACTTACATGGCAGCTTCTATCATCACTGTATGAATGTTTGTGTGAATGAATGAGTGAAAGCTGACTCGTGTTGTAAAAGGGCTTTGAGGAGTACATCCTTTTACCACTTACCCACTGACAAGTGGTATTATAAAGATGTTATTGCCCCACTTCTCAGTGGTTAGAATGTTATGGCTAATTGATGTATAGGGTTAGAATTGTCCAGATCCAAATTGCATTTTTATAGTAGGAGCATCCACGTCCATTGACAAAAATCACTACTCTTTCCCGTTTTTTAGATGAAAATTCAATTATTTAGCTGATAGCAACTTTACTTGAAAGTATTTGTGCTATATATATATTCCCATAACTAAAAGTATCCTTGAAGTGCTGAATACTGTCATGAATTAAGAGGGGTTTGGTTAAACACAGGCACTACAATCTTCAATTTCAGATCAAATCAAACAAATGTTGTCTCAAGATGCTTTCCGAAAATAGCAAACCTAGACAAAACGCTTTATTCATTATTCTACAGAGATCCATCAAATTCCTCCATGAGCGAATATTTGGAAACAGTGGCGAGAAAAAACTGCCTTCAAATGGGCAGAAACCTCCAATAGATCCATGACTAAGGGTGGAGGGCTTACTGCCATGATTGTTTGGGTTTGAAGACAGAGAGAGGGAACGGGCGAGAGAGAGGATGTGGGAGAGCACAGACATGCATAGCAACAAAAAGGATATCAGCTATAGTAACAGGCTCCACCCATGCATCCACTTTCTTCCACCTCCCCAGGGTCAGATGGCGGCAGCAGGACAACAAGGGTGCCCAAAAAAATATCCCTTGCCCCAGCAACACTCTCCATCTCAAGCCAGGGATTCCAGGATAAAAATAACAATAATACTAGTGTGATTGCATATAGCAATAGGTTTCGTGAAAATTCTGTAAAAATAATAATAATAATTACACTGACTTAACTTGCAAACCAATATTAGTTATGGCAACATTTCGGCACTAGACCATCATCAGGCAAAATCACATTGGGCATCAACCAGGTCCACAGACGGAGATCCAGCCACCATCCCTCTGAACCTGCAGGTTGAAAAAGCACAAAGACTCCAGGAAGAAGTCAAGTCAGTAACATGCATTAATGGGCGAGGGGTGTATAAAGAGGGAGAGGGAGAAGCACAGCTACTTTTGGAGGTTCTAGGGACTACCAGTAACGCTGCGCCTCGGAGCATAGTGCACTGCTTGATTAATATTAAAGTCTTTCAGATACGTTAGTGCCTGATAACACACGTTAACCTCTGCGGATGCTCACCTGTAAGACTTATACTAGAAACCCTTCAAAATTTCCTAAAATGTGTCAGAAAATACAGGGCCCTAATTTTATCGGCACACTTTTAAAAAGTTGGTCAAATGAGATGCAATAAATTTCTTCATTGAAATTAACCCAAAATTGACAATTAATGCCACAGCTTTAATGCTGTGATTAAAGTTAAAAGCTGTTTTATATTTTTAGGTTCACCTGTTAGAGTAGGAACTCTGAAGTGATGAATAATGATTTCCTGTTTTACTGGGGTATAAATATGTGTGGGGTCTACAAACTGAACCCACACACTCTGAAGAGGATGGTTCGACTGGCATCCTCTCCTTGGATTACAGCTAGAGAATTGCAGCGGTCAGTTGAATCGCGAGTCAGGAAGTCTCCTTTACACCATCAGACAGCATCCACCCCAACACAAAGTGTTTGAGAGGGTAGCATGATAAAAGTCTTTGCAGTCATCCACACACAAGCAAAAGTATCTAAAGTTTGACAAACACCGCAGGGACTTCGACGGATTAAAGTTATCGGTCCGGCGAGACCAAAGTAGAGCTTTGGCAAAACACATCAAAGATGGGTGTGGCGTAGCAAGAGGGGAAACTGTAAAGAAAAGCCCCTCATACCCACTGTGAAGTCTGGTGGTGGATCTCTGATGCTCTAGTCCACCAAATACCAGCAGATATTGGATGAAAGCCTAACAGCCTCTGTCAGGAACCTTAAAATCGGCCGTGGTTGGACCTTGCAGCAGAACAATAATCTGGAGCACACCTCCGAAATCAGCCCAAGACTGGTTCAAAGATCATAAAATAAAGGTTTTGCCAGGGCCATCCCGGTCACCTGACCCAATAGAAAAAGTACATCTGTAGGATGTGCTGCAGAGGAGAGTCCACAAGCGTCGACCTCAGAATCTGAAGGAGTTGGAGAGGTTCTGTGTGGAGGAATGGATCTTCTCATGTGTCCTCAATTCTCATCACCACTACAGAAGGACACTCATGGATGCTATTCTGGCAAAAGGGGGTGGAGCAAAATATTGAAATGGAGGGGGCCAATAATTGTGGCACGTGTTTTAGAGAAAAATATTGGTTTTAGTTAAAAATGTAATGTTTTTAAATTTTGTTACTTGAGTAAGAGGTTAGATTTTTTGTCAATAATTTGAATTAATTATAGACAATAAGGACATTTTATTCCCTTTTCTAAAGGGTGCCAAAAATTTGGAGGCACTGTATTAGCAAATTAATCAAAGTTTTAATGAAATCCGAGAAGTGATAAAAATAACATATAAAAACACATCAGCGGATCTCTTACTCCTGTCAAACTGTCCACAGTGTGCATGAAACTGCAGTGTCTTAGTGCAACTGATGAAGCCCTGTTGGACCTTCCCATTGGGATGTCCTACAGGGCTCCTGACACCCTGACCACCCTTCAGCCATTACTTGTCCACCGTCACTACCAGATGTTCCTCCAGAGGCGTTTACGCCGTTACAGCTGCTCAGCGGTAGGTCACAGCCTCCCCAGAGGCGCCGAACCTTGAGACGAGGCACAAATGCAATTAATCTCACCATTAAGCATATTTAACTCACTCACTCATCCCTTAAAGAGGAAGACTGCAGCTGTGTAGCTGCAGTGTGAGGAAGGCACCACTGAATCTGACCACATAATGTCATCTCCATTCAAAAGGCAAAGTCTCATGTTTGTTCTCCTGGGCAGTCATGTGGTTATAATAATATGTTTGTTTCATTAGAAGGCCAAATATGGTGTTGGACTACATGATATGTAGTTTCATTCTTTTGGATATCTCAAGTCTTGTCAACCAGGGGGTCGTCAATCATTTTGGATATTTCCAAAATACGTTGCGTTGGGATATTAAAACAAGCGTTACTTTAAAATCCAGAAGAGCTTCTATGAAACAAGTCATTCTCAAAACACTTTGTCTTCCTGCTTCCTCTGTAGGTCTCAGATTTCCAGCGGAATATTTCTCCGTTTTACCCAGCTGCGACAAAAGAATTAAACTGTCAACATTTCCCTAATATATGTGTAATATGTTCGATGTATGATTGAATTTCACCACCTGAAGGGCTTTCAACCCTCGACTGGCTCTTAGACTAGGCAATCATTTTTCATAACATTGAAGCATTATTGATGTTTTAGGCCTCTGGTGGCCATTTATGATGTCCTGGAGCGTAGATGTAATCTTGTTAGACTACCGTTTACTTAAAAAACAGGACTGTTTTCAAAATAAATCCCTATTCCTTTCTCTGTGAAGGAAATAAAAGTCTAAAAATATGTTATCTTTTCCCCCTTAGGGTAGCTGTATGCTTATTATTTGCTGTCACTGCATATATCAAAACAAAGTGTGTTCAGTTTAATTCTAATCTTGATGTTATTTCAATTCCTCTTGAATATATTCAACAGATTTCTCCAAAATAAAACTTGCTGTCAGACATTAAAACAATAACAGCGGTATGCTGTGTCTGAATAATAATTATAAATACTTAAAGCAGGCGGAGGGCCGAAGAAACTTCCCACTGACCCACTGAACCATCCTAAAAGGAGAGACAATTATGTGGAATTTTTTGTAGGAAAAGAATTAGAGGATGGAATGAAGGTTGAAAGTCATATCAAAAAAGACTAAAGGCTTTGAGAGAGTTGAAATAAATTTGACTTGTGTTGCAGCAGCAGAGACATTTCATATAACCCTACACACCCCTTATTAAAAATATATATTTAAATAGAGTCGATTAGTTATAATATCGGGTTGGTCCCCCTCTTTTCACCCAAACACCAATGAACCGTCAAGGAATGGACTCCAGAAGACGTCTGAATAGGCGTTGTGGTATACGCCATCAAAAAATTTTTTTGCAGCAGTCCTTTAACCAACTGACTTCGGTGCTAGAGATGGGGTTAAAATACCAGTCAAAGGAGTGTGTGGCGGTTTGGCGAGGTCCTTAGTGCTACCAGCAACTTCTAGCTCCGGTCCCAAACCCGGATAAATGGGCGGGTTTGTGTCGGCCAGGGTAAATAAACGCTATGCCAAATTAATCATCTAGACATCACAATACGGTCCTTGTCAAAGTCTCTCAGATCCATAAGCTTTGCCGTTTCTTTTCCCTCTTCCATCACGACTACAAGATAAATATGATCTATGATTTCTGTATAATGGGTGCAATTATACACAAATAATAAATGTTATTCACTTTACCTTTCAGAGGTTATCATTTTATTTATTGGTTATGTGTTTTATTTTGATGATTACAAATAATACCATTGTCACATCAAAAATGATCCATTCTCTCCAGTTTCACTTGAAGAAGGTATTCTTAAAGTATCATGTTCTGGGTGTTTTAAGTGCGAATAATAGTTAATTATCCAATGTTAGTAAATTCTCCTGTCAGTGGTTATAACGTTAAGGCTGATCAGGGTAACTTTCTGTAAAAGAAAGATCTTAATTTCAATGAATTATCTAGCTCATTGTGCGTCATGACACCGATGTCCTAGATTGATAACGATGCTATTCACTTAAATGAGTGTTCTTTATCGCACTGTTGTTAATTTGGCTGCACACATCAAGTGCAATAAAGTGTCAGCTTCTCCCTTCTGGCCTTGTTATTTCTAAACTACTAAGAACAAGATCAGAGAGCGATGAGCGTATGGCTCCACTTCCATTTTTTTTTTTTTCAGCCCGAAACTCTTATTAAATCCAAAAGCTTCTCACAGGCAGGAATTGATACAGCCCAAACATAGACCCATCCCTCATGCAAAAAAAGGTGCAATGCCCCTTTTGAGTTTTTTGCCGGATGACCATACATCTCAGTAATTTAAAATCAAAAACGCTTATCTTCCTGTTTTGTTTTGTATGCTTTTTCCCCCAGAATGGTAATCCACAGAACCCATACTGCAGTGGTATCGAGGGGGTGATGGAGGCCTATTACCAGAGTCTCAAATCTGTGCGCCTGTATGGACCCACCCACTTCTCCCCTGTCATTAACCATGTGGCCAGGTAGGTCTACTATAATCAAAGCCAGGCATGTGGAACATGTAGGCGGACACAAAAGTGCCATGCTACTGAGAAATTTCTATGGGATCTATTGGCTTTGGTGAATTTCAAGCTGTGTGTATGCGTGTGTGTGTGTGTGTGTGTGTGTGTGTTTGTGTGTTTGTGTGTTTGTGTGTACGGGCAGCTGTAAAGCAATCTGTGGAGCAGAATGGAGGGGCTTAAGATTGTCCCCCCTGACCTATGAGCAATCAATACTTACTGTGAATGGTTTGGACACGTGCAGAAATCATGAACGGCCCTTCAGTGGGGAACCGCTCTGACTGATGGGCTGCTGCCAGGTGCTGCAGAACCTCATGCGCAGTAAAATAAAACCATTGTTGAGAATGTCACACCTCCCACCATTTCACAAACATGAATCTCCATAGACACCAGTACAAAAACATGTACCATCTCTAAAATATTCATCACACCTGAATCGCTAGACATGTGGGTTTTCACATTTTTACTGAGCTGGAAAAGATGAGATGCTGAGAAAAATTACGTGCAATTTTGTGGTACTGTATTTTGTGACCTCCACCTGACATTTTCTTTTCCCAGATCATCTTTCATGATCCTGAAGACTGACTGTAAAAAAACACTTTCTCCACCTTTCATCATAGGCTTTCACATCCCATCTCTCTCTTTCTTTCCCTCCCTGCGAGTGCCATCCGCCCACTCAGCCTGAGAATAGCAGCATTGTTCGGCGCTCACTACTGTGGAGCATCTGAGTCAAAACCCGGAAGAGCGGGGTTTTAAAAAAAAAGGAAAAAAAGACACAAAGTCATGTCACATTGCTAATTGCCTGTTTGTGCCTTAGAGTGTGGTTTAACATAAATTGTCAGTATATCTGACATCACTTCAAACCTTTTGCACTGGTTTATGGAACAGAAAGTAGCACCACTGTTATTCTAGCGCTAATAATAAACCTGAGTGAAAGATTACTCTGTTTAAACCTCGTCCTTCACTCGGGACATGTTTGATGGTTTTGGTTGTTAATCTCATCAGTTTTGGAAAGGTTGTGTTTATCTAGGGGAATTTTGTCATTTCAACCTCAGATATTAAAATGTGTCAATAACTTATTCTGTAAGCAACTTTTTTTCCTGACTTCATGTTAGGGACAAAAAGGTCAACATTTTTGATCGATTCAGAGAAGAAGAAAAAGATGCATTCCTTCTTGTTAGGCTTTCATTCCAGCATTTCAGCCTCAGAGTTGTTGTTTTTATTTTTTCTATCTAAAACTAGCATTTTTGAGACACATAGGGAGATTAAATGCTAAATCCTAAATCCTAAAATAAAATCCTGAATTAATGTAAATGAATGTATTTATATTAATATTAATATCATGACGGATGTTAATTATAATCAATAAGTCAGTAAAAGTGTAAAATTATATTAATAGATACTATTTTATCTCAGGAAATAAACATTCTATGTTCTCATGGAAGGTAAGAGTTTATTTTTTTTTTTTTCAAATCTAATCTAATTTTTATCATAGTCATATTGTATTTATGATCAGGACTGGTGTTGGTGAAGATCCTTAATTCGAAAAAGGCGCTACAGGTTAATATAAGACAAGCATATAAAGAAAACATCTTAATGAATTTGTCAACAAACAAGCGGCATTTGGAAACTCCCCGCGGAAAAAGCCCTTATCAGTGATTAATCCTAGAATGCACTTTTTAATCCTTCATTGAGTAAATGACACAGATATAAATTCACTAAGTTTTCATATATTGTTCTTATCCGCAGTATTTGCTTCGCTTAACTTCCAGGTCATGTGACTTATAAATAAAAACCAAATCATCCTGTTCAAAATAAAGACATTTGACAATCACCCTAACATACACAGTACCTTGATATACAACAAGCGATGGTTCTCTCTGGATAATGAGAAAACAAAAGGTGTTTTACTGTTATTTTCTTAATGTTCATTGGGGATCAGGAGTCTCGTAGCTTAAGAGACTGATTCAAGACCAAAATGGCAGAATTGAGGAGTTTCCATTACTGATAAACGCATCAGATTCTACTTCAATCAAGGTGTAACACCATGCAGAAACAAGAAGAAATTGATTTTTTAGCTGACTCTCATTGTGCACACGTTGTCATCGCGACACGGAAAGACAATTATAGCACTGAGGTGGATTAAAAATCTTAAGCAATTATAATAAACCTTGACTGTAGCTTTGGGTACCGTGTGTGTTAGAGTTATTATTGAATTTAGTTTGTTGAAATGACAACGATGCATAAGGATCGATTCTAAGACACATGAGCACCCAACCCGGCCATTAAGCACGCGTAACAAGGTGGAAAGATATCATTGAAAGATGGTGTATCATATCTCTTTTATTCACTCAAAAAAGTATTAAAAAATGCACATACAGGGGTACATCACTTTTTTATACAACTCGGAAGTCCCGTTAAAAAATCATTTTTAACTTCTGCGTTGTGCATAGCTTATTATCATATAGGTTATATATAATATAAGATATAATCAGAATTGCAAAGGCAGGAACGGTCTTTGAAAAAACCATTAGGGTAGGCTACATGCCTGTTCTCCTTCAGTATGCTCAGTCAGGGATTCCTGCTGATGATGATCCTTTATCTACGAACATAAGCTGTTTGAATATGATTCTGTTAATTATTTTTTCTTTTTCTTAAGGCATAGCAAATGCTTCCGTTTCCTCTTGCTGCATAATATATTTTTAAATGTTCTTATTTTGAATGATGACAGCGGCGGTAAGGTTGGTCGGGATTGTGTACGTGTTCTGTCTTGATGAAATTAACTAACCCTCCGTCTTCCTTTGGGTGCCTTTCTTAAAACAATTGTATGATATTTCAAAGAGAACATAAAACTTTATAAGGCCTGGTCAGTCCATTATATGTTCTCTGGTGGCTTTGTTCACCCACACACACTAATGGATTAAAAGTAAATCAACTTGTATGCAGTGGATACTTTTTTTTTTCTCAAGGGATTTCAGGGGCTGAGTACTTTTAAGGGATCTTGGTAAACAACCTCCATTGTGACGAGGTTCTTAATTTTCCCTTTTTTTGTCTATTTGCATGTGTTATCTTTGCCACCGTAGCGATACCTCTTTGAACATTTTTATCGTTAGTACACAATGGTTGGACTAAATTAAATTACAGTATGAACGAGGATGAAAACATTACAGATTGTAAACATATAACATCAATCCTTCACGTGTCGCTGGCACGATATCTCAAAGTACTTCCTTGGAATTCCTTTTGCATACTTGGGCAGTTCCATTTCAGAGACCAACGGCTTCTCGGGCATGGGTTGTTGCTGGGGGGGAAAAGTCAGAATCACTTTAAATGTTACTAAAATGTGATGATAATTGCGGTCTGTCTTTCATAGAGGGGGAGGGGCAAAATGAGGTTTGCTCTGTTACAGAATGTCTACCAAATGGAACCATATTGAATCATGTGACCGTTTCTGTAATATCCACATTCTATCCAGGAAGTTCCTGCTACTGACTTGACATGTTTTACTCACAATGTCAACAATATTTAAGTGGAACCCAATACGCCCTATTTCTTTTGTGACCGCCATCTTTCTCCGTCCAGGTATGCGTCAGCGGTGACAAACGGCTCTCAGTACTTCATTCTTCTCATCATCTCTGACGGCGTCATCACAGACATGGCGCAGACCAAGGAGTCCATAGTTAATGTACGGTACCACAATCCACCTCCACCTATGAGCTCTGTGTGTTTCATTGATCAAACTTCCCAGACATCTTCTCCAGTAAATATGGAAGGGGGTTGCCAGTATTTAACTGACAGCAGCAGTTTGAAACAATCGAGGTCGCAAGAAGGTTCAGCCACTGATGTAGATTCTAATGAGCTAATAAACAATATGATAGGGAGAAAATGAGAAGCAGTTCAGCTGCTGTATTTCTCTTTTATTGCCTCCCTCTCTCTTTTATTTGTCTCCTCTAATGAGAGACGGCGGCCCGTCTGCAGGTTTCCGTCAATGTTCCAATGCTTCTATTTCAGCTCCACCAACACTGCTTTCTAATCACAGCTGCTGGAACGGGAAATAGTGGCGTCATACCTCACAATTCACTCGCTAGACTCACCACTTCATCTATATTGAGTGTTTTTGCAGGGAACTTAAACAAACACAGGGACAGCATGCAGACTAAAGACCCTCAGACCCTCAGGGGGATTGGAACCCAAGGCAAGGCAACTTTATTTATAGAGCGCAAAGTGCAAAACACCATTGCAACATAATAAAAAATTGTTTGAAAACATTAAGAAACATTGAAAATTAAAATAAATAAATAAAATAATAATAATAATAACAAGCATAAAAGCTAAGAACTTTCGACCTCAGACATAATTCTGTGTTTTGACTCAACAGTACTGTGTGGGAAAGACAGAAATATGAATAACTTAAAGGTATAATGAAAGGCAACTGATAGTGGAAGTGGTCTTGCAGAAAATTCTTGCACAGAATATTCAACTTTGACCTATGTAGAGTGTGGAGAAGTTATCCAGAGTAACTTCTGCCACATGTTGGAGTGCTGCTTTTGGTTTTGGACCGTCATCCGTCCATCTGTTTGTCCGTTCGCAACGAAGAATACTTTGTCTTCATCTCCTCAAAAACCGATCGAGAGATTTCAAGGCAAAAACCATTAATATAAGTGCAGACAGGTGGAAAGAAAGAAAAGAGTGAGGTTTCGTTTTTGAAGCCCATTAAGGTTTGAGCATCTGTTCAGTCTGTCCTTCCTCTGACAGACTGAACAGATGCTCAACATGCTTTAGTTCTCTCTACCATGATAAATGACTGCTTCACTGAAAAAGCTGCTATTCACACGTTCAGCGCACTGTGTCCTCTCCTGATGGCGTTTGTTCATATGCATTCATAAGCTTCCTCCTCACCCACACCCCCCCCAGGTGATGTAATGTTATTCTAAAGTAAGATTGGAGAGTAATTATTTACTACCTCGCGGAGGAATCGCAACCCTCATATCTCAAGCAATTTGGACATTCACCTAATAAACACAGGAAGTTATGAAACGCTGGAAAACCTTCATACATCATTCATCACTCAAACTCCACTTTGCTGTCCCACTCGGCTAAGATTTAATAAGCAATATTGTGATGCGGGGCTGCAGTTCAGCTGCAGGGAAGATGTAAATAGACTAAGCTGTCGAGCTTCGCGAGATTTAGACAAAGTTACAGATGCATGAAATTAGAAAACTCTCTAACTGGCCTGCATGAGAGACTTTATGAACCCAGCTGCACAGTGTAGATGAGATTGGGTGAACCCCCATCTATTTTAACAATGGCATTGAATTTTGCTACTGAGCTTCCCCTCTATGTTCGCTTACATTCGGTTATTTGCGGGGTGTTTCTCTGAAAGCCTGCAGCATTTAAGATAGCAAAATTCTGAAAAGAGCAAATGCTTCTAGCCTGGCTTTGATGTTCCTATTCTGTCTCACTCCACCCCATACAGGCCGCGTCTTTGCCCATGTCAATTATAATAGTTGGGGTTGGACCAGCAGAATTTGACGGTAAGCAGGGTGAAGAGCATGTGCGTGCGTGTGCACATGCTTGTGTGTGTGTGACTGTTTACTGCATGCAATAATCCTTTGCCTTTATTCTCACTATCTTGCCTCCCACATTGTTCGGCGCTTCTTTTCTTCTCTCCTCCATTCTACTACCCCTTAATTTCACTCCTCTTCCTCCTCCTCCACTGTATCCAAGGTTAAGCGGATGTTAATATTCTCATTTGTGGAACCAGAGGTGGCGGTATCTTTCTTCTTTTTTTAACCCTTTAACATTGAGTCAAGTTCATAAGACCTTCTTATTTCTTAGACTTTCTAGCCTTCTCCTTTATGGCCCCTTTGACCTGTGATGTCCCCCAGGGCTCCATCATTGGACCCTTATTCATTAGCATATAGATGCTGCCACTGGTTCATATTATAAACAGGTCCCGCATCATTTTCCAGTAAAAAAAAAGTGACTCAAAATGTGCCCAACCAAACAGTTGAGCAGTACATTAAAGAGTTCATACAATGGATACATCTCTCGCCTCTCTCCCGCGATGGCATGTTGCCGATTCACAGAGCAGTCCACTGTAAAAACGAGTTCACCCACAATAAGCAATTAGCCTGCAGAGTCAATGGGTTACAATGATTTTTCACGCTCATGATGTCAGTGTGCACGGCTGCATGATGCCCCATCAGTTCACATCGTGGGTTGTGCTCACACATATTCCAACATCCCTCTCCCCTGTGCACCGTTATGTGCAACTCGCAGCCCGCCGGCTTCACGCTCAGCGACACAAATTCTGTGAACTCATGCCACGTTTGCCATCGCCAGCACTCCGAGGAAATGTAAGCCATTGGCGCGCTAATGGTTTCAGCAGATTAAAACACAGACAGCGTTTGCCCGCCGCAGCTCTAACTTGGGTTTAGTGGTCTACTGGCTGTGCGTGACTGATGTGCTTTCCTCTACAGAAATGATCGAGCTGGATGGGGACGAGGAGAGGATCTCATCCCAAGGACGATACGCAGAGAGGGACATTGTTCAGGTAGAGGTGGCCGACGCGTCACTCGGCAGAATATCCAGAGTAATGTAGGCTTTGTGATTAATGGGAAGAGGTCATGGTACTTGTTCCTCTGCAGTGCTCTTGATTTTAGTCCGCCATTTTTTATCTCCTTGACTGTCCATCTCACGCCTCTAAATATGTTCACCTTTTCCTCCATGTCCTTTTCATTCTGCGCTTCTCTTTCACCTCCTCTCACCTGATATTTTATCAAACATCTCCCCCCATTTTATCCTCACCTCCGCTCTTCTCCTTTTCTGTCATTACTTCCTTCCTTTCATGCCCCTTCCATTATTTGTATCTTGTCCATTTCACCTGGATTCTTAATCTTGTTTCCTCTACTCTTTTCTCCTATCCTTTTTCTCCACTGCTCTTATTGCCCCAAAGTTCATCCCTTGTTTCCTCCATTCCCCTTTTCTGCCCTCAATATTTTCCTTTTTACCTTTTTCTTCCACTACTTTTGTTTTTCTCATCTCCTCCTTTTATACCCTCACCTAGATTCCTATCATTCACTCCTATATCCTTGTTTGGTCCTGTTTTCAGATCCTTGTTTCCTTTCCTCTCTTGTTTCTTTCCCTTCTTTTATTTACTCTTCTTTCTTTTTCTAACCCCCTTTTCCGGCTGTCTGTTTTCCTCTTTTCACCTCTTTTGTTCAACTCCTTGTGTTCTCTCCTCTCTAAATTTGCTCCGATATCTTTTGTTCTCTATTTCCTTTGTTTCTCATCTCCTCACCTTGTTCCCTCACCTTCCACCTTTGCTATTTTCTTCCTCTGTCCTTGTTTCCTCTGTTCTCCTTCCCTCTCTGTTTCCTCTCCCTCCACATTCAACGGTTTGACCAACAACATGGCCACCTTCACAGCTGTATTGACTGTCAGGAATAGGAACTCGCTAAATAAAAGTAAACGTCAAGTCTCCTTGTTTTCTCTCCTCCCTTATTTCATTTTGCTGTCTTTTCTCCTTTCCTCTCCAGTTTGTTCCATTCAGAGACTACGTTGACCGGCGGGGAAACCACATCCTCAGCATGGCTCGTCTGGCCAAGGAAGTGCTTGCCGAAATTCCAGATCAGTTCCTGTCTTACATGAGGACCCGAGGAATTAAACCAGGCCCCTTGCCACCTCCTTACACCCCCTGTCCACCAACGGCAATTCACCCTCTCCTTACCAGACGGGTAAGCCGAATCTAGAAATTGCGGCCTTGGCTCCAACGCTGGGCAGCTGCCTCTGCTGGTCTCTACTGTCCTCTGTCTGCTTCTTCTACTTCCTACTCTTCACTGGAAGCTTTTGAGCACATGGCAAACCTCGCCTGCTCTCCCATGTTGCACTTTTGAGAACGTTTGGCCATGAGCCACATATAATGTGAATAACCCTGAGTCAGACACTGGAGGAGGGATTTTTTCTCATTGGGCGTTGGTTGAGGTGGTGAGCAGCCATGATGGAGGTCTGGTATTACCTGAGAACAATGAGCAGGAGAGAAACTGACCACACACGGCTGTTAAACTGAGGACGCTGTTCTTTGAAACACTGTCCATCTGTTTGCTATTTCAACATCTTCCACAATATCAGATCTCTTTATATATTCCTGTTTACAAAGGACTGGAGAATTTTTACCGATCAATGTGAAAACCTGTCAGATATTTTTTGGCTGCAGAAACTGGAGGTTGTGACTTTGTACAAAACCATGACGGCCCTGCTTCTTCCCCCCCCTCCACCTTCTTCATGACAGAGTGAGTGAGTCTGTGTGTTTTTAATAAATGAAGTACGTGCTAGTTTAAAAAAAAAAAGAAGCATGCATTGTTGTCTTGCACTCAGGGCTTTGTCCCTCACCATTTTACCAACGCAACCACTGACATGTCCCATCAAGAGCAACCCAACCCCTGCCTGGAATCTTCCCACGCTCATCTACCCTCTGCCCGTTCACCTGCTTCGACTCAAGAGGAAGCTACACCGTGGACAAATGCAGCAGGGACCTGATCAGCCTTACTCTGAAAATAATTCACAGGCTCCGTGTCCACTGTGGGCTCTGGAATGTGGATCTCCAAGCTCAGAAGTCAAAAACACACATCTCAACTGCTCCGTTTCTGTACTCTCATAACAACAACGTTGTTCTTCAGAAACACTTTTTATTTAGCTTGATTCCAACATCTCTCTCTACCTCTCACTTTGTTCAGTATTGTCAAAAAGAGTTGGACCATTCTCACTAACTGTTCGTGAAATATTTGCCAAATGGTAGGTTGACATTTGTAGCACTTTGGTAGCTCTCAGTTCAGGTGACTCATGTTTGTGTCAGCAGCACACTGTGAATATGTGCACAAGAAACAGTTAACCAACAGATCAAAATGCTTTTCTTTACACAGCTGCCCGTATGGAGCCGGACAGCATCAACTATGAACACAGATTTAACTTATCAAACCGCAACTGTCAGCGATGGAGCCAGTAATAATCAGCAACCCACTAGGTTGAGTAGCATGCAGCTAATCATGAGGAATTACAGGAGTAATCCGCAGAAAAAGGAGGATTGAAAAGCTAATATGATACATGTTTTATGGTTCTGTCATCAGCTTAGATTCACAATAGTTGGATTCCACTTCCTGTTTCTACAGTGTCTTTTTTGTTCTGTTTTTTTGTAGGAATTTGAATTCATCCCTGGGTGTTGAAAAAGCAGTACACCCATCTGAGCAAGATTAAAAGTGAGGATGTAATTATGAAGAGGAAAGGTCCAGAAAGAGACTAAAATGATGATCACATACGAATATCGACACAGCTGGACTTTGACTTTAAGTATTTATAAACCCCAAAAAGTCAGTGATATTGTGGAATCATCATTTTCAAATCTTTATATCCTAACTGGAGTGATTGGGAAAGGTCGGGTGAATTTTTTTGACACTAGGGGGGAGCTTTTTCTCCAAAGGTCTTTGGGTCTTAATTCCTCAACCATAAGGCCAATTTTGTTCAACTTTGGTGCAAATTAAATAATACTTTACGCACTAGGCGGAGCTTTTCACGTAAAACACAGTTTTCAGGTCATAACTTCCCAATCATTGATCCGATTTAGTCCAAATTCGGTGAATATGAATCAACTCGAAGAGCTCTTTCTATATTTTCCACTAATACATATTTTACTCACTTGGGGGAAGCTTTTAACAAAAAATACTGTAGACATTACTTCCCAGTTATCTTTTTATTATACTGTAGGTGTCAATTTTCATGGCAATAAGACTATAAAAACCCTAATGAGAACCTCAGGGCTTCCCATTAAGGTTTTTACCTTAATGCCCTCTTCTTCTCAGAGGGCATTCTTCTTCACCCTCTGAAAGAATGCAATTTTTATCCGGCCACCCAAGAACCTTTTTCCCTAAAGTATGGCTCAAAAGATCTCTGCTGGTGTGAGCAGAGCGGGTAGGATCATGACATTTTTGCTGACTATTATATCCCATACAAATAACTGCATGTAAGGATCCAACTCTCTTATTCTGTCACTATGTAAATTTAAAAATAGAAAAGAAAAGAAAAAGAGCAGCCTGTAACGGCGCTGCGGTGTTTGGTTTTCATCCCTGATGATCACATCAGAAGATGCTCGGCAAAATCTTAAGCTCCTCAAGAGATTAATAGTCAGAGGCACTAAGAGAGTTTTTAATTTATTTCTCCGCTCAAAGCAGAATCAGAGCAACCAGATGACATCACTAACAAGCGGCAGTCAAATTGAACTGTGGAAAAACGATGTGTCAATAGTGGTGGTAATTGTGATCAGGCGATTAAGTAATAAATGTGACAGGCTTAGTTGTCAGGATGTGTAGCCGTTCGCTGTCTTTTATTAGGTCTTTCTCTTTCTTTTCTATCCATTTTTAATTCCTTCTTTTATTGAATTTATGTTACTACTGGAATCCATACTTCCTGTTATGAATCCAAGGTGTTGCAGCTTACAAACCTTCCAGAGCCTGCAGGAGACGGATATTTTAATGGTCCAAATATAGACTAAATATAGAAGGAGTGTTCCAGATAAAATGGGGACGTACTCAAACACAGAACGGGTAATTGCACTGCCACTTTTAGCCAAGTTCCAGGGTCAAACTCAAATCACACCCTACTGTTTTGCCCAGTAATGTATATATAAAGACTACACTTTCTGACTAAAGCACAAACTGAGAAAAACTTCAGCCACCATATCTAAAGACCCTTGAAAACACATGAAAATGTGTGAGGGACAGCGTTTATTCATTTTAATCTGTATCTGTGTACTATGTACAATAAATCTTATCTTTTGAGGGCCCCATTCAGTCAAGGGATCAACTAAAGGGGAGGTTTACAACATTTTTTTTAAAAATTTCAAAGTCAACATATCCTACCGGGCAGATTAAAGTCCACTTATTAACTGATTGAAAACAATTTCTTGGATATTTATACACCGTACAAATGTTTGCCTTTTTGTGTATTTGTCTATATACTGTCTCTGTAATGCTGCTTCTTTGCGGTTGATAGAGTATTACATTTTATACCGAGGCCTGTAATCATATTTAAATCATGACTAACAGGCCTTATTAATGTTTATACGTAAGTTATTCATATTTAAATCATGAACGACAGGCCTGTATTTATTTATTTTTTAGAAGCAAATGGTCAGATAATAATGTAAAGTAGACGGAATCTTCCTTCTGCCAAATTGGACACACTTTTGGGTGCAGGATCTCATTGGTGAGTGCGTCTCTTCAAAGTTCAGTTTTTATACTATACTGTTGTTTCAATGTGGGGGGACCCCTTTCAACAGCGGGGATGTAGAATTGCACAATGTAGCACTGGTTTTAAGTCTGGTATTAAAGTGAGTCACCACCAGGCTGAACCAGATCTGTTCTTTTTATATGCATATGTGTATAAATATATATATATATATGTATATATATATTTTCTGTAATATATGAACTGTGTATGTTTTCTGGAGAGTTAACTGCCTGAACTCTGGTTCTCCCCTTGGAGCACAAGGAGGGGCCTTTTCTTCATCGTGACAAGATTTCCCCTTTATCTCACACCAACACTCTCATATAAGCTGTCGCTCCATCACATGTAGATGTATATAAAACATGCATGACACTCACGTATCAGGGCGAGGATCGAGGGAAGTGTTTTCTGGTTTGCCTTCTCAGAGAAACAGTGAATACAGTGAAACAGTTTGCATTTGGATCTGGGTGTTCTTTGAAATCCTCATTGTGGGCCCGACACATCTATTTTGTGTTCGGCGTCTCTCATGTCAAATGAGTGTAAATATTCAGAAATGTCTGTCTTAAAATGTTTATTTAAAAATCTGATTCTCCCCTTCCCTGGCTCAGTGTTCTCTGAGAGTGCTTGGCATACCTCCCACGAAGCATGATGGTGATGAAGAGTATGCTAACCTCACCCCACCTCTCAGCTCCTGTCAGGTATCCATTCTCGCACAACTTCTCATTTCTACCTGATAGCCAGAGTTGTTAGATTAAATTAACAATTTTGAGACAAACTCACAACTTGTGAGGTTTCGGCCCCAAATAACAGTCATGATAATAAGGAAAAATCTCTTTGGTTAAGGCACCTAGACTACTTGATCAGAGATGGAAGTGATTATGGTACATAAGCTAATGCCCTAGCATGAAAAGGTTATGAAGGGTCGATGGATAGCTCAAACCTAGGACTCAAAACATTTGAGACTGCAGATTGTTTCTAGTTGAACAAAAAATTTATACCAAAGTAAGATTAAGGAGAATTCTCCACCAAATTCCTATATATACCATGATTGGCACAGGAAATAGAATCTACCGTGTGAACCAGTGACATTGTAATCCTTTGCATAGCTGAGTTTCAGTTTAGGGAATTCATCCTTCAAAGGCTGTATCTGAAGATAGAATATGTCATAGTTTTTGTGGGAAGTGGTGCTGTTTCAGATTCTGGTTCTGAAAGTTTTTGAAGGAAGAATGCATTTGATTTTGAAATCTCAAATGAATATTTCTTGAACCCTATAAGAAAATGCAGTTGCACAGAATTCGTAGGCCATAAATGCTTGGTTACCACTGGAAATTGGTTGGCTGGATGCGCTCATGGTAATAGGTAGTACAGATAAACACAACATTTACAACTTTTCTACAATTTTGCCATTGCTTTTAGGTTTTATAAACATCTGCCTAACTCTTATTTCTGTTACCACAATGATCAGTATGGTTCTTAGAACAACCAGTGGACTTACTAATACTACAACCATTAGCATTGCTCATTCTAAAGCCATTAATATAACTATTACTGCAACTATAAGTATCATTGTTACTTCAACCGTTGTTATTATTCTTACTACAACCACTAAAATTCCTCTCAATAAATCCATTAATATTAATTTTACTGCATTCAGTAGTATTTATCATACTACAACCAATACAAATTACTGTTACTCCAACCATTAGTATGATTCTTACTACAGCCATTTGTATTACACATACTACAACCACTTAAATGTTAATACATCCATTAATATTGTTTTGTACTGCAATCTGTAGTATTTCTCATACTACAACCCATTGAATTACTATAACTAACCAACCATTAGTATTATTTTTCGCACATCCAGTAGTATGACTCTTACTACATCCAGTAGTATGACTCTTAATTCAACCATTAGTAAGATTCTTATTACAACCATAGGCTTTACTTATACTACAAACGTTAGTATTACTCACACTACAACCATTAGTATTATTCTTCCTAAAAACCATTTGTATTACTCAAACTACAACATTATTATAATTCATACCACAACCATTAGTATTATTCTTACTACAACCATTTGTATTATTCATACTTGTACCATTGATATTATTCCTACTATAACCATTAGTATTACTCATTTTACAAGCCCTAAAATTACTCTTAATACATCCATTAATATCGCTTTTACTGCAATCAGTAGTATTACTCATTTTACAACCAATACTATTACTGCAACAATTAGTATTATTCTTACTAAAATTTGGTGTTACTCATACTAGAACTATTAGTATAAATTTTCCTAAAAAACATTATTAATTATTATAAAGTAATTATTCTTACTCCCACCATTATTGCACTGCTTCAGCATTAGGAGAAATCCAAAGTCTGACATGTCTGAAGTGCCTTGTTGTGGTTGCTAAGCTATGATTGGACAATGCTGCTCAGTGAAGGAGTTTGATTGCACGTCATACTACATGAATACCATATTTTTGTATGATTGCCCTGTTGCATGTAGATATTTTTCTTTGGCATGCCTGGAAATTAATACTGTGTGCATTGTACCCCAGTGGACGTCTCAACATAATGATGTGTTTGCATATGTGGCTGCAAAGTGTGAAATCACTGTTCCTCTGAGGTTGTCAGTGTAGGAGTGACAATCAAAAGCATTTATTGTTTAGGAAACCACACGGCAGGAAAAAAAAAAAGCCTGTGCTACCATTTGACATACAAGCTTTAATGAAGCAGGCTTCCACTTCGCTGCCTCCACCGCTCATCGCTGCATCCAAGTTACTCTGCCAACGCAGTACATGTCAGCATGCCCGACCAAATCAACCCCACACAGTCTTCATATATACATTAAAGATGTTTACGATACATTATGAGAAAAAAAATGGTTTAATTGAATGCTTGTAATGAATATCCTGTGTTATTATGATGTTTTTAATAGCATGCATTCGGTTTGCATGTTTTTTTTCTAACAGAGATGCATCTGTGTGTTATGAAAAAATTCTAATATAACATCTTTATATGTTAATTTAAGTAATCCAGACGACTTTTTTGCCTTAAAAATCTCACTGATCAATCTTGGAATTGTGCAATTGCCTTCAGATGTTTCTGTAGATTCTTGTTCTGGTTTACTTTTTTTCTGTTCTTGGTAGTTTCATGCAAAGCCATTCATCAGAATCCTCCCAGACCCAGTAGCTGGAGTGGTGTGAATAAGATCTAAACAAAGAAATGCTGGGCTGTCTCGCTCTCACCAAAACTTAAATAATAATAAACTTAGAATTAACATTTTCCAGCCTCACACAGTCACGTTTGACGTTGCTAAAGTTACGTTTATTAGTACAAGTTGAAAAAATTTGCCCAAATTCATTAGCTTAACAGTTATTCTTCACCAATCCTCATTTTATTTGTATAAAGAGTGTTTCATGGCATGACCAAATGAAAATTATTTGTCCATTATTACATAAGGTTTACTCAAAATCAATTAAAGGTTATTGATATTGCAAGATAGCACAGGTTTTACTGTTCTAATATTGGAACCACTAAAGACTGAAATATTTCTGTAAGAATTGAAGTCTTTAAATAAATATTCTTGTCCAACTGTGTCTGTTTCTGTGCTTCATCACCAGGAGTTTTTTTTTTTATAATAATGTTTATTACAACAAATGATATGTGATAATTAGTTTTCAGAAAATTTTTGATGCCAAGGCTCCTCAGGTCTGGATACTGGTGGTGGTGGCTGATGACTCTGCTCAGACTGATGGTTTATGAGGCTGATAGATCTGCAAGGACTAAGCGAGAAGCGTGCTTAAATGGATGGTAGCAAGATGAATGGCCAACAATCAAGGTGTGTGTCTGTGATTGGACAGATCAGGCGGGCCGATGATCACAGCTGATATCATGATGCCGGAGATCGTGAAGCAGGTAAATAAGACTGAGCATGTGTGAAATAATAGATTGGTTTGAGCGGTGACTGTAGCCCGAGTTTGCAAATAGATTGTCTTCCTGACTTTGCTAGAGCTTGAAATGCGTTACGTTTTTGTGAGGCTCAGCCCAAAGTCCACATGAGAATGCATTTTTTGAACATCCGGAGACTCAGATTACGCCGACACGACCCTTACCCCATCCTGAATGTTTTTGGTACTGGTCCAAAATATTTATTACATGTCAAAGTGAATGAAAAATTATCAGGTCATAGAGGGGATATCATATTGAAGAGATAAAAACAAGGTTTGTGGGCTTAGTTAATAACTTAATAACTGCTGTACTTTATATCCTTTCAATAATTTTAAAGCAAAATGTGCCATTTCCAGAGTCTTAAAATATATGAATATGCTGTTTTCCTTGCATTGATGACAGTAATCAAATAGTGTTTGGGTTTTAGAATGTTAATTGGACCAAAACAAGCAATTCAAGGTTTTATAAGATATAAGTTTGGGCTCTGGGAAATAGTGTATTATGAATTTTTTCTTCCAATTCTTAACAACTTAAATTAATAAATTAAAGTGAGCATTCTGAAAAGAATCTGCACATTAATGATCATTAGTTGCAGACCACTTAATGGAGGTTTGTTTGTGAAATTATACACTGAGGAAATTTTACAGGACAGATGGAAAAAGCAGCATCTGGATATTAAAAATGGACGCCAGCAACAAACAAGGTTTCTGGATAAAGGGGTTCATGATATGCAAATATTTTCAGAATGACTGTCATGGAACTGTCTAACCCATACTGTAGAGATAATGAACAGTGGAACTGAGTCGAGAAGCTTTTCCTCATTAAGCTGGATTTGGACTATAGTGGAATAATTGTGTCCCAGTTTGCTCCAAGCAGGATTCTGACAGGGAGCCTAGGGAGCCAACTTATTGTAAAATGGCAATTTGCAAAAACAAATGGGTAAAAGATCTTCATGAAACACTGTGAACGTTGGTAATGGAGTTTATTTTTAAGGCTGGGCTGGTAAAAACAAATCAAAGAAACTCCAGACCTGACCATTATAACACATTTGACTATACAGTTTTGAAATTCACTCAGCATTTGGTCCCATTGAGTGCATAAAAGGGAGTGTAGTGACTCAATAATCCATCATAACAACCGTGACAAATTGCACAGCTACATAAGTCCCTCTTTCTTCCTCTGACGTTGACCGTGAAATAAGACTTTAGTCCTGTTTAACCTGAGAATAGAAGGCAGTATAGCAGCGTTTCACATGCTTGAAATCTTGCAAGTCAGAGTTTTCACAAGACTGCCCACCTACTTTTTAATATATATCAATAAACCTTGATGAAAAATCCTTTTTTCTGTCAACTGAAGTGCTAGAGGGTTTTTAATTTGCTGAAATAGTGTTGATTAGTATTAGCAGTGATTGCAATTACTCCGACAGGGCAAATGGAAGGAGGTAAAAAAGAAGAGACTGAATCTAAGTACAGTATTATAGTGTGAATCGTAATGTCAGGCGGTTTAATCTGCACAGATGAGAGTTCTTTCATGTGGATGTCACAGTAGTGGAGCGGAGCTGGGAATCCTGATAGCTAGCAACGTGCTCCGAGCATCTCTTCACCTGTACCTGCTCCAGTCAATTTACATCAAATGACACTCATTTAAGCGTCACAGTCTGAACTGGAAAAGAAGGAAACCCACCCAACCTGACTACTTCTTTAGGCAGTTCCCCTTAGGGGTCTCCACGGTGGATCATCTGTTTCCATCTTACACTGTCTTCTGCATCTTCCTCTGTCACACCAACCAACTGCATTTCCTTTCTCTACCAACCAGAAATCTCCTCTTTCTTCTGCCTGGTACCTCCATCTCCAGCATCCTTCTACCAATAGAACCACTTTCCCTCCTCTTCACGTGTCCAAACCATCTCCATCTGGCCTCCCTTACTTTGTTTCCAGGACATCTAAACTGGGCTGTCACTCTGATGTACCACTTTTTAATCCTTTTTAATCCTCGTCACTCCCAAAGAACATCTGAACATCTTCAGATCTGCCTCCTGTCTTTTGGTCAGGCCCCCCATTTTCTAAACTATCCAGCAGAGCTGATCTCACTACCATCTTGTAAACCTTTCCCTACACTCCTGCTACTACTCTTCTGTCAAAGATAACTACTGGAACTGTTCTCCACCCCTTTCACAATACTCCTCCTCACAAATTGCAACCTATTTTCTTAACCTAGCTTCCTCTACTCTTTCCATTCTTCATCCTCTTAAAAGCGGCTCTCACGTCATCCTTACTAAACCTTTGAACTTCCTGATTTACAGTTCTCACATCTTCCACTCTTCTCTCTATTATCATTTTTCTTCATTCATCAGTTTTTCAAAGTACTACCAGCCCTCACATTATACTCACTTGTTTGTAAATTTCCATCTATATCCTTAATATCCTGCTGCACATCCTTCCCATCTCTATCTCTCTGCCTCATCAATCATCAATCAAGTCTTTTTGTTCTTTCATAGTGTCCAACCCGCTTCTCTTTGTAATCCGTACTCTCCTCACCTCTATTGCTATCCCACTTCTTCACCAACCTTGTCCTCCAAACACTCATATTATATGCATGCAATTTCTCTAACGTTAAATCACATGCCAATTTATGTTCTATCCTTGCTCTGTGTCGGACTCAGGCAATCTCATGACCTTTTGTTGGTCGGACTTATGCTCGTCTTGAATCCGTTATCCGTAAAAACAGTAACATTCTCACCCTAGGACATTGTTATATGATATTCTTTCTTTTTGTTGGCTGAAGATAATTATGCTGAGATGGTATTACTATGTAATTTTACATGGCAAAAATCATGAAATATCAATATTAAGTGTATTTGTTCAGATTATTTAGCATTAGAACACGGCTTTTAGTTTGATAATAAAAAAAAAAATCCACCTGTTCTTTTATTTTCCAACATCAACATAAACTGCGTCTTTCGAGGGATCCTGAGTTGTAATCCTGAAATCTGAATTTTCATCCATCTTCATCTTTAGTAGCGTAAAGCTTATTTGCTCGTGCATTATGGATTATTTATCACAGATGGGTAAACTAAACAAAACAATTCCACCAGTGAGGCATGTTTTACCTCTGACCGCTGACTAGTCTACAAATAATCAGATTTCAGTTTTTAAGTATTTCCTGGCTGTTGGGGAAAAGTTTATACCTCTGAAAGCTTAGAGTTGCGGCAACTAATAAATAAAGGACTACATAAGAATCTAACACGCTGACTGGTTATCTGAGGGCGTTTTGTTTTATGACGTTTTAACATGACAGCAGCAGTTAGACGCAGGAGGAAGTGCCGTCATATACTGTACTCAGATATTCCTCTTTGGCAATGGGCCACCGTGAGTTTCCGGTTGAAGGATTCATCAAGGCCTTTTTACTTTCTACATTATATGACACGGACATTCTTTCTGCCGTCACACTCTATGGAAGCTCCACTTCATTATTTAGCACCGAGTGCAGCAAAAAGCAAGTACATGGCTTTTGTGGAACAAATATAACAAGAGCATCAGGGTGGCAGTTGCGTCGTGGTGCAGCAAATCAGACCTTAGAATTTATAATCTAGAAATTTTGTGTGCAGCATATAATTAATTTAGAGGTTTTTGATAACCCGACTGCCCAATATGAGGCGTAATGTTGCCTGTGAGTGTAGTAGTCTCCTGGAATGTTACACACTCTCTGAATAGCAAGAAAACAATCAGTTGGAGTTGATGCGAGTCGCCGAGAATGTAGGATGCTCTGTAGCAAGTGACAGTGTGCTAATTACAGTCAGTAGACATTCTCTTCCTCGTTCCAGTGCTGTCCAGGATTTTAATGAGTGCTCATTGCTATCTGCTCACTGTGTTCATCTGTGAATGACTTTTAACTTCATGTTGAGTTATTATAACATGGTCGTCTCCCACTAGAATCCTTAATCAGAAACTTGAAAACAAACATTTAATCAAATATCACCATGAAATCTAAAATATCTTTCTGTTGTGATTCAACAGAAAGATGGACTGTTGAATCACATACTCTTCTTCACCACGTGGACAGCCAGGTGCATGGGTGTGGCTTACCTGGGAAGGAAATGGCACCAGCATGCACTGTGGGAAGAAGGCATGATGATGGAGGCAGTGTGACGCTTTGGGCAAAAATGAGACCTTTGATCCTGCTACTTTTACACTTGCCACCAAACTGAACATTGTTGTAGATCAAGGAAATAAAAACAGAACAAGGCAGCGAGATAACGCACACAACAACATTTCAAAAATGGAATATTTTGTGGAACAAGTTTTTGAGATGACCTCCAGATTCCGCTGACCTCAGTCCGAACGTTTATCATTGGGCGATGCCGGACAAACAAGGCTTTTCATGAAGGCTTTCTCGGAATCCGCTTCATCTTTTCTGCCACGCACACAAAAAAAGATATTTTTTAATACAAACCTCTCGGGGAATCACTCGTCGCAGCTTTTCTCACTACAGGGACCACCTGCATTGGGCACTGAGACTCTGAAGCAATAAAGAGGACTTGAACAAGCTCAGCATGAATCTAATATCACTTGAGCAGATACGGAGAGCTATTTGAGTCTCATGGCTGCCGTTTCCATCACCTTTATTTCCCTCGCTCCCCCTTTATAAGCTCATCAGCTACGAGATGCCTGCATGCCGAAATAGGTGGTGATGAGTAATGGAATAAGGAATAGTGCATAAAATTTTGATGACATGCACCTTAAAAAGCCTCCAGCCTGCACACAAACACACGCCAACCCTGCAGAAGGCGGCGTCTGTCCACTCCACTCAAAAAGTACAGAGATAGAAACATCCTGGCAAGTCTTGGGATGAATATGGAACATCTCTCCTGCTATTCTTAGAAGTGGAAGGGGAAGTGTTCCTATAAATAACCAGATCATTTTGTGCCTGCCATTCTATTTTTACACAAGCCTGGGCTTCTGCTGGCCTTTTTTAGACTATTATGTAACACATACATCTTATGGCTTGATGCAGTAGTGCAGAGTCAGGCCTAGAATGAAGTCATCCCATTATCCCATTAAGATTGAGACATATGCATTATGATTTAAAAGGATGAGGTACAGATCCGAAAGGTTTTGATCCGGTTTTGATGCAGCTTCTTTTGGGATTTCTGCGGAGCGTTGCTGCTGCTGTAGCAAAAACTAGACTGCTGGAATCTAGAAGGAGCTAAACAGCCCAAAGGAGAGTTTGTCAGCTTGCTTTTTGCTCGGATGGATGACAGGCAGGGAAAGGTAATGAGTTAGTCTTCGGGGAGAGATGTCATCTTGAGTATGCACAAGTAACAACATTAAAGAGGAAAAACGCTGATTTTTCAGCATTGGAATGAGGGCCTTGGGACAGTTAACATTCCGATGTTCGTTCTCATTTAGTGAGATGCAAGCCAGCAGAGCATCTCCGCTCCCTGCATCCGCGATGTCGTACAGATGCACGCCTCCATCAAGAGTCGACTGGCAAAAAATGGAGATCATAAAAGTGACAGTGCCATGGAGGATAGGGGAGACAAAGCTTTATATAATTTTTTATACGTATCAGCAGAAATGCCTGAGTACACATTTTTAACAAAGTGAAACCGAATGGGACATTCTGCAACAAAGCAGCTTCAAGAAAAGTATGTATACAAATATGAAGTCGGATTGGAAGTATTTTAATCACTAGCATAGTTCAGCACAGGTTTAAAACTATTGTGTAGCCGCACCTTTCAGACCTTTCCGAGGTCAGCACTGAGACCCAGATGTACTTCATGGTATGAAGAAGCAGTAAGACGAGGAGCTCTTACAGTTCTTTTGGATTCTCCTGTCCACTTCAAAACCAATGGGAAGATCGTCTATTGCTTCCGTCACGGAAATATTGTTTATTTTTGGCAGAGGATATTTGATAATTAATCAGCTTCTGGGCTCTTCAGGAAGATTACGATTGATCTGAGGGTATCTTCCCTGAGCATCAGCAAAGACAGATTCTTGCCGTCCGCACATTAATGGTGGTGGCTGATGACTCCGCTGAGACGGAAAACTCGACGATGATGGGTTGGAGGAGGAAAACAACACCTGGAAATAAAAAATGAACATACATGAGAAATATTGAAGAATAAAATGTGGGTGAAAGCTGTCATAAAAGTGATCATATTACACTGATGCAAATACTAAAATATCACTATTCCAAGAAACTGTCACTTTCTTCCTTTCACCATGTTCCCATACTTTGTTCACACCAGCTGCTGAACAATATTCCTATGAAGATGAGGCGTGTTGAGGGAAATACTGGCACATTACATAGTAAGATGACATAAATTAGACCCACTGGACATCACAGGCTGATATCTCAGAGAGTGATCCAACCACAGGAAGAATTTTCGCTTCACAAAAGGGAACCACAAGCGACTGACTTCTCCTCGCTCTGTCATGTGATCAACAAACTTGACAGAAGGAGGAATCACGTGAGCGAGACACGCTCATATGACCGACGGGACCCGTTACTCACGCTGAAATAAAATGGGTGCAAAGTCTCTCAGCTGCCGACAGAAGATATTAAAAGCACGTATCAAAAACAATGACTCTGTTTTGTCAAGTGTTCTGTTATGCAGATGCACATATTTCATGTGCAGCATAAGATGAACAAGTGCACAGTAAATGATTAATGGTCATTTTACTGGTGGGCCTCTGAAATATTGAGAAAGAGCTCAGCCATGAAATGCAATGTAAATACATCTATTTATAGCGCAGCAGAGGAAGTCATGTGGAACACACTCGTCAGGGCGCCTTGTTCGTATAGCTTTTAGAGGCAAATGACAGGGGAGGAAAAAAAGGGAGAGAAAAAAACACTCTACACCCACATTTGCATGTAAAGCCACTTTTCATCTTGACATTAAACTTTTAGACATACGGAGCAAGAATAGCAATAAATAATTTCCACATTGAGAAAAATGGAAAGGCCCTGCTCACACTCCCACATGCCCCGTATCCTCCCACACCTATTAAACCACCGGCCTCAGCCCGCGTCGCCTCATGGGATTGTTTGGGAGTGAAAAAGATGGGCGATGACAGGTTAAAACCTCTTTCATTAATTCCGAGAGGAGGCGGAGTTTGTTCGGGTGTCTGCATGAATAACACAAAATCCTCTGCTATCAATGACGAGATTATATTATAAGAACTACATAATAAATATCTTCTATTGATGGCTGGAGGTCCTCACCTGTTAATTGTAATGTTAAGCATACATCGAGAAAAAGGGATGCAATGAATGTGAATCTCAGAAATAAGTCACATTTTTTTGATGAAACGATTAAATTGACAAGCTTTTTCTTTTTCACGAGCAACGTCTTCTTAATTTAAGTTAATAATTCTTACTTTGTCCTTATCTTATATCGTAGTCCAGCTAATATTGAGCTAGACCAATCCCTCCTCTTTGGTGGCCCCCCTTTGACCTGTGGTGTCCCTCAGGGCTCCATCCTTGGCCCCTTACTCTTTTAGCATATACATGCTGCTACTGGGTTATATTATAACACACATTTTTAAATAAGAAATTGTGACTCAAAATGTGCTCAAACAAACAATAAGCAGGACATTGAAGGGTTAAGGAATGTTCGATTCTTAGCTATTTTTAAATTTCAGACGTCATGCAATGCTGCAACTGACCTTTACTAAGAAGGATTAAACAGATTAATATTTCTAATTTGTTTATAAATGTCAGTGCAGTGGCAAAATTAGGGTAAATGCCCAATTTACCAAGTTTGTGTTCTCAAATGTTTTGTTTTCTCCGACACCCAAAGTTATCCAATAAAATTTATTTGAATAAATTAAAGCTGTTAAAGCAATCACAGAGAATGTTTGGTGGTATTGATAAGCGATCATTTGTTATTAACATAGTTTCTTACCTATTAATCTAATTATGTATGTTAATCCATATTTTTCTGAGTAGCTCTTCACTCACTCATACTCAGCAGATCTAATAATGACTCTGAGTCTGCTCAATAATTCAAGATTCAGAGTAATTCCAGCCTGCTTAATGTGATGCCAGTCATCGGAGCCATGAGATGGATGGATGGTTCCTCTGAGGTAACCATCACAGCCAGTTGGTGCTGCACTGCCATCTACTGCCTACTGTGTCCACATGCGAGAGTTCTGGATTCTGGATTTTCCAAAGGTGGTTTACACAAATATGTAATTACTGAACGTCTCTGTCTTCTTATATATCTGCTTCCACACCTCTGGTCTCAGGCTTCACCTCTGCTGCAGGGATTTGCTCCAATCCGTCACACGGCTGTCAATGAGGTCCAACCCTGATGTTAGGCGAGGAGGCACAGCCACCGTCTGTGTACCAGTTCCTTTAGACTCTAAAGGAACTGGTACACAGACTTTAGAACCCTCTAAAGTTTAGAGGGTTTTACTGCGGTTGGTAGCAACCAGATATGATCATATACTTTGTAAAAAATAGCCCACTATAACGATGAAATAATAATATTCATAGTAATATGAGTATTATCTGAGTATTTTGTCTGACAACATTTCTCGAATTTGAGCATGAGTTCATTTTAGCATTTTAAAGTTTGCTTGTTGGTCTGATGCGTTTTGTGTATATTCCAGTTCAGTTCTCTACCCCCTATATTAAGATGTTATAATAATAACAAAAATAGTAATAATAATGTATCTTTTATTGATCCCAAACAGTCTTAAACAGTAAAACTTATTTTTGGAATTATTTCTTAGTTCTCTCAGGGGACTCAAAAATAAATAATATGTAATAAATCTGTAATTGTAGGGTCACCTGCTGATTGAACTGATCACACCTCCTGCACATCTGCAACCACTGGCAAGTAAACATTTAACCTTAACCTCGTTCTTGCCTTTAATTCCAGCTGAATCTTTTCTAGTGTATTGGAGTATAGGCCACTAACAAATCACCTACATAAACTCCCATCACTCATCTCTCATCATTTTTTCCTAATTAATTCCTCTTTCTTCTCTTAGTTCTCTCGAGAATGCCAATATGATTTTTGTATGACCTGATCAGGATTTGTGGGACCTAAGAGCCATCTCCAATCGTAGGAAAACAGAGAAATAAATCAAAACCTGCTGAGATGTAGGGTGTAAAATTCACAGCTCAATAGAGACTTAATGAGAGGATACGTGAAAGGGATAACAGGAACATAAAGTTCATTTTATCAAAAGAGACAAAACCTTTCAGGGTCCATTGAGTCAGACCGCCATGAAGACGATGATTTAGCTGTCAAAAACCCATAGATGAAATTACATGATGTTAAATAATTATCTTGAAAGAGCTCATAGGTCATCAATGGACAGAGCAAAACTAGGCCTTTAGTTCACATATTTATAAAACACTTATGTGGGTTTCTCCTACTGTAAGTTAAGAAAAAAAAGAAAGAAAAAAAGCTATTTAATGTCACATATGTCAAATATTTAACATTAATAATAAATGATTATTAATAATTACATCTTTAGTAGGTTGTTTTCTTAATGAAAAATAAAGGGCCTCCCATCCTTAGACAGCAGATAGACTTTTCATTTCAATCATCTGTTTTTTCTTCATTAAAGCAGGTCTATTATTACTATTTCTACTAAAGGTGGTGTTTAAATGCTAAAAAATAATTCCTACTTGGAGATAGCAAGTGTGCAATCCAAAAAAACCAGAAGCAATATACACAAAGTAGTTTTTGGCAACATACTAACATAGTCTACTCTAAAAAAAAGAAAAAGGATTTGTTCACTGGACAACACTCAATTTAATTTTGTATGATCAAGTTTACATTTTAAGTTGGAACTATTTCATTTTGAAAGTGGTTTGAAGAATTACTTATTTTAAAAAAATATCTTTTTACGCTATTGTTTCTTTTGAAACACTGCAGGAATTAAATAATATGAAATTTGTGCACCAATAATAGAAAAATATTTTTTACTATTTTATATTTCAGTTTCTTTTTTAATGTAAATCTATTGGGGAAAAAGTTTTGAAAAAGAGATTGAAAAGAATTTCCAAAACCGGATTTTTCTTTACATTTTTTTTTTTGCAGCATTGTGGGTCGAATCATGTGCTGTAAAAAGAAAATGTTAAGATGACCTCAAAACTTAAAAAAAAATTCTTCAAACTTAAATCTTATTCTTTTGGGTCAAACCTATCCATTTAAGTTGAAAGCGATTAATTTCATTCAGTTTTTTTTAGACTCACTGACAAGTGTGTATAATGAAACAACCATCAGTAATAATCTATAATATATATAATAGCGCTCCTGAGATTATGGAGGGCAGCGACTCTGTGGATGTTATGTTTACAGATGTGCAGCAGATGTTAAACAAGTCCCGCTCTACTGAAGGTCCTTATAGTTTTACAATAAATCACCAGCACACATATCCTCTCTTTCTGTGTGTGTTTGTA
Organism: Lophius americanus; assembly: GCA_037951165.1. NCBI lineage: Eukaryota > Metazoa > Chordata > Actinopteri > Lophiiformes > Lophiidae > Lophius > Lophius americanus. The sequence goes on from JBBDHG010000324.1 coordinate 990,013, forward strand.
TGTGCGTGTGTGTGTGTGTGTCTGTCTGAGTATGGTCGGTCATTTTTAACCTTTAAGACAACACAAGGGCAAAGAGATTAGGGAGGGAGTCGGTGGTCTCACAATGAGCTGTTCGGTATGATTAATTGCTTGTTATTCTGGGAGGCAGGGAACTACTTTACTTTATTATCCCTCCATTGCTGAACTCACGGCAGGACAGATTGAGATGAATAGAGGAACAACAAACAGGGTACATAATCCAAAAACATTTTACTTTACGTTGCTTTTTTTCCAGGGATCAAGCCATCAGGATCAATTAAATTCAACATTTAAAGTCAAACTAGAATATAGAGAGCGTACCACCCAACAGGGACCCCTGAGATCAAAACAGCCCTGGCAGCATAAGCTATGCTTACTGGGATCGTAACTGTCGTTTATATCGGGTGAATTTGGACTCATGTTAGATCCCAAACACTCATAAATACCAACCTTGTAAATATTAGATGAGAAGATCCATGTATTATTCTTAGTGCAATGTTTCCTGATTATTTATCAGCGCAGCAGAGGTTCAACCACATCGCTAAACTTACAAATCCATCCGCAGTTGTACCAAAATGAGGTCCACTCATACCTGGTGGTTTCAAAAAATGGGCAATGACAGTTAAGTTAACAGCTTTATCTGTTAGCTGTTAACTTGCTAACAGATAAACAAAGTAAAAAACAAACAAACATACAAATAGATATGCACAAGAGAGAAAAAACAACCTCCATGGTGGAAACAACTAAAATATTCAAATACAGCATAATCGTAATTATAATCATTTGTGATATATAAATATATAATGTCATATATACCGTATCATGTCTGGAATATGAACTTGGTTCAATCTAACTTGTTGAGCCAACATGCAGGACAGCAGAAGAGGAGAACATATTTGCCCTCTAAGTGCTCCCCTGCACAAACATTCCTGACTCCAGTCAGTTTTGTCGAGTGTCTATGATAAAAAAAAGTCGGAGAAGTGTTCTTAAAAGTTGTGCTTAGTGTGAGGAAGGAGTGAACTGATTTTGGGAAAGGTATATTTCTGACAGTAGGGGGAGCTTTTTCTCCAAATGTTTTCAGGCCATAGTTTATCAACCATGGCTGATTAGACCAAATTTGGAATATATGACTCGACTCAAGGAAGTCTATCTTTTATTTGTCTGATAGTTCGTATTTTACTCACTAGTTGTTTTTTTTACGGGAAAACACTGCTTTTTAGGCCAGAACTTTTTCATGTTGTATATACTATGCACAGTTCAGACCCTATAAAGCAACTTAAAATACCAATACCTGCTGTTAATATATATAATATAATAAATACTATCAATTATAGTTAATGTGATTTACAGCGCTCAACTGACTGTGTTAACTGTGTGATGTCTAGAACCGTATGTGGCGTAAGACCCGTTCCAGGAACCCAGGATCTACATGCCGTGGAGTCGATCCCAACAGAAACTGGGATGCAGGATTTGGAGGTCAGTATGGAAAATACAGTTACGTCTGTTTTTGAACTAGTTTGGGCTACAAATGTACCATTTGTATATACAGATCAATACAGAACACAGAAAGCTATCAACACAGTTATGCTTACAAGGAGTTTCAGAGATCAGATAGTTTTTTTTCTGTCTCTAAACAAACAATCTGTAACAAAAGACATGCTAATGGATTTCCATGAATGGTCGGGCATGTAGCATTGAATGGTGGATCCCAGATTTTTTCTCACATTGTTCATTGACCTCGTCAGATATTGCAATTTTCATCATTGCAGTCTTTAACGCACATGGATTTTGATTCAACTTATCGAAAAGGTCACTCTCCTTTATCGGATTGTGACTGAAAGAATGAGTCCAAGGATACAAGCGGCTTGAATTAGCTTCCTGCGTAGCGTGGTTGGGCTCAGCCTTAGAGGTCAGGCGAGGAGCTCAGATATTCGGAGGGAGATCAGAGTAGAGTCGCTGATCCTTTGCATCAAAAGAATACTGTTCAGGTGGCGCATCATCTGATTGGGACGCCACCCTTTAGAGGTTTTTAAGGCACTCCAACTGGAAGGAGATTGGATGGATTAGTAGAAAGGTTGGGCAGATAGCAATGAAGAGGCCAATACATTCTGGAGGGAATCCAGAGAATGGGGCGGAAACTTAAGTATTTTTTATTTTTTTAAGATTTGCATGAAACTAGGTTGAAGAGCGAAGTTTTCTGAAAGAAGGAATCATTCATTATAACCCACATCTGGAAAAAGGGGTGGATCCATGATTCATAACTTCATAAAAGCATTAGACAGATTTCCAATAGTCTTTAATCAGAGACTTGGATCAGGGATGGAACAGGTGATTAAATACTATGGAGGAAAACAAAAATTGATGACTCTGCTGGAACAGTGGTTTACCGAAGACAGAAGTTATGGACAAATCCAAAGGTTAGGCGAACGTTTGCGCTGTGAAATAATCTAAACACAGGTGTTTCATATAAATAAGAATATGACTGAAGACAGAGGCGACCACAGAAGAGGATTGTCCGCCTCAGCAGCGATTTTTTTCTCGATAACAATGTCATTTAACACAAGCTCTTATCTTAACCTGAGCAGATAAATATGAATAAAATGATACATTTGATTTGGAAATTAAAGATTTCGCTTTTTGCGTCACACAACTTGTAAATACGTACACAATTCTAAGTTTTTAGGTTTACCTAGAAAATGTGACTAACAAGAGATGTACAGTGAATCCTCCCACCTCAATGAGAGTTGTTTACTAGATTTTTCTGAATTTGTGATGCTGTTGATGAATTAATAGTTCATTCTATTTCTAGTGTCTTAGCAAACCACTCTCAAAATAGAATACACAACTTAAAATACTGTAACAAATTACATTTAGCAATATTATAGCATCACAATTGACCATAAAGTAATTTAAATGCATTAGTTATAGCTACTCGAAGTTGACGCTGAATGTTTGTGTCATTCGTACTCATCCATTGCTCGATATATAAACATGTGCTGTGTTTTTAATTTCTCCCTGCAGGCCCGGGTTCCAGTAAGAACCCCTTCTCTGATTCCTACCACGGCCTCTCGGCTCACTCTGAGATTGAAGTGAAGAACATAGTTGACTTTATCAGGAGCCACGGCAACTTTAAGTCCTTCATCTCCGTCCATGCCTACTCCCAATTGCTCATGTACCCCAACGGCTATTCCTGCGAGGATGTGTCCCATCAGTCGGAGCTGGTAAGAAAGGCCAAACCGGTTCACTGTTGGTCAGATTTTGTGATTCTGACACTGTTTTCACGCCGTCTTAACAACTTTTGAATACAAAGTCGTTCTCACACTGGAGAGTCAATTCAAATCACCATCTTCAATAACTTTAATAATCGAAGATTAATAATAATTCAAAGAATTGAAATCATCTGCTCAACAAATAAAAACTTTTGTGTCAGCACCACACAAACTCAGAAATCCTCTTTTTCTGAAGAGGATTTTTTCTAAATTGAGACCGCCTACAGATCAAGTTTCTCAACACTCTGTGCTGATTCCATCTCACTTAAATATTGACCAATAAAGTTATTGTTGAATGCTCTTTTATCTGTGTGTTAACTGTCATTTCTGTCTTTCTGTGTTCAGTTGTGTTACAAAGATCTGAGTTGTGTACCTTCAATCCAAGTCTGATACCTGTCACGTTTTTTACTCAATGGAGACTTGTCAAAAAATACCTGAATATTTTTCATCCCTTTTTAATTTTAACAGGGTATCAGTGAAAACACCAGAGTATGTAACCGGATCCATTCAGCCAACTAAATTTTCTGGATTTTTATCCATTTTTGACCACTTCAAATGGTGGATCCCTTATAAAACAGTGTGAAATCAGAGGCCTTGAAACCACTATAATAGACCTGCCCCTCCACCCATTGAAGAACATACTCATTTCTCTTCTTCAACAAGAGAGGCAATCATCTCCTAGTCTGTCTGGTACCTGCTTTGGAATAGTCTGTCTCCTGTTACAGATTGAAAAATTATAGCTTGAAAAGATGCCTTACTATTCCTCATTTTGAGGGACACAATGATATCTTTCCTTTAGTACATAGCCATTAATTCTTACTATATTCCTCTAGCATCACGACTTGTCTTGTAAAAAAAACTATTCTATTCTTGAAATATAATACATCTCTTCAGTAAAAAAACCATAACCTCCTTCTTAAAGTGCTATGACTTCTAAAAAATATATATGACTTTATTCATGCAATATTCTGATTTATTTCTATTTCTATCTATAGACAAATAATAAAAAAATAAGTAAAATATAATATAAGATTTTGTCTTTATTCCTAAAGGTTGAAATGTTTTTCTTCACTGTGTTTGACGCTATTACTCAGATATTTAACCATGGAATGGTTAAGTTTGATATATTGGTGTCAAAATTCAAAGATGAAACACTTCCAAACAACAATCTGTCAGTTTGACGGTCTGTGTTTTCCCGCCTCTTTTACTCTAACAGCGCAAACTTTTCGTCTGACATTCATCAGTGGTCACCCCTGAAAGGAAGATTGATTAAAATGGGATATTTGAAACAAATAGACGTGGAAAACTTCAAGACATGGCGTGGGAAGCAAGTAATTGGCCCCTTCATGCGATTTAATTGTATAATTGGTACAAATGGCTCTGGTAAGTTCATTTCTTTGTAACCACATGTCATTAACTGTCAATGTTACAACTTGAGTGACTAGATAAATTCGATTACCTAATTAACTAAACTAGCTTAACGTTAGCTTGCTAGCATTATATTTTTTGAAAATAGCTAGCTAAATAGATTATTAACAATTCAAATGGCTAATGTTAAGCTATCTCGTTGTCATACTAGCATGACAAGCTAGCTTAATATGAAAACAAATAGGTCACATAACGCTAGTCTAATATGTCTAATATAGTCTAATACGAAGTGAAATAGTTAGCAAACTTAATATGAATTAAAGTTGATAACTCAAGCCATACTTATATGAGTATAAATATTTAATCAAATTAATGCTAGCTATTTGAACTAGCACATTAAACTAGCATGCATTGTTCGTTTTTTTTTCTAGATTTAATACTTTTGCACCTTTATCTTTAATAAGAGGGTCATCTATATGTGATTCACGAAACATTTATGTTATTTTGAATTTAAGTACTGGGGGTCAACTGTTCAAAGCAATGGGGAATATGGAAAAGAGGTGAAGAAGTGAGTGCAGGCCGGACTGTGTGGTTGAAGAAGAGTGTCAGGAGTTCTAAGAGTAGAGTAGCAACAGGATGGAGAGGAAAGGTTTCAAAGATGGTAGAGAGAAAAGCTACTCTATGGTTAAGACATGGGGGCAGTGACCAGAAGACAGGTGGCAGAGCTGGAAGTGGCAGAGTTGAAGATGTTCTGATGTTATTTGGGAGTGACAAGTGAGATGGCCAGGATTAAAAAACAAGATAATAAGAGGGACAGCCCAGGTTAGTTGTCTTGGAATTGACTGGAACCAGTTGCTCCAGTAAAGAGTGGTTCAGTTATTTGCTAAAGATATTTTTTTCACACTAGGCAAATCCAATGTAATGGATGCCATGAGCTTTGCCATGGGGGAGCGGGCTTCGGCTCTCCGGGTGAAGTACCTCAGGGACCTGATTCATGGAGCACACATCGGTAAGCCAGTATCTGACACCGCCCAAGTCGCCATACGGTACTGTGACAACGAAGGCAAGGAGATCGTCTTCTGTCGCATCATCAAAGGTCAGTTTAATGAGTCTCTTATCCGCTACTAATGAAATAAATAAATTGAAATAAATAGTATTTAATTGGAATTTATTAGGCAAATGTATTTCTACGGACTTGAAATATATATATCTTCAATGGACTTGAAATATGTATGACTTTGTTCATGCAATATTATGAATTATTTCTATAATATATATATATATATATTAGGACTTAATTTCCCAATGGCTTTGGAATATTAAGGCTGGTGACATTCACAACCCTAACCCTAATCAGAGTTATGTAGTCGTAACTATTAAATTGCATTGGTGCTGGTTGTAATGTGTGTGTAGTAATCGACAGGTTAATTGTTTTTTGATTCATATATAGAAAAGAAAAAGAAAAAAACTCCCAGTAGTGACATACTGAAACAAGCGCAACCATTTATTCAAACAGTTTTGAGATTGCGGCTGCTGTCCTTTCTCACATGTATTTAATCTTAGGTGACTCTTCTGAATATCGCATCAACGGTGTACAACTCACTATAGCAAAATACATGGAGGAGCTGGAGAAGATTGGAATTGTGATCAAAGCACAAAACTGTCTGGTTTTCCAGGTAAATATTGTCAGAAAATTTGGTGTAGTTATCATAATACAGAATTTCTGCTCTTCCGCACAGACAATTTTCATGCAGTGGTAGCTAATGTAAATGATGTCAATTGCTGTGACTTCACACATAAAATACAACAAATCGCTTTTGATTTGGCTAGTTGAATATAAAAATACATACAAGATTACAAGATGGTTCAACAGGAATCATTCTGTATGCGGGAGAATTATAGTGGCATTCTGTCTTTTTGAAATGGCATGGCGGTGTTTGATAAAACAATGTTTGGTTGTATGAATCGTGTGAGATTGCAAGCACACTCATTAGTCTATAAGACTTATTCCGGTAAGTGCTTATGGAAAAGAGTCAGGTATATAGAAAGGTGCAAAAGTGTAATTCTTTATATTCCTCACTAGGGGGCAGTGGAATCCATAGCTTTGAAGGCCCCGAAGGAACGAACCAAAATGTTTGAGTGCATCAGTCAATCCAGAGTGTATGCTGCAGAGTATGATAAGAAGAAAAAGTTGCTGCTCAAGGCCAAAGAGGACACACAATTTCACTTCGCCAAGAAGAAATCTGCTGCTGCTGAGAGGAAGCAGGTGTCTCAGGATAAAATAGAGGTAAAGTCACACAAGAAAAACATCTGACTTACAATCAGTCCATTTAATTTCTTAATCAAATCATGAAAGCAACAAAAAAATTATCCACAAAATCAAAATACTCATTGAATTCTGATAGTTCTTTTCAGTTTTACTAGATGTACACTCAGTCCACAACAACAACATTGATTAAACGTTTAATTTATTTACATAGCAAACATATTAAAAATATTGCAAATATTTTTGACATTTTACAATCTAAACCAATTTGTAGGTGCAGCTCTCAGTGACTCACACTTTTTGACAGTAAAGGGATTTATACTGGGAGAATTAGTAGAAAAGTGACTTGCTGTATGAAAAATTTAACACATTGCTCAAGAGAGAGATTTTTAAACTTGTTATGAATTGGATGGGATTTTCAGATTGTCAGTTTAAGAACGTTTTAAGAATTGATGCATTCAGGCATGGTGCCAGTCAGAGGTTAGAAAAGTGTGCTTGTGCTCCCACAAGCAAAGTGATGGACAGTTAAACTGCTCTCAAACCAGGTTTTAAGCTCAGCGATCCATGCCTCAATTTCTTATCTGGCTATGCCTATTTTATGATAAAATGCCCTGGAAGTTTTGAGTTTACCAGCGGCACAGGTGGAGAAAACTCATACAATCACAGTGTCAAGCAGTCCAATGTTATAGATATGAATCTATTCCCTCCTGAAAAGATGACCCAATTTCTCAGTCTAATGTTTTAGAGCAATAGGATATGCTCTCTCTTAATGTTGGTACAGGAAAGACCAGGCACAAAAGATTATGTTAGAAATGAGTGACATATGTGTTTTTACAGAATGACATCATGGATTATTTAACATTAACTAGACCAGTGGTTCCCAAAGTCTGGGTCATGACCCACAGGCGGATCTCATTAGATTTTATTTGGGTCGCCAATAATATAGTTATTATTTTATTTTCCTATTATTCTCAAAATATATCTGCACTACACCTTTCAGCCACACTTGTAGCTCCACCACGTATGGAGTTTAGCCAATCACAGTGCGACATTGGGAGAAATTTGGATAGACTTAACGACAAAAATGAACCTGACTGGAACGTTTTACTAAATAGAAGAAATACTCAGAGAGTGTAAACCTCCGCCAAGGCACATGAGTTTCCAAGATTTAGGAAAAGTTCATACTAATTTCTTCATTAATGTCTGAGTTATTGCCTGCCTCTAAATCTACCGACAACTCAAAAAAACTCTCTCAAATAGTATCTCTCAAATAGTCTATAGCTGGTCGTCTCTTTTGCCTTCCACTTCAGCACCTTTGTTCAGCCCACTGAGCCCCCAGCCCATCCCAAAAGAAACCAAATCTAAGGAATCAAAATCAAAAGAAGAAAGGCAGTAATAGCCTTTGCAGTCTTTACCTAGATGCAGGTTTTGGTATATCCCAAGTTCTTGAAGTAGTGATGCCATAAATGACTATTCCTTCCTTTTTCCGTTTTATTCCTTTGATTTTTCTTTGGAGGTGGAGTGGGTCAGTTTCAACCAACGCTGAACACAATGAGCAGTTGTGGTACGAATTAATGGAATAGAATGTTTTGGCATTGTTTCATCCTCTTGCGTTTTTTTGTCCAGAGATTGATCGGTACTGACGCTAATCATTTTTCCAGGCCCAGAAGTACCAGGTGCTGGTTGATGACCACCACCTCCAACGGCTGCAGCTGAGTCTGTTTGAGCTGTACCACAATGAGAAGGGCATCAGTGTCCTCACTAACACCCTGACAGAGAAACAGCAGGCTACAGTGGTTACGAAGAATAAACTGGTGAACATGGAGCAGATGGTTAAAACTTGCAAGAAGGAACATGGACGCCTTTCCAGAGAACAGCAACACAAAGAGAAGGAAATCAGGTATGTATGTTTTTGAGTTGTGTATGTGAATACACACGTACACAACTGAAAAAAAATGGAATGTGAAACTGTAACCGATTTTAATATTTGGGAATAAAAATTATGAAGATTTGAAATAAATACCGAGTTTGTGCTCCCAAATCTGTCATTAACTTGAATTAACCTCTAACCGTGTCACTCAGTGCCCAGGAGCATAGCCTGTCCCAGTGTCGGTCCCACTACATCAAAGCCAAGGTAAAGACCTCCCATCAAATGCAGAAGGCTGAGGAGGTCCGTAATACTCTGAAGAAGAGTAAGAGGCTGATGGCTATTAAAGAGCAGGAGCTGGCAGAGGGTGAGCAGGAGATCGCTGAGCTAGAGAGAACCTGGAGGAACTATGAGATGCAGGAACAGCAGAAGATAGTAAGCTTGGGGAGGGAAATTGAACTGGATGAGGATCAGGTGAGTGTACATCAAACAAAGCCACCACTTCATCCATAGAATAAAAACAAAAGTCACTTAAGGTCATGTAAAATATAGTCCATGGAGGTCAAAGCTATAATATTCTTGATTTGTGAAGTTGTACAATGAGTTACACACATACGTCATGTACCTGTATCTGTATTTATATATTATATTATTATATATTATTTATATATTTGTATTTGAGAGGCTCCTTGGAAGAATTACACTGGTACATCGCTTTTTTTGACGTCACTTAAATTCAGTTTATCCAGTTGTAATATTTATTTAAATTTCTCGACCAACCCAAACTTTACAGACTGTTATTTCTACTTCATTTCTAATCAATGTATGATCATCTTGCAAGTGAACAGATTTAGATGAGACAAAAATAACTTAAGCCCATGAATAAAATTGATGTACTAAAGGTTTATCTTAAATGCTGTTGTTAATCATTAATAACAATCATATTACCTAACTGGGGGCATATCTAAATTTCAAACAACAAAAAAGGACAATGTGATAACTCTGTTATTGTGTCCCTGCTACAGCTCGTACGATACAAAGAGCTGAAGGAGCTGGCTCACAAGCAGGGGGCTGTCCTCAGCCAGAAGGTGGAGACGTTGCACTGGGAGGTGAAAGCAGACTACGATAAGATAGCTTTTGACCATCGCAGAAAAAAGGAAGTGGAGGTATGGTCAGTGACATGTTACTGAATTTGATATTGATATATTCCAAACCCATTTATAAGTGACAATAATGTGCTTCCCTTTTGGATACTCATATTGGGCTTCTTTCACTAATATCGTCAAAAGACTTTTCATAGATTTGTTCTTAAGGAGACTCCTAAAAGATAATCCAGGTCAGATTCATGAAGCCTTCTTAAACCGCTAAATGTTTCACATCCGTGTTCTTAGCATCGTGAATCCCATTCTGCACGTAAGACTGAAGCTCCTGCCTATGATCCTAAATGGCAAAGGTAAATGCCCCGCCAATGCCCATAAAAGGGCATCAGACTAAAGGTCCGTGTGCAAACACAACTGCCACAGAGTTTGCAGAGAAGAACAACACAGAATACAGCAAAGACAAAGTGCAAAGGAAGCCCAGCTCTGGACTCCGAACGTAAAAATAAATATTAATATTATTACCACTCTTTGAACATTATTTTCTGTAGGCCGCCATCAGGAACAATCAGACTCAGCTGGAAGATTTAACAAGCAGGGCAGAGAAGCTCGAGGAGTACACTAAGAAGTGCAGGTATGTCGTGTTAACGCCCACAATCCACCTGGCTGAACAATAAAGTGCCAGCTAGTAGAAAGACTTTCTGTCCTTTGCTGTCAGGTAGTTATTGATTGAACTCCATGGTAATTTATCATTGACAAAATTGAATGTGGTGAAATCAAGATGTAACATCCCAGATGGAAACTGAGGATACTTAATGGAGTTACTGAATGTTTCAGGTCAACTGTTGAAGAGCGCCGACAGCAGGAGGAGAGTCTTAGTGCCGAGCTGGAGCAGGGTCGCCAACGCAGTGAGGTGGTAAAAGAGGAATTGGCGCAGGTGTTGGAGGAGCTGGGCAACGCCCGTCTGGACACGCAAGAGAGCAAACGACAGTTGCAGCGCAAAGAGCTACTAGTGAACCTCTGCCGACTCTTCCCTGAGACCGTGGTAATCAGACAGATTGGTGTAAATAGCCATTAGTGAACTAATTCAAGGAGAGGAGGTGGAAAACCATTGTACAAACGTACATGTGTGTTGGTTTGTTATATATCTATATGTGTGTGTTAGGAGTATGCAGATGGCATCGTTTTCAGATGAACATTCATCTCCTTCATAATAACAATCCGTCCTGTTAAATTCAGTAAGATGATAATAAATGCCCACATATCCCTACAAATCAGAAGACATATTTCCTACTAACTCCAATAAATATTGTAGCTATTAATCCACTTTAGTTGCTTGTCATTTGTCATTTAGAAGTCTTAATTATTCTTAAGTCCTGTTTTTATGAATGTGGAGATACTTGTGGCATATATCTGGGGCTGCTCAAATTATCAAGAAGCGCATTGTCTTCAGATTTATATTTTTTTCCATTCTGTTCCAGTATGGTCGTCTTTCTGACTTGTGCAGCCCCATCCATAAGAAATACCAACTGGCTGTCACCAAGGTGTTTGGTCGTTACATGACTGCCATTGTAGTGGCCTCTGAGAAAGTTGCTCGTGACTGTATCAGTTTTATGAAGGAGGAGCGAGTTGAAGCCGAGACTTTCCTGCCCATCGATTTCTTGGATGTGAGTTGAAACTAATACAAACTGTGACTTTTTTATATGTTTACGATCAGACATAACAAGTAGGAAAAGGCTCATTATTGATAACGATCAATATTGTGTGTCCAGGTGAGTCCTCTGAATGAGCGACTTCGGGTGGTGCATTGTGCCAAGATGATGGTTGATGTTGTACAGGTCAACGCCACCGGTGCTGCCCAGCTGAAGAGAGTGGTGCAGTTTGTCTGTGGCAACACCTTAGTGTGTGAAACCATTAAGGAAGCAAGGAGTGTTGCCTTTGACAGGCAGGAGCGCAATAAGGTAAATAGATCGATCGGCCGCGTGCATCAGAGTCTTGGATGCCCATGACCCTGTCCTTGTTCTCATGCTGCGTTCATACCATACACAATGCAAACTTTCAGGCAGCAGGATCATATTCAAAGTTAATGCAAATTCATTCTGGGCAATGCAAATGGCGTGGTGCAAATTTGTGTGACACTGACGTGAAATGCCACTTCCTGATGTCCAGAAGTGGAGGTCGCACCAGACAATTACTGACGTGTATTTCTGAGGCGTTTCTGTGATTGAATCAAAGTAAACAGTGTTTACTGTTTGCTGTTTAGTTTATGTTTGGTCATAAACTAAAACAGGCCCAACTATTCTTACCTCCTACAGCCCCGAACCTATTTACTGACAGCAGACAGTTTATCACTTGTGTTTTCCGTAGACAGTATCTTTGGATGGAACGCTGTTTGCGAAGTCAGGTGTGATCTCTGGAGGCTCCAGTGACCTGCAGAACAAAGCTCGTTTCTGGGACGAGAAGGCGTTGAAGCAGCTGAGGGAACGGAAGGACCAGCTGACAGCAGAGCTGCGTGTGAGAGACCACACACAGATCGCACAGATTCATTGAAAATATACCTTTAAGATTGAATCGTTCATTTTTTGTTTTGGTCCTGTGACAGGATTTGATGAAGCTGAAGCGGAAGGAGTCTGACCTTAAACAGATCACTGCTGACATTCAGGGTGCATCAACTCGCCTCAAATACTCAAAAGCTGATATGGAAAACATTCAGAAGAAAACTATGCTTAAATTCCAAGCGGTAGGGCCTCAGAACTTTAACTATCTGAGACGTGATATCACTGAGCCTTCTCTTTGACGCTGTTGTTATGAGAAAACACAGATGTACTGTGTTGTGTCACAGGGGCAGAGATGGTTGACAGCACACAGGCTTACGGTGCTTGCCTTTTTTTCAGGAGATTTCTCGTTTGATAAGTGAATTAGCAAACCTGGAAGTACAAATCCAGGTGCAGCAGGAAAGCGTAGAGGTGAAGGAGGCGAAGACGAGGAAGATCAGAAACCAGATTGACCAGGTAAAAAATCTATTCAGTTGCAGTGTCTGGAGTTTTAACAATCATGCTTAGGTCATGTCACATTTTCATTATTGGCTGTGATGTATTGTATGTCTTAAGGTGGATCACTGAGCTTAGAGTGTTTTGGTGAAGAAACATTGGTTTGCAACAGAGTGGCCGCCGTTTTTTAAAAGGCCAGCTTTAAAAACGAAGGCCACATTTCAAATAATGCATTGAATGTGAACCTACATGCTCTGAAATGTGTCTAATATAAATGCCTCACAGAAATACGTACAAAAGGTACATGTCCTTCTACTTTGTCACTTTACGGTTCAGTCTCAGCATGAGTGCACTTGATATTTTGACTGAACAGGGATTTTTAAAAGTCACATTTTCATAATGGTGGAGATGCTCTTTATTTAGATGGAGGACTTGGTGTTTTCTGACTTCTGTGCTGAGATCGGCGTGGGCACCATCAGAGAGTATGAACAGGAGCATCTGAAACAGCAGACAGAGCTGGACCAGAAGAGGTGGGACCATCACACACCTGTAGCTTTAGTGCCATGTCTGCCCAACTTCTGCTAATCTGATGAATTTGATGATAAACACAAAAGCCAAAATCGAAGACAAGATTTTATATATTCATGTGTCTTTTTAATACAGTTTTTGTTTCATGTCTTTTTGATGTCTGTATGACTTTTATCACAAAATGGAAAAGTTAAATTAAATATTAAGTGTTAAAGTGATTTAACAACAGCTTAATAATTGAAGTAAATCTCGCTATAATGCAATTGAAAATAAAAATTAATAAAAATTTTCTGCTGTTGATGAGATGAATGAGAGCATGAGTTATTCCTCATGCTCTCATCTGAGGATCAGCAAAGTGATTTCAATCAACTATCTTGGGTGAGGGCACTGACCAAGAACCGGAAGACATCATTTTACATTTTGTCAATGGAAATCTCTCTTTTCAGGCTTGAGTTTGAGAGTCACTGCACTCACTTGAATGCTCAGCTGGAGTACGAAGAAAACCAGCTGAAACAGAAGAAGAAAAAGTTCTGTCTCATGGAGGAAACCATTGCCAAGGAGGACAAAACGATTGCTGAGCAGAAGAAGGTAGACATTTAATTGTAGTTCCCTCCCATGAAACTGTTTTCCTCAATCAGGGGCCAAAAGTCTAAAGAATGTCAGGTTTATGTGCCAACATCTTCTTTTGGCTGTTTTCTTTAGGTTTGTCAAAGCATATCATCTGTTTCCTTCTTGTCATCTCCTGAGGCTCTTCCTCTGTCACAGCAACCAACTTCATGTCATCTTTCACCACATCCAGAAACGTCTTGGTCCTTCCTTTTTTTTCCTCCTGCATGGCAGCTCAGTCCAGTTTCTTACCAATAGATCCACCATCCCTCCTGTTCACATGTCCAAACCATCTCAGTCTGGCCTATAATTTTGTCTCTGAGACATCCAACTTCGGCTTACCCTCAGATGTGCTTGTTTCTAATCCTGTCCATCCTCGTCACTACAAAAGAACATCTGAACATCTTCAGCAAATTCCAGCTCTGCCTCCTGTCTTTTGGTCATTGCAACCATCTCTAAACCATCCAGCAGAACTGTTCTGTTTACCCTACCATAAAGAAAAAGAAGAAGCTTTTTTTTTTGTCACATACAATCATACATGTAGTACAAAGTAGCAAAATGGGTTCATTTAATTCTCTTCTGAGCTGCAGTGGGCATCTATATGCACCGCCCGGGGAGCAGATTGGTATTTAGGGTGTTTCTCATGACTCTTCGATATTTGGTGTCATTGGGCTTGAACCACCAATCGGCCCATTCTACCCTTCACTTCGCTCTTGTTGCTACACTTCAGTTATCTACACAGATAACTCCTGACACTCTTTTTCATCCACTCTGCCTGCACTCGCTGGCTGTTTCACCTTTTTTCCACACTCCCTGAACAATTGACCTGAAGTACCTCAACTCCTGCATTTCTTCGGCTGTACTCCTTGCATCCCCACGGTTCCCCCTCTCTCCACATCTCCAGGTTTTCTACCACCTGCTCCCTGATCTCGCTTCAGATCACAATGTCATCTGCAAACATAGTCTACAGATACTGCTTCCTGACCTCATTTTTCAGCCTATCAAGAAGGGGTCCAGAGCTGATCCTTGGTGCAGTCCAATTTCCCCCCTTGAACCCATCCGTCCTTCCTGCCGCACACCTCACCGCTGTCATACTGCTCTCATACATATCCTATGCTGCTGTAACACACTCACTCCAGACTTCCTTCTGCAATACCAAAATTCCCCCCTCTTCACCTCTTCGTCGTATGCTGGGGTTCTTGTTGCATGACACTGGCCAAACACACCAGCATCTACTACGACCCGATTGTCAGTGTTGATCGGGCCCACCAGTAGCTGCTGAGCCAGTGATTTATGTCAACATCACTGCTCTGTGTTCGATTCTTGGGACTTTATAGGCTCTTGGCTGCTTGGCTGCATGATGCACAAAACCACGACACGCTCATGAGTGTTACTGCCCGTCCTTTCAACCTTGTTTGTCTATCTGTGTCACACGATGTGGTTCGTGCCCTCTGTGATGAGAAATAGGTTTTAGTTCCAAATACAATATTGTCTAGTTTTTCAAAGAGAACTGGTGTTGGTCACATGCACGCACTCAAACAAAGAGAAATAAATTATTATCTGCTGCAAGATCAAACTGCAAGTTTACCAATCTTGGCAAAAATCATGAATATATATTCAGGCAGATTTAAAAAAATTAATAAAGAAACAATAAAAACCTTAATTTCTTTGTCATGCAATGTAGGAATAAGCCTACATTTACAGCTGTATCCCATTTGTCCGCTGATTAATTATTGAAATTAGACCTTCTGTTTTTCTGTTTGTTTGCTTAATATTTCCTGTCGTTGTCAGGATGAGGAGAAACTGCTCGCGGCCGTGGAGGAGGGCCAGAACAAACTGCTTGAGCTGAAGAACCAGCTGAGCACTAAGGAGATCCTGGTGGCCACTGCCAAAGATGAGCTGTACAAGAAAACCCAGAGTGCCCAAGAGATCAACAAGTAACAAAACCACCGATGCCACAGTGCAATGACAACAGAGTGTTAGTCTGCTGAAACCTCCTGCTTCTCTTTCCTCTGACCACACAGGTCAAAATGTTTTGTCCAATACCTTTTTATATGTTATCTTAATATTCACAAAACAGAAACCCATACACCTTCAAAAAAGCATTGAAGCTTTTGGAGACTGCTTAATTGATAAATTACAGATTAACACTACCACACTATAGAACTCTTTTCTACAACATTGATCTGTTGACATTTTGAAGACCAAATAACAGCTTGTCTGTAGGACTGTATTTCTGTAACAGGAAGAATAACTTCACTTTAAATCTACTCTTCTTCAATTAAACAAGAACACAACCTAAGTTTTCAAAAAGCACTTTTTCTATCTGTTTTTCTGTTAGACAGTTGGTCAGGCTTCAGCGAGAGGTGATGAGTGCGGAGACGGCCTTGGAGCAGAAACGCATGGCCAGACACAACCTACTGCTGGCCTGCAAGATTCAGGGTCTGCCCATCAATTTGCTGTCAGGGAACCTCAACGAAATCAGTGAGGTTAAGGTGGGACATACAGAGATGCAGAAGTCTCTTTTGACAAGCAATTGTTCTTTGTCTCTCTTTATAATATAAAAAGAAATGTAGACATGTAGAACCCACATTAATAAAAAACTAAAGAACACTTATTTGGTGTGATTTTGTTCCCCTGTTGCAGCTGGACACAGAATCTGAAAGCACTTCAGCCACCATGGACATTTACGAGAGAGAGGCTCAACTAGTCATTGACTACTCTAGCCTGGAGGCAGAGCTCAGGGTGAGATATAAAGCCTCATTGTCACCCTTATTTTCTCTTACATCCGTTCACTTAAACTCCTCTTCCTTTTGTGACGGTAGGATCTTAATTCGGAAAAAGATGCGGAGGCACACATGGAGAGACTGAACAAGTCGCTGTCCTCCATAGAGACTGTGCTGCATCGCACCAGCGCCCCCAACCTGAAAGCTTTGGAGAAGATGAGGGAGGTGAAGGACAAGTTACAGGGAGTGATGGAAGGTATTTTGTTGGTAAATGTATCAAGGTTTTGATGTGTTCATTGAATGTGTGTGTCGTGTAAAGTAATAATAGTGGATCAGAGACACCAATGAGTAATTTTTATCTAAAAGACATGTTTTAGAGAGGTCCCTGTGAAGAATAATCATTATAACAGTGTGAACATTAAATGTTTGGGAGCCACTGTAATTTGGGTTACTAAAGTTTCATTTTCCTCACCCAGCATTTGATGCCAGCACCAAAACAGCCAGGAAATGCAGTCAGGAGTTTGAGCTAATCAAATCCCAGCGCCTCCACCTCTTCAACCAGTGCTTTGAGCACGTGTCTGTGGTGATAGATCAGATCTATAAAAAAATATGCAGGAACTGCAGCGCCCAGGTAAATCATAATCATTAAGCCCCAACCACAGAAACACAATCCCAATTTTCTTTGTTTATATTATGAGTTGTTTTCGTCCATACTTGTAAAAAGTAATGTTAACTTGAGCTTTACTAAACTAAGCTTAACAAGCTTAGATTCATTTTAGTCCAGTCAGAATGGGGTTGTGGTATGATTAAGTGTGGAATGAATTGCAACGTACTGTTTATGATAATACTGATAATAATTACAATTATAACAATATTGCATACTTTTTTTTATCAAACAGCCATACAAGTAAAGCAGAGTACAACATTGTGAAATTATTTCTCTGTTTTCACCCATCCCTGAGGGTGCAGTGGGCGGCGCCCATAAAGTGCCCCAGCAGCATGCTGGTTTGAGGGTCTTACTCAAGGACCCCATTGCATGAGCTTCAATGTAGCGCCCTTATATACGTATATATGTATATATATATATATATATACATATATACGTGTGTATATGTATGTATATATATATATATATATATATATATATATATATACAACTGATGTCATCATAATGCTTTATGTGCCTCAGGCTATTCTGAACGCAGAGAATCCTGACGAGCCGTACCTCGGCGGAATCAACTACAACTGTGTGGCGCCGGGGAAACGCTACATGTCAATGGACAATCTGTCAGGTGGAGAAAAGGCAATCGCTGCTCTGGCCCTGGTGTTTGCCATCCACAGGTAACACTGGCCTCCGACATACAGTGAAACAGATCAGACTACATTAGATCACAACACAAACTGTTGAATCCATCTGATGTGACTCAGGCAGAAATAAGGGATAGTGTTTGATGCTTATATGGAATTCTCTGGGTTTGAACGTTGATGAGAAAGTGATATAATTTAAATAGAAACTCATCATAATAAATTACAAAGGTTCAGTCCTTTTTAGACATTTTAATATGGAAAGTTTATATGTTATAACTTAACTCTAAAGACTTTTAGTCTATTTTAACAAATACTTTAAGGACATTCTCAAATTATGTAATCCAGTTTGGATTATACTGTTTCTGAGATTTGACCCTCGCTGTTGGTTCACTGTTGGTGCCGTTTGGCCCACTGGTGATTATGTCTTTTCTGTCAGCTTCTGCCCGGCTCCCTTCCTCATCCTGGATGAGGTGGACGCTGCCTTGGACAACACTAACATCAGCAAAGTAAGATTCCAGCTCCATTAAGTCCTCACAGTGTTCCATTTAAGATCTCTATGTCTTAAACTGTGTAATGTTTCCTTATTTTCGTGTCTTATTTGTTCTTGCTATGTGTGTGTGTTGTGTTTGTGTCCAGGTCACTAGCTTCATCAGGGAGGAGTCTACAAACAACATGCAGATCATCGTCATCTCGTTGAAGGAGGAGTTTTTCTCCAAGTCTGACGCTCTGCTGGGAGTTTACTCGGCCGTAACAAACTTTTATAACTTGTTGCATGTTGGAGAAGACCTTTGTATTTCTGTATGTCATGACAGTGCAATAACTATTATTCTCTTCTTCACAGTTTGATGGATGTACTTTTAGCCGCATTCTGACCCTAGACCTGCGACCTTACCCTCTGATTGAAGAGAACAATGAAAAACAGGTGGAGAACGAGAAGACAGGATGTGTAACCTGAATTTATCGGCATCAAGGCTTCATATGCGTGGTTCTCACCTTTTTTGTTCATATTCTTCATCAGTGGTTCTCTGTACTTCTGTATTTTGTCAGAGTGGATAGAAAAATCTCTTTACTCTCTGATGGTTTCTGTGTTCTAGTTTTGGCTCTTTGGCTATTCCCATTTTACCAAAAAATAATGGTAACTGTGAATTCTTGTTGGTGGTTTCCTGGGTAACAAGCCAGGATTCAGGTAATTGATTGTTTAAGAGAAGTTTGTTTAAGGTGACAGTTTAAGACGGTTCTGTGTTTAAATGTCAGAACATTTATGCTAAGTTGGTAAACCAGCGCTCAAAGATGCCTTAATTCATGAAATACAACAGTAAGAAAAGAAAGGATTCATAAATGTTTTTTATTTTCCAAGATATTACAATTTTATGCAAAAGTGCTTTTTTATGTAATTATTTTGTTTCCAACTTTCACATTTAAACCCTCGACATTAAATCTACACGAATGGGTGTTAAGTGTTTTCCAGAATAACAGTTATAATGTTCTTCATCTTCAGGTTTTTCAACATTAGACTGGATGGTTTTCAGTTTTGCTCTGGGCTCTGTGTTTATGTCGCCTAACAAGTAACGTAAAATGTTGGACAAATGTAACGAGACACAAGGAGAGACTGCTATCTGATCTGTGCCTTAGAGTCTGTAAAGCCAAATTTTGGAGTTGGAAAGATTTATCTACCAGAATGTCCTGGTGCTTAAATGCGATGAATGTACTTGTTCCTAAAGTTATTTTTTGATGGAGCTTTTTCTTCAGCCCTCAGCATTAAACCTACAGAGTTAAGTGTCTGCTTTGTTATTTCCTAACAGGCCCTATGACACCAGAAAAAAGGTTTGACCCACATATTGACCCCAACATGCTTAATCCATGCTTTAGTTCGACTTTCTAAATTATTATATGCATAAGAACTGTCAGTTATAGTTGATTTACTCTTTATTTACATTTATAATCTGTGAAAGTCTAGGTGTGCAGCTGCTGTTTCGACCTCGCGCCAGTAGGGGGCGGTAGTGACCACGACTGGATGTTAAATCGCTGGTCACTGTTTACGGAAGTGGTGGATCCTCGAACTCTAGTCACAGCATTGGGTTTATATTTCATTTAAGAACATGTTAAATACATTAACATTTCTTTCATCCACCGTAGTCAGGATATTACCGAGGATTTAGCTTTGTAGGAGCGAGTATTAGCTCTTTAGCAGGAACCATTGATTCATGACTCACTGCTAGCTTATTGTAATCTAGAAGTAAACGTCAGTTATTCTCTTGTACTTGTTTGTTTTTTGGATCATGAAGTAGTTAAGAGTAACGTCGGTTTTGACTCACACCGTTAATTAGTTGTAAATGGATTTGGATTTGGGAAGGGTTGACCGAAGCTAACGGCTAACTCGCTAAACAGTCGAGCATCATGGGAGCTGAGCAGAGCGGAGATGCGGAGCACAAACACTCCGACTACAGCACATCGGGTAAGTGACTGCTGCTGTCTCAAAAACAACTAAATCAGTATGTTAGCAATTATGTCACACTAAGAAGACCGTCTGCACACTTCGACTGTAATAACTGTAATTATGCCTGATACATCCACAACAGTTTTTTTTTAATGTGCTGTCATTTTCCAATTATAAATGAGTAATTAGTCGAGTATTTTTCTGTGCTGGCCTTTTTTCTGGTCCGTAAGAAACGACATTTCGTTCATTCGTGTTGTGTACAGTATGTGGTTGAATGACAGTAAACAAAGTAGAAGTCTTGGAGGATAATAACATCACTGACTTGGAAGTATTTGCAGCTACTCCACTATAAAAATAATGTTCTCCAATTCTTTTTTACAGCTATATCATTTTTAGGTTTTAAATGACTCACTTTTGTTTTTCAAAGTCTCGCTTGAATTCCATACCTCCAAATTACACTTAATAAAATAACTATTACGTGTATTCGTATAACCTAAGTGCCTATGTGCAGGTAAGACGTAAATAATAAATGTTCAGTGTCAGCAAAATAACTATGTGTGGGTAATCTATGATTAAACTTATATATATATTTATATCTGGCCTGTTTTGTTCTTTTAGATAAAAAAAGCTTTGACATTATATTACAGTTTCATCATGACACCAAATAGTCCATGATTTGCCCAGAAACTATACAGGACCAGCAGGACTCTCCTTTTGGTCCTGTTGGATTGTCAATGTCCCCCCTGCCCCCCTCTTTCTAATAAATTGTTGTGTTATTGCAGAAAGGTCATTGTGTACACTATGGTGCTGTACCCACAATGACATCTCTTTATTCGGATCCCCCTCATGCAAAATTAAATAAAATGCTTGACCTTGGACACCATAATGTTTTGGAATCATGTGTTAATCACCACTAGTTCATAAAATATCAACCAAATTACTGTGGTATTTTCCATAATGGCTGGTCTGGATCTGTTTTTGATCTAGATACACTCGCTATACTTTTGCAGAAACATTGGATCAATTTTAATGATCAGCATTAACCCAACCACATCAAATACAATAATTTGACCCTCACTTCATAATACCATCCAAATATTCTATTCTTATTTCGGCCCAGATAAATATGCTGTTGTTAAGCATAGCGGAATATCACAAGTTATTCATGTATAACTATTATTATTCGATTTTTTTATAATATTTTACATCATGATATTATGAAAAAAAGCCCTGAATCACAATGTTGAAGAAAGAAAACTTCAAATGAAAAAGTCACCCTGAATCTGAATCTGTAAAGGGTCCACTTCAAAACTGAAACAAATCCTAATCTGGCACAGATCCAATTTAAACAATTTAATCAAAATCATTGATATTTAGTGGCAAACAGACAAAAAACAGCTGGACAATCAAAACACATCCAGATATCACTGATATATATCTATATATAGATATATATAGATCTCTGCAACACAATAGAATCAACACTAACTGATTGATGAGAACATATGGCACTTTCAGTTGTGGCAAAAAACATACGTCTTGCAAAAAAAATATGCAGATACTGAGCATTGCCTGTCTAGAATTATATAATTCAATATGTAGTAAATACATCAACAACTGCATAATTTATTTAGGTGACTATTATTTATTTAGGTGATTATTATTATTATTATTATAAGAATTGTCAATCTGGAAAGTGTCATCAATACAGCTGTCAAATGAGGGCTCACCATAAAAAACACCCCAATAGTGTGTATTGTATAAAAAAAACAAAGCCCTGTTATATTTCCCACTGAAATGAAGTGTATTTGAAGTTTACTTTCAGTGAACTTAAAATTCCCTGAAACCATTACTGACACAAAGAAACTCATTAAATGTGTTCACCAAAAGGGTTTATATTTCCTCAGAGAAAGTTTCACATTGAAAAAAATATGATGAAAGGAAACCTTGAAACATTGATAGAAATGTTCTAACATTTGACACTCTATCTTTTGATTTCAATGGAATTGCAGTGGTGCCATCTCCAGCAAAGCAGAAGGCCAAGATGGATGATATCGTGGTCGTGGCCCAAGGGACACAGCCGATGCGAAATATCCACAATGACCCAGATGTCATAAAACTTCAGGAAATTCCCACATTTCAGCCGCTCTTGAAAGGTAATAGCTTCCCAACTGGCGTGAGTAAAACACTGAATTAATGAGCCAGATGAGACCGGCAGCATTTCAGTGTTACAGAGTTAACAACAAGAAGACCTAAAAGAGTTAATTAAAAGATCAAATAACTGCAGAAATCTTTAGTGTAGTGCATCACACTAAAGGCTTCAAGTGGTCTGCTGAGTTCTGGCATCTGCCAAAGATTGTCTTTGAGCGAAAAAGTTGCTGTTTAATTATATTTATTATGTGGCCTCATAACAATGTGCAGTTATTTTATTTGACTTCTACATATTTGACTTCTGCTGACATATATTGAGGTTTTCACCTACTTTTCAGCCTATTCCCACCAGTTCATTTCCAAAGTCTGAGCAGTGAAACTAATATCTCTGCAACACATTAGCACAGTGTGAGAAGATGGATAATGAGGCACATTTCCTGCGTAGGCACACACTTGAAATAGCAGGAGGGGTAGTTCTGTCAGATCCTGTGCAGAGCTAATTACAATAATTAGCAAGTCTTGTCAAGTGTTAATCGGCTCCAACATGTCCATTAAAGCCACTTGTTCTCCTCTCTCCACAGGAGTTCTGAGTGGCCAGACAACACCTAGCAGCGTGTGTCTGGAAAGGCTGGATGCTTCCCAGGTCCTGCAGCTCTGCATCCGTTACCAGGACCATCTGCACCAGTGTGCCGAGGCTGTGGCCTTCGACCAGAACGCCCTGGTCAAGAGGATCAAAGAGGTAGGAATACCGCAGTACTGCATGAGACGTTTGGCACGCAGTTTGTGTAATTTTTCAGCAACCAGATACAAAATTGTCAAAAGATGAGGCCATTTATTGTGACGGCCCAGCTCATTTGGAAAAAAGGGAAGCAGAATACAACCAGTTGTTAAAGGTGACATAAAAGTTGTTTAATAAGTGTTAAGAATGTGACACAAGTGAATTAAACATAAATGGAGGCAAAGTAAACAAAGTTGGAGAATGTGGCAAAAGAGTTATTTTTCAATCAAAGGAAATACCAAAAGAGCAATAAGAAACCTAATAGTGACTGACGGACAGAAGAATATGAACTCAAATCCTCTTTATCTAAACTGTGTATCTAAACACAGGTCGGAATTTTTGCTATCCGACCTGAGTCTGATCCGTCAGATCGGAATTCATGCGACTGTGATGTCATCCTCTGTTGACATTCGTCACAAAGATGCCCCGGTGTGAGACGCTTTTCACCCAAAAACACATATTGATGTGTTTATATTGAACTTTATGGTGTTTCCCACATTGTGTGTACCTTTTTGTGCATATTGTACTGGTTTAAATTACATTTATTTATCGGTAAACTACTTTGTGTCAACGAGGGTCTTCATCTTAGCCACCTGTCTCTTTCCAGATGGACTTGTCGGTGCAGACCTTGTTCAGCATAATGCAGGAGCGCCAGAAACGCTACGCCAAATACGCTGAACAGATTCAGAAAGTCAATGAGATGTCCATGATCCTGAGGCGGATCCAGATGGGCATCGACCAGACTGTGCCGCTGATGGAGCGCCTCAACAACATTCTGCCTGAGAGCGAGCGCCTGGAGCCTTTCAGCATGAGGCCTGAAGGGGATTCTACCTCCAAGTAGCCTCCTGAAAGACAAACCCAGCTGGGTCTCCACCCAGTCCTACGAGGAAGTACGGTCTTAACCTGATTAAGGTTTCCTACGAAGAAGTACGGTCTTAACCTGATTAAGGTTTCCTGTTTTCCTAGCAGGGCTATGCAGTAAATGTGTGTAAACCACTACAGGCTGCCATCAGTCCTTTTTATTTCCCCAAATTTCCCCTCTAACTACACATCACACATAAGTAGATATCACTTCTGCTCGGTCTCTATTTAACCATTTGCCAACTTAGAAAGTGCTGCGATCAGATGTACCCCATCTGCGGGGGTCATTAGCCATCCCTGCCCTGCAGGGAACCTAACTTTCTCTAAGGACAAGCCCTCCTTCATGTTTGTTACTGCAGGCTGCAACCAAACCGTTTTGACAAAATGAACTCCAGCGCCGCAGAAACGTCTCCTGCAGATGCGTTGCAGGTTTTTCAGACTGAGAGGACGATGAACGACATGAAAGTAGCTCCAAATCATGCTGCTCTCCAGATGCACATTACTAATATGTGTTGTCTAACTGTGATTGTGATATTCTTCTGGCTCTCATGCCACACGGCGTGTTCACTCCTTTCCATGAGCGGCTCGTTTTCAGATTGACAGCTTTTAATTTTCTGAACTATATTGGCGTGTCATTTTGGGACACCAGGAAGAAACTCCCAGAGGGAACTAAGACGGATTATTTTCAACGGATTACTTTCAACGGATTACATGAGGAATGTGGATTTACTGTACATACGAAGAAGAAACATTAAAAACTTATTTCTGGCCTCGATATTCTATGATGAACTTGTTGAAGGAGTTTAATTTATTGTGATGCGTTTGCTCTATTTGTGTCAATCCTATTCACACGCAAACGAGTGAAGAAAGGGAAACTTCTGATTTTCAGCAGATTGTTACGGAGGATGGTTGAAGAAGTGGACAGAAACCAATCAAGCAAGTTGCTCCATCGTCAGCTCTCTGATCTTAACAGCATCACGCAGCCGAGTCCTCAACGCTGTGAGTTAACTGTAAAGAAACAGTTGGTCGTATCTTTGATGGTTCTGGTGGAAAGGGAGCGTGAGACTGAGAACTTCTGTGTTTTATTTGTTTCTGTTGCTCATGTTATTAAATCTGTAAACAGCTGTGTCATGAAAAAAAATACATCCAAGTATCTGTGTGTGCAGGTGATTTTTGGTTTCCTCATCTAAATAGTTTCTGAGTTTTATGCCATCACAGTTCCATTTTATCTCTGCAATAAAGAATTGCATCAATCAACAACTTCAGAGAAAAAGGATGTCCTTGTTTATTGGTCCCATCTGCAAAAAAAAACACAAAACATGTCAACAATTGTATTGATAATAGAAAAGTAACTTCCATTTTGTCAGAATAAAACCATAAAATGAATGTGACAAAGTGTTTTAGATTAGAACAAACAGTCTGTTGGTTTCCCGTGGGGAAACAGAATTAAAATTATTATTGCAGCAGAGTTTGAGGATGAGGATGAGGATGGGCCTTTGTCAGCTCAGTAGGTGGCGCCAGAGATACGTCAGTTCAGTCTGTGGCGTCTGGACTCAAACTTTAAGGTTTAAAGTAATGAAACATCTTTATCAGAGAAAGTGGAAGAACATGAGGATCCTCCAGAAGGACATGGGTTTACCTGATAACCAGCTCACATAGGAATCTTATAAAAAAGCTCCATTGGAGGCTGAAATATCTGCTTTAGCGCTTTGACTAGCAGCTGATATATGGATAAATTAATCTGAAAAAGATTAACGACATATAATTGTTATGCCAGTTAAATCCCAATATGTCCAATATGTGCTGTTTAAAACTTGTCATTTTAATGACGTCACTTTTGGACCCGGGGAAATCGAACCTGAAGGAGTTTAAGAGTTTTGTGCTCACACAGAAACTCTTAAACTCCTTCAGGTTCGGAGGTCCGCGCTTGTGGACTCTCCTCTGCAGCACATCCCACAGATGTTCTGTGGGGTCTAGGTCAGGGGACTAGGATCGACGTGACAAAACCTTTATTTTATCATCTCTGAACCGTTATGGGGTTGATTCTGAAGTTTGCTTAAGATCATTGTACTACTGGAAGATCCAACCACGGCCCCATTGAAGTTTCCTGACAGAGGCTTTTAGGTTTTCATCTAGTATTTGATGGAACCAAACTGTTGAAAGTTGTTGAACTGTTAAGAGATTTTCTTGCATCACATGCCAGATTTCTGCATGTTTTTTCTGGTGTTTCCCATATGAAGAACGTCAAAGAGAATTAAGCCAGTGTCACCTCATATTTATACCCCAGTAAAACAGAGTGGAGTGTTCACCACGTCAGTGTTCCTCCTCAAACAGGTGAACCTTTCAGTATGAAATAGGACTGGAAATAAGCTTTGATTACCTTTAAATCACAGGATTTCTTAAGGGTGGCAATAATCATGGAAGACATGCGTTTGAAAAAAAATATTTGTTTTATGTTAAGAATGTTTGTTTTTATTTTATAAAATATTAGATTTGTGAATAATTTGAGTATAGAACAAAGAAAACAATTTTGCCCTTTTCTTTTTTTTAATAATTCTGGAGGGCACGGTATATGGGCGCACTGTAGCACAGTAAGTAGTTGCCTCACAGAAAGAGTCCTCCTTTCTGTGTGGAGTGTGCATGTTCTCCCTGTCTGTGGGTTCCTCTCAGGTACTCTGGCCTCGTCCCGGATTACAAAATATCTAATACTGCTGAATGGTAACTCTTAAATCGCTCATACATTAGAAAGTGAGCACGCATACTTGTTTCTTTGCGTGTTGCCCTCGCCATGAACTGGCAACTTGTAGTGGTTGTACCCCACCTCTAACGCAATGTAGACTAAGATAGGCTCAAGCTTAGCAATCAGTGCTACTCATCTGTGGGACTGGACAACAGCGCTGAACCTTCACTCTCAACAAACATCATTGAGCCTTTGGCTTTCATGACCCGGTCACCTGACCACCAGTTATCTTTCCTTAGACCACATTGGTAGGTAATGGTAGTAAGTGCTGTAGGCTGGGAATACCCAACAAGACCTGTGTTTCTGGAGATGCTCACTCTTAGTTGTCTTACCCTCACAATTTCACTCAGATCCTCCACCTGCCCAGGAAACTAAAGGGACAAAATGGACTAAAACATCCCACCCACTGAGAGTAGTCACTGTAATGACATCATCAATGTCATTCTGGCTTATCACATCAGTGGTTATAATGTAATGGCTGATCGTTGTGTATCCAAAACAATATACACTTTTCAATGCACTTATATATATATGAGAGCATTGTAGTCCAGATGACTCTGATTATAATATGAATATTATAATTTTTTACGTTTCTGGTCGACCTCAGAGTTTTGTTATAGCTCTATGAAAAATTACATTCTTTTTGTGATGCTAGCAACTTCACAGAATGGCTACACCTGAGTGCATCACTTGAGATCGCGACATGCCTGTAACAAATTCAGTCACCAAACAAGGATAAGGTATTTAAGGATTTTGGTGTTGACGGAGGTTAGCTCCTCTCTGTATTAAGCTCTGGTGTTTCTTCCCATAAGCCATTGCAGCTGGTTGCAGTAGTTATGTATGTTGTTTAATTTTTCATTGCTACATGAACATGCCAAAGTCAGATACACCTACAAACTGAACGTCCAGCGGTTGGCTTGCTCTGAGGTAAAGCACCAGCCTGGTTTGATATAGGGGCTGCAATGCAGAGAAGTATTTATTTTATTTAAAGCACAACTCCTTTGATATCTCATTGCCTTTCATGTGTAAATTAAAAGGGGTGGAAAATGTCTTGGATTGCCTCAGGGCTATTGTTTGAACGTTGGAACAGAAATAGAAATTGTCAATGCTTTCAGTGGCGAGGAGGTGTAAAAGTTCCTCCCAGTCTTCGTGATGAAGAATAGCTCCTGGTGCTCGGATCGGATATTAATGCCACGAGATGATACAATATAATCTGCCACCAGGAAATCCATTCTCTGAAATGAAAGAGAAATCCAATTTCCCCACGTATACTTCTCATTTGAATATAAATCAAAGGCTGGTTTGCTCCCTTTCTCCTTCCTGTTTTGCCTCCTCAAAATTGGAAACATGAAAGTAAGTCTGCGTGTCTTATCCCTCTCATCTTTACTTGGGAAACTCGCACCAACGTTGACTGTGATAAGAGCAGAAATGTATATGCTGGCCCTTCCTCTAGCTTCCAAAAACTTCAAGGACTAAATGTTCACCCACTGCATAACATATCCCACCCACTGACGGATGCCATGGAAACAAAAGAATACCATCTTACACTGACTACACTTGTCAGTGGTTATAATGTTATGGCAGCTGGGTGTAGATTTCCCGGGTGAGATCAAAGGAAAGCTATCACACCATGGTGACCTCACCTTAGGGTGTGCCGTCCCCTGGGTGCAGTGACTCAACAGCTGATCGTCTCCTCCTTGTGCTGCTCTCCTCATTCACGATTCATTTCCTCTCTCAGACGCTGAATGCTGATAGAACTTTGCTGAATTGCTCTGACAGAAGAAACCTGTTTTATGTTTGTTCAGATTTAGGTATAATGGTGTTGACAGGCATGTATTTTCAATTTTCTTGATGAGTGGATAAAAAGAAAGTTAATAAGCAACTATCATGGACTAATTTTAAACAGTTTAATGTCCAATATTTGAACTATTCAGACAAAACAACACACTGGGAAAAAAGATCCTGAGTAGCTTTAATATTAAAGTAATATTAAAGACATTTTCCTTTCTACATGTCTTTAGAGAAGTTATTATCAATAAGCTAACCCTTTATGTTAACCCTCCATCGAGTGGTGTTACTTTATCTCCATCTTACGTAGGAACGTAATAATATATATATAAAATATAATCTATGATTTTGTCTTTAGTTTTAGAAAAAGGTACTTTTATTTTGATAGGATACATCGCAGGACCAGGAAACCCTGTTTTGGATAAAAAACTAAATAAACTTGCTTTTACTCAAGAGGACACTGTCCCCATGTGTTTTAACAGGATTAATGTGATGATTATTACAAGGTTATTACTACCGTACACTCCAATGGCAACAAATTAAATGGTTAAAAAATCTAACTATCCAAATATTAAGATATTTGTATCACGAATAATAATGTGGCTTTGTTGGAAATGTTTTTACAGAAACAATAGAAATAGTTTTCTAAATTTCAATTATTTGAGAAATTTTATGTAATAAAAATGCATTAAGCGATTTGTGCAATAGAGGGTTAAACTTGGAAGACAAAAAGGGGATTTGGGGGTAATGGACTTATTAGCTCTCTGCTGAGTTAGATGAGTAGATTGATTTGACACTTATCTTAGCATAAAGACTGGAAAACAAATCGCTTAGCTTCCCCGGCATCTGCAAAGTAAACTAGCTAACATGTTACATAGGGTGAAAGCAAACCTGAGATGCTGACAGATGTCATGTAATCCCTCCTGTGAGTTTGAGTTCTATCCTGATGTCTCCTCCCAGTAGGAAGCACACGGGTTTGTTTAATCTGTGCAGAAATAATGTTAGAAACCAATGCAATAATCATGTTTTTAACCCAGCCAACGTAAAGGTGAAAAATAAGAGAGAATACCAAATAAGGATCCAGAACCTTGAGGAAATAAATTGTATTTCAAAATTAAATTAATCCGTCGTCAATTTAAATTAATTTATTGTTTATCTACCCGGGTAGTATTTTTTATTTTGTTTTGAAACGAAGTGTAGTGAGTTCCCAAAGCTTATCTACATGACAAGATGAGACGATGCAGAGCTGACTGTCGTCCTCAATGAGATGCCTACTCTGGGATGCAGTTTATCTAATAGATATGGTTCCTCAAATCATCAGCATAAACCCCAACAATCTGCATAAAAAGGGTTCGTTCAATTATTTTCAAATCATACTATTACAAGGTCTTGAATGAATTTCACTTAGGGCGGTGTTTGCAAAAGTAAACATATCGATTTTAACATAAACATTTTGCTACATTTAGCTCCAAATGTTAAATCTAAATGTTGTATCTAAATGTCAAATCTAAAACTAAATCTTGAACCTAAAGTAAAGTACACAGTAAACTGTCCCCCTTGGCACCAGGCCAGTTTCTGATCTAGTTCTGAGCCAGTGCCTTATTGTAATTTCCCCAGCATCTAAAAGTGGGTACTTAACCAAATGCTCCAGGTTAAAACCAAGAAGTTATGACATCAGAGACTGGGGACCAGGTTTTCGTAGAAATGTAATTTTTTTTTGTGGGCCATGTTTGAGAAACCTAAGTGAGCGAACATCATGTCTAACCGAAGAACTTAAAAGCAGGTAACTTAACCAAGTTATTTTAACAATCCTTGGTTTGCTGTTGAACCGTTCGATAAAGTTTTATGTTTTTTTTTAAAAAATCTCCTTAGTTCAACATGGGTCGAGTTAGTTTTTCTTCTTCGCGTTTTATTTTGGTACTTCTGCTAAAATCAGTGTAAATATGCTTACAATGGTACCTCGGTTTACAAGTGCCTTGCTTTAAGAGTATTTGGATCTACCAGCAAAGATTCTTCAAAAAAATGTGCCTCGCTTTACGAGCAGTGATTTAATTTACGAGCGTTTTTTTTTATATAGTTAAATGAGCCGTTTATATAATTTATCTTTGCTATTTGTCAGTAAAATTACTTTTAGTCTGTATAAAATAACATGGAAAATGATTTTTATGTGAATATTTTTGGGATACGGAACGAACTAATGAGATTTCCATTCATTTGAAAGGAGAAATTCGTTTCGGTTTACGTTTAGTTTTTATGGTTTACGAGCCTAAACCAAACGAATCGGAACGAATTAAACTCGTAAACGGAGGTAGAACTGTATTAAAGACACATTTAGGTCCAACTTTTAGATTTAAAATATAGATGAAACATTTAAATACAAAATTTGGAGCTAAATGTAATAAAATGTTAAACTTCAATTCAACGACAACCCATAGATTTGAACTCACAGTAATGTGTTTTACAGTACATTCAATTTAATTAATAACTAGAATTTTGTTTAATTCATTCAGTTCCGATAGTTTTTTTTTCGTATTTTCTCTGATAAATGTTTAAGTGATCAAATGTAAGGTATTGTAACAGAATACATTCACAAAGTTTGTGAGCGTATTTCGGCTAGTAATATAAGCTAACATCACTCATGTCAAACAAATGGTTAACACTCACCACAGATAGAAGTCGAACAATTAACAGTCACTCACACCTCATCTTGGTTTCAAGTAGATTACACACTCATGGATGGTGAAAACTTAATTTTTCTATCTTTCTCTTTTTTATTTACACTTTTGAAATGTACGTAGCTAACTAATCTCTCTGCTTTAGCTCGCGCGTTTCTTTTCTTCTACTGGCAGGGAAACGAGTGACATCACTTTGTCATTGCATTACTGCCATCTGCTGGGTGATTACAGTAATGCACAGATGAAATAGAAAAACATGCAAATAACCCAAAATTGTTGTAAGTTATTTTTTAGATGGGTTACAGTTGCAAATTAATTAAAAAAAGGAAACATGTGATTGTAAACCAAAGACTGTACAAGTGATATATTTTCAGAAGAGAGAAAATACACCATAATAGCATGATGGAACATTCTCTATGTAACATTAAAGGTCTCCGACAAGGGGAAGCATGTCAAAATTAATTCTAGAATCACATTTGTGTTGTTCCTATTGTCTATTTTAAATGAGAAGGCTTGGGTCCTTTTTCTGGGCTAAAATGTAATTTTTAAACATCACATTTTAAAAAATCAACGACTGTATATTTTGTGTGTGGGTGTGTGATGCACTGTCATCTTAACTTGTGATTTTGTCTTTTCCTTTCTTATTTTTTAATGAAACACCTTTTTGTTTTGACTCCTTGTAAAGCACTTTGTGACCCATGTTTTTAAGGGCGCTACAGTATATAAATTAAGCTTAACTTCCTTTCTAATCAATTGAAGATTAAAAAAAAATGATTAAATGGCACTTGACTGAACTTGACTGATTGTTTTTTCCTCAGTACTTTCTCATCAAACATGCACCAATCCAGAGCCGTCTCCTTAAGCAGACTTTAAATCCCTCTGGCCCAGAACTGTTGCACCAGTGAATCAGGAAGTATTTTGTGGAAAGGGTAAAGGTGTCCCCAGAGGATTGACTGTGTTGACTTTCATCCAGTAAAATCGCCCAACAATGCTTTTTTGTTTGGCACTCAGTCACTCCATTGATAGATGTCCAGAAGATTCTCCCTCTTGAGATGCAGCAAAAATTATCCCTCTTAGCGGAGATGTGGATCCTACAACAGATCTATCAAGGACATATAATAAAGTACTTTGTTGCTTCGCTGTGCAGTGGTGCTGCCAGGGACAGCAAGCGGCTATGGCTGACCAGGAGTGATGATGAAGATGATCCTTCTACCGAAACACAGCGGCTCTGTTGTGTTTAAGAGGCGACAATGAGGAATGTTAAAGATGATTGCTTTCAGCAGGAAGAGCAGCTGCTCTCAGGTGTTTGGATCAAATCCATTGTTGCTGCATCCATCACTTCAATTCAGTCAGGCTGTCGGGAAAGTAAAATATTCCTCATTATTATTTATTTATTATTATTATGATAATGTAAAATCTGTTACAGGAAGAGTTAACATTAGACCGTTTTAAACAAACATATGACACAATAGGAGGTGTTTCTATAAAAATTTATTTATTTATTTAGTTTAATTTATTATTCAGGATTACCATTCGCTTTGCCATGACGAAAGTCCCCGACAGAAAGGGTATGTCCCCGAAAAGACCCCAATCCCCTGCATTTCATCCCCTTGGTTGAGTCCCCTCAACTTAAATGTTTCTTTGTGTGTTTTTGTCCTTTGTTGTTTTGTTATTTAATGCTGTGGAAAGGATGTTTCAAACCTACAGGCGGGACTGCAGATGAATATTAACCTTATGCCTACTCTGGTACAATGCATCACATGCTGACATTTAGCTTTCATATTATACATTGTGCCGCCCCAATAAAAAAATTAATACTTTTCTTTTTTTTTAAAGTGACGTAATGTTCGAAAAACACGTGTTTCTGGTGCAAAAGCTCCTCCTAGGAGGCAGAAAATATAAACTAATAGAATAAAGTATGATATATAATCGAGTCGATTCATGTGCAACAGTTTGGGACTGAATTGGGCCAATGGTTGAGAAAGTATGGCCAATAGCTTTTGGGGATAAAGCTCCCCCTAGTGCTGGAGAAATACAAGTGACCTTACCTAAATAAATCCAGTTCTTCCTCGTACTAAGGTCTATGGGGGTTTTCAGTTTTAAAATGATCCATGAAAGAGTTTTTGAGTTATCGCGTAAACACGTAGGATCCAGCGGCAGCAGCGGTGACGACGCGGTGATTATATATATATATATATATATATATATATATACACCTGTACCTATATGAACATTGAAGTCCATACAAATCAACACATAAGAGAACATACATTAAAAAGTTAGAATCGTCACAGATGTAAATTATGACATATATTAAAGAGTAATCAATCAATATTTGAAGTGTTTTCCTTATTTGCTTTTCAAATACTGAATACAAATACCGTGGTAAAGACTTTCTCCACATACGACTGTTTCTCCACATACGACTTTCTCCACATACGATTTTTACACATCAAGGAGATGATGTAAAAATCATCAAGGAGATGATTTTTACATCATCTAGGAGATCAGTGTTTGTCTTGGGTAATAACAGCTGACTCTGCATTTTCTAACGGGTGGCTCATGTATGTGGCTCCAGATTGTGCTTTAATTGACTTTACGGATATGATGGAGTGTCTTGTTAATTTGGTCTCAGACTCTCATCAATTTTCATGGAAATCCATCCGTGTTTTTTTCTGTAACGCTGCTGACAATCCCACCAAACCGAACTTCCTTGGTGAGGGTCATTCTATTAATCATAATAACAACTCATAGGTTGGTTTATGCTTCTGTAAGGTTGAGAAAGGGAAATAAAGCGATGTCGGGCGAGACGCCACTTCATCACAGAGGAGACGCACAGAGAGATTAAACTCGTGCTCACAGTCACCTGTGGACAATTTATAACTACATATTCACCAATACTACAAGTCTTTGGAGGTGGGAGGAAGCCGGAGCGCCCAGAAGGAAGCTGGGAATGTGGCAGCAGGACTTGTTTATACGGTTCATTATTTTCTTACATTCCTCCTGTCCAGGCATCCAATAACGTTAGAAAGTTGGAATTCAAAACAAAATTCTTTGAATTCAAAACAAACTCCCTTCTGCTTGGAAGCCGCCATCGTAAACTTACCTCAGGGTGAAACTGATTTTAACACGTTACATTAGGGTGCATGTAAAACCTGCACCCAAGGAAAATAAACCTGTGCAATATTGTGGAGGCCCCTCCCACCCTTACCCATCAAAATGGCTCTGTGACGCTCTTCGTATTCAGACACCTTTCTGTCAGACGGAGCATGAACTTTTTCAGAAATCTGTCCAACAGTAACTTGACCGGCTAACCTTTGCTCCTCAGGTGCATCAGTGAGCCTAGAGCCCCCCATGACACATGCTGCCCATCCTTGGACTACTTTGGTAGATCCTTATGGTTGGTTTTTCCTGCTTCAAACACGTCAAATACAGGAAAAATGTTGAGTCATGGCCTCATTTATCACCGCTGACAGGTTCCATTGTAACGAGATAACCACCACACCGGTCAGTGGTTATAATGTTATGGTTGATGAATGCGGCAGACTAGAAGTGTTAGACCTTTCATGTCATGACAACAAAGCTTTTGCCAGACAATTCATTTTCAATTTGATTTTTATGTTGAAATAAAAAGCACTTAGGAAAAGGTCTCATTATACTGAAGCCAAGAAAATGAAAAGAAAGGATGCTGCATATCAGAAAAATATTGAATAGCTTGCTTTACATGTCATTATATTTATATCCCCGAAAAATCAGGGATATTATGGAATCGTCATTGCGTCAGCGATGGATGCCACAGATCCTAACTATATCTTGAATCATTTTCAAATATTGAACCCAAATAGAACTTATTGAGAGGAAGAACTGGAGTGTTTTGGGAAAAGTTTGGATGTATACTCCTGACACTAGGGGGGGCTTTATCTCCACAATTGTCAGGCCATAATTTGTCAACCGCCGCTCCGACTGAGTTCAGATTTGGTTCATATGAATCTACTCAAGGAGATCCGTCTTTCATACATTGGGTTTTACTCTAATAGTTCAAATGTTGCTCACTAGGGGGAGTTTTTTAAGAAAAAAAAACAGTTTTCTGGACATTACTCAAAGTTTTTGTCATGGATCAATTCTAAATTATAATAATAATAATATATCTCCACAGACCTAAGTGCCTTGAAGAACTTGATAAAATGATGATGACTTATACGCATATAGACCTCAGTGTGAGGAAGAGCTGGATGGGAAAGAACAGTTTCATATTTCTGACACTAGGCGGCGCTTTGACTTAAAGAGTTTTTGGCCCATAATTTCTCAACCGTTAAGTCCAAATTTGGAACATATGAATGGACTCGAGGACATTTATCATGCATATGTTTTATATTTTACTCTTATGGTTCCCTCATATGTATTCCTCATTAGGGGGAGTTAATTTTCCTTCTTTTTTTTTTACCAAAAACCCTGCTTTTAAGCCATAACCTCCTAATTGTTAGTCTGTTATCTTCCAGCTTTGGTGCGTACGAATCAACTCAAGGACATCTTTCTTCTTTATCAATTTTTTTGTCGCTTATACAACACAGGGGGATTGTTTAACTTAAAATTGAACACAACATTTCCCTGATGTGGAGCGGCTGTGTGTGGCCGAGTTTCAGAAACTATGATTTATTTGCCCTTTCGTTTGGCTCTTAGCCTCCTCCGGCTCCAGCAAAGCGGCCTGCAGCACATAATACGTCTTCAAGTGGGAACTCGCACCACCTCCCCCACAGTTAACCTCTCTGGTCGGTGGTGTACATAAGAACATGTTCTGGATAAATAAAGCTCTAAAAACAGTAATGAGAAGAATAAATAAGCACTGGATGGGGATACTTTATGCCAGAGAGGACAGTGAAATGGTTTGAGGGCTCGCTTGTGGTTAAACGTGTTGCAGTGAGAGACTCAGACGGTGAGTCAGTACCAACAGCTCCACTGCCATGGAGTCTGAGTGACAGCATCATGTCTCATCTGAGACAGCCTGTGGCCAAACAAACAGCAGCTCATTTCAGCATCGGTTAGGATGGCCTGCCCTCAGTGGGGTTGACATTGGCTCAAATGCGTGGGAGGGACGCGTGCGTGCCGAGGAGAGTGGCGGCGGCGGTTGCCATAAATTGCTTTATGTATCTTCACGTCTCAGCGCTCGCAAAGTCAAATCAAAGGTATTTGAACTCGAGGTTGCGAGTCAGCCATCGTCACAGCCGGCAGCCTGTTGGTCTGAGAAGTGATCCGAACATGCAAGTCTCACTTGAATGTTCATCCATCAATCCAGTATCACTTCATTATTGGGTTCTCCTGCGGTTGGCACCTCAGATTTGACCTCTGCCATTGTGTGTTTGCAACTGCATCTTCAAGGCTGCTAGTGCCTCAGTTCCAGACAAACCGCAAGGGTATATCCCCAATAAGTCCCCTATACCCGGCGTTGCACAAGCAATTCCCCTAATCAAACTCCAACTCCCCAAATTAAATGTGAAAGTATCAGTAAAAGTGTTTTTTGTAACCAAAAAAAAAAGATCCCCATAGTAGGTAAAATATGGACTATTAGTGTAAAAATATCCATTTAATACAAGTTACATCTTAAGTCGATTAATTATCACCAAATTCAGATTAAACAAACCAAAAGTTGAGAATCATGGCTGCACCGGTTGATGTGGGCTGGTCGTCACCACAACTGTCTTCAATCCACCATGGAACCTCGCACTAAATAACCTTGGGTCATATTGTTCTTAAACATTTGTGGTAGACCTCTGGTCTTATAAGTAATTCAGATTTCTAACCAGGCCTATGCTGTTGTCGCCGACTGCAAGGGCATATCCCTGAAAACTCCCCAATCCCCTGCGTTGTACGAGCAATCCTCCTGGTTGAACTCCTCCCAAGTATTTTTTGGGAAAAAAAAAAAAAAGGCCCCAAGTGAATAAGATATGAACTATTAGAATATTATATGAATCACACAAGATAGATTTCCTCAAGTCGCGTCAAGTTTGGACAATATCCGATCAATGGTCAGGAAGCGTTTTCCGAAAAATAGTGTTTTCTGTAGAAAAGCTCCTCCTACCGTGTTTTCAAGTAAAATGAATTGTATTCAAGAAAGCCCCCAGGTTGATTCATATGCACCAAGTTTGGACTTAATCAGACCACCAGTTGAGAAATTATGGTCTGAAAACTTTTGGAGATAAAGCTCACCCTAGTATCATAAATATAAGACCCACCTTTCCAAAAATCAATCCAGTTCTCATCGCACTAAGGTCTATTTGGATATAAAATTTGAGGATGATGAATGAAACCTTTTTTTAGTTATCGCGCTAACACAAAGTATCCGTCGCGGACATGGCGGCGGAGTTTTAAGGGATATAATAGTCTGCTTTTTCTCCCCATGCCTCAGATATATGGTGTTCTGACTTGCCAGTCACTCTGTATTCTTGGAGTCATCTGGTACATTTTGCCTACTGTCTCTAATCACACCACGCTAAAAAATTCCCTGATTCTGTGTCTTGAGTCCAGTCCTTAAAGCTCAAAAACCCGGTCCATGAACTCTTTTGTTAGTGGATTCACATGTGACTTTATATTCGGAGCGAGTTTTTCTCTTTCTCTCTGTTTTTAATATGGACGATACACATTGAAATATTCATTATCATTATTGGGATCATATAAAACCCAGTAGTGTCAACCAATAATTCTATCTTTATTTATATAGCACATTTTATGCATAAAAAAGTAACCCAAAGTGCTTTAGACAATAAAAACAACTTCTCCATGGCCCCCTATCGCCCACAACCCCTATGAACAAAAAAAATAGACCACAACAAATGAAGCAAAGTAAGAACTATAAAAATGAGATATACAATAAAATAATTTAAAAACAATTCCCCCCAACCCTGACCTCCCATCACCACCCTCCATCACACACCAGGCAAAAACAACTACATAATTGGACTATAAAAACAGGAACTGTAGTAGCAGGAACTTCACAGAAGTAAAGAAAATCTTCCAAAAAAAAAAAGATGTACTGAGGCAATAAAAAACATTAAAACTGTAAAGAAAACAAAAAACAGCTTACTATAAAAAACAATAAACACTGACTAAAACGTAGAAACATAGAAGATTGAATAATATTTATAATAATTGACTGCAATGTAAAAAACACATAGAACCTGAAATAATAAAAGTGAAAAACTGACTAAAATGTAGACAAATCATCATGACAGATGAACTGCTATTTTATGCCTGTGACTGTTTTTATGGTGATGTCACGGGCCAAAATGTTTTTTTAATGGATTCACCGAGAAACACTTCATTTGGTAGTCTGTGTAGTACCATTGGTGATGAATGGCAGCGATCAGCAGCCTCTTCATTTAAGAGGGAACACATGTATGGCTTCACATTCAACAACAGGCGGGAGGAATTCATTATTTCCTTCTTTCATGTGCAAATGAGGATGTGTCCTCTACAACAACGCCCTCCTCATCAGGCTCCTCTCAGCCGGGTGCTCCAGCTTTGTGAAGGCGTGCGTGCTTGACTCTAAAAAAAAAATATCATCAAATCCTCCATCAATTATGTTGAGTGTTCTCTTCATATTGATAACCAGATAAGAGGATTGCTTTGTTTCACAAACACAATGTGGGCAGATGGGCTGGTGAGTGTGACCAGGAAGGCTGTGGCGGGGTGGGCCTTCTAGGTTTGAGCAGAACTGTGTGAGCCCTCTACACTGTCCGCTGTGGACAAATACTCAAACCACTTAGCCAATCAATATCAACATCTCCCCAACTTATATCTGCAGCTTCTGGGTTCCTGCACTTACTCACACCAAACATTCCCGGACAGACAAGTATTTTTCTGCTGCCTCTGTTCTAAACCGGAGAGAGTTTGTCTGAAGGACACTTTTATTACACATTTACAGCACATTCTGCACTCAGTGATATTTCATCTCATAAGGGGCTAAGCTCTAACCTGTTATCATTTTTTTCCTCCCGTGCAGCGGAGCCCTATTGTTGCTCAAAATCTAATAAAAACGCCTCAGTGGGCAGCGCCGTGGCACGATCGTACGTTAAACACAGCTCTTGATTATAAATTGATATCACATTGGCTCCACCTGGAAAGAATCCCTAGAGAACCAAATTTGTTTTAATGAAATGTGCTCCTCAGCAAAAAACTCACTGTTTACTCCTGTGTGGGAGTGACGGCTGCTGGAAACTACAGCGCTAAATAAACCATGTGGCTTAAAGTCTCCAGTTGGAGGAATCGGGCTTAAGTGCCTCAGACAGGGAGCTGAAGTTGATTAAGTATTCATTGATGGCTTTTTTTTTTCAGATTGTAGCTTCGTGTGACGCGATAACTCAAAAACTATGTTATGGATGATTTTGGTGAATGACGGTTGTATATTTCTGACACTAGGGGAAGTTTATCTCCAAAAGGTTTTGGGTCATAAGTTTTCAACCGTTTGTCCAATTTAGTCCAGATTGGAATCAAATCGAGGAGATCTAACATATAAAAATTGCATTTACTTAAATAATTTATATTTTACTCACTAGGGGGGACTTAGTTTGAACCATCATCCCGATTTAGTTGAAGTTTGATGCATATGAATCGACTCAAGGAGATGTATCTTGTAAATATATCTAGCTCTAATAGATCACATTTTACTTACTAGGGGGAGTTTTTTCTTTTAATACTGTAAACATGACTTCACGTTTCATTTTAAAGATTTCAAACAGTGGGATTGTTTGTACAACGCAGGGGATTGG
Source organism: Lophius americanus (assembly GCA_037951165.1). Classification (NCBI taxonomy): domain Eukaryota; kingdom Metazoa; phylum Chordata; class Actinopteri; order Lophiiformes; family Lophiidae; genus Lophius; species Lophius americanus. The sequence goes on from JBBDHG010000324.1 coordinate 1,030,248, forward strand.
GGACTTTTTTGGGGATATACGCTTGCTGTCGGGGTTGACTCTGAAAAAAAAAAGTGATTCACACCCAGATGGACTCAGATGTGTAGCATAAGTAGCATAAGTAGCTTTTGGAGTCTCTGTCTGGTTTCCTTGTCACTTACTGGCACTATTCCTTTTAATCAGGACGATGACTCAATTCTTTCCAGCCTGCAGCGATCAGAGAGAGAGAATCCTGCATCACTAGGGGATATGAGGGAGCATTGCCAACGTTACCAATATTCTGGATCCAGATGATGATCCAGATAACCAGGAAAACACAACGTTTTTTTTCTTTGGCTCAGACTTTCATCAAATTCCATGTAGGACTTTTTAAGCAATCCCTCCAACAGATAGAGAAACAAACCGAGGCTGACACAAACCCAAAACTCTCAAAGGTAGAGGTAATTAAATATATGGAAAACAAGTATAAGTGAGGATTAGAATGAATATCTTTGAATAATTGATGGCCTAGTGAAGTTTGAGTTATGTCTCCATCCATTAATTGCAACATCCCCGTTTTAAGTCCAGCTGGAATTCCTTGTTAAATGTCATTCACCCGCTCTCTCCCCGGATTCCTGTCATGTTTCTATTATCAAGCCTCCAATAAAGGTTAAAGATTCCCCCGACGAACTCCTTAGATAACCAGATAAGATGAAAATGCTCTTCAGGGACGCGCGTCTTCACGTGGTTCAGAAGAACACTCCAAAACACAAACACAATCAATGGGCGTTACATAAAACTGAGAAAAGAGCTTGACTTACTAAAAGGACTGAACACTGACCAGAGCGGTTGTCAGATAAATTGATGTTGTTGACTGGGTAATGTGTGTAAAGGATTAGTGTGTTTCCGTTCACTCTGCTGGAAAAATGTGGCCTAGGTCTGATTTCTTTTTCTTTAGCTCATATCTGACTTTTTCATGTCAGTGTGAGCGGCACCAACATTATGGAACCTGATCTGATCTGAACACTACATTATGAACATCACAATAAACACTACATTATGAACATGACTATAAACACTACATTATGAACATCACTATAAACACTTCACTATGAACACATCACTATAAACACTACATTATGAACATCACTATAAGTACTACATTATGAACATCACTATAAACACATCACTATAAACACTACATTATGAACATCACTATAAACACATCACAATAAACACTTCACTATAAACACTACATATGAACATCATTATAAACACTTCACTATAAACACTACATTATGAACATCACTATAAACACATCACTATAAACACATCACTATAAACACATCACTATAAACGTTACATTATGAACATCCCTTTACACACATCACTATAAACACTTCACTATAAACACTACATTATGAACATCTCTATAAACACTTCACTATAAACACTACATTATAAACATCAATATAAACACTTCACTATAAACACATCACTATAAACACTACATTATGAACATCACTATAAACACGTCACTATAAGCACTACATTATGAACATCACTATAAACACATCACTATAAACACTACATTATGAACATCACTTTAAACACTTCACTATAAACACTACATATGAACATCACTATAAACACTTCACTATAAACACTCGATTATGAACATCACTCTAAACACATCACTATAAACACATCACTATAAACACATCACTATAAACGCTACATTATGAACATCCCTTTACACACATCACTATAAACACTTCACTATAAACACTACATTATGAACATCACTATAAACACATCACTATAAACACTACATTATAAACATCACTATAAACAATAGATTATGAACAACAATATAAACACTTCATTATAAACACTACCTTATAAACACTACATTATGAACATTTCTATAAACACTACATTATGAATATCACTATAAACACTACACACAATATAAACACTACAATGTGTACACCACTCTGAAAATTACACTATAGCCACTATACACTATAAACATCACTATAAACTTACACTATAAACAGTATATACCCTATACACTATATATTACTACAAACACTACTTCATAAACACTTTATACGGTATAAACCCTATTAACACTAGAAAAAATACTCTATAAACACTATATACACATTAAACACTTTACACACTATGAACATCACTAAGAACACGACACTTTAAACTCTAAGTACACTGATTTTGTAACCTCTTCGTGGCTAGCTTAGCACACGTATCTGATCTGGTTTGATTAATTCTATCTTCCAGAGTGCTGTCTTGCAAACCCTGAGCAAGTTCTGGCCGGTCCTCGAGGTGACAAGCTCATGTCTCGCCTAAGATGCTGCCTTTCATCCCGTTCCAGCAGGTTAAAATGCGAGCAGCAGAGTTCACTGCATATTTAGTCATACTGTGAGTTCCTTCAACCCCTGAAATAAGCTGTTATGAAATATTCAGACCTCGTCTGTGAGGGGGACCGGGCAGCAGCACAGCAGGGGCTCCGACAGCTGATCGGGCGACACTTTCCCTTAAGCGCTCTGTAAGTCTGCATTCACCTTTTCCTCTGACAAGCCTGGCATTAATGGATAACCTTGACACCTTTTAAGTGTGCAATTATGGTGCAGGCAGTTTGAAAACGGAGCAATTAGCAGTTTAGACAGAGGAGCAATGTCACCGAGGGTATCAATTACCTGTGATAAAAATAACATGGAAACAAGTTGGGGGCCTGAAATGATGTGGCTTTTAATGAAAATTGAGTTATTCATGAATCTCAGTTCTAGTTGTTCTGATGTCGGTTTTATCAGCAGTTGCTTGGGGATTGAATACATTGAAAATATCGATAAAAAAGCAAATCTTAGATGCATGGAAGATTAGATGTGCTGTGAAGAAACCAAATATAGCCTCAATGATCTATAATTTAACATGAAAACTGCAGTTTGATTGACCTTATTTAGAATAAGAATCAGATGTGTTTTTTTACATGGAAGCTTTGTAGCTTGAATTTAATTTAGAGAAATCGCTGACAAAAAATCTCCAGCTTATCAAATCTCATCATCTCATCCTAGCTTGCTCTGAAGCTATTTTTTTTTCAAATTTGACTTAAGTTTGTCTTTATTTTCATCTACAAATGCTTGTCGATTATTTATTTTTTTACCAGGCCCTATGATGTCGTCCCTAGTAAATGCTGGTATGTTGGACCAGGATCATGAATCAAAATCCCACCAGATCACAGAACCCCCTCCAGAGTCAAGGAGAAGCCGGACAGCATGGTCGGCCCCACCAGAACCGAAGAAAATCCAAGATGCGGATCCAACAGCCCCATAGGGGCCCACAACCAGGCCCCGACTCAGGCCCGAGGAAGTATTGCACAGGCACACCACTAGGGGGCATGTGGCAGGAGGGACCACAAGGGACCACAAGGGACCACAGGGGACAACAGGGGACAACAGGGGACACACCACGTCCCACTTGAAAAAACAAAAAAACATTAGCTGAGTAATAAATAAGAAAAAAGTATTTTAATAACAGTTTTTTGATTCACGTAACATTTAGATTTGAGTTTTTAAATTGAGATTGAATATTTATTATTTAGATATATAATAATAATAATAATAATAATAATAATAATAATAATAATAATAATAACATTTAATTTATAATGCACTTTACATTTGGATCAAATCTCAAAGTGCTAAAATCAACATTTGGATTTAACAGATGAATTTTGATGACGTTGACACTTTATTTCATATATTTTTAGGAGAAAAGTGAGTGTGGCAAACTATATAAATATTTGAATTTAATGTGATGAAATACTGCGACTTACCGAAAATACTGCGACTTGCCTGTTTATTCCACCATATGCTACGTCACACATATCAGGTGTTACGTTTGTGATGTACGTCGGATTGATTCTGATGATTTCAGGGAGGAATTGCTTTTTTCTGCAAACCGCGAAGTAACAGAAATACTACGTACTAACTTTTCCGAAACACTGACACATTATTGAAAGAGGCTGATCTGAAATACGAGGACACCGATGGGAAACGAGGAAGGCTGCAAGCACTCATCAAGCTTTATTTCCCCCAACGGGCAGCGGACACACTGCATGATATGGCGAGTGACGCTAGATTGTAAACAGCTGAGGGCCAGAGCTGAACGATGTAATGACCCACCTACCATCGCTACAGAAAAACAGCACCATAACAAAACCAATTCACAAGAGAGGCTTAGCATATAAAGTTGGGGAACTACATGTTTGAGCTCCTCATAGGTCTGTAATAGTCAGCTCTACTCAGTGGTGGGGACTTCTGATTGCTCTGGTGGTACAATTTAATCTGCATCAACCTCTCAGGCTGATTGAGAATAGTGTGCACACTCTTTGATCTTGACCAGCCGAACCTTTCTACAATTAGTCTGGTGGGATGAGCTTGAATTGACCTTTATGGAATCGCTTTGGGCCAGACTGATTTGTTGGGTTAACACTTTAATGTCCTGCCCAACTGTTTGGTTGAGCACATTTTGATGGATGATCCTGCGGCAACATATATGTGCTAACGAGTAAGGGGCTGGACAGGTGGAGGTATGCGCTGGAGAGAAGAGGAATGAAGGAACATCCCAGCAAGACAGAATACATGTGTGTGAGAACGGTGAGGATGAAGGAGGGTAGGTGGCGAAGGAGCAGGAGTTTAACTATTTGGGGTCAACTGTTCAGAGCAACGGGAAGTGTGGAAAAGAGGTGAAGCAGCGAGAGCAAGCAGGGTGGAGTGAGTAGAGAGGAGTGTTGTGAGTTATCTGTGACAGAAGAGCAGCAGCAGGGTTGAAAGGAAAGGTTTACAAGATGGTGGTGAGAGCAGCCCTTCTGTACGGTTTAGAGACAGCAGCTCTAACGGAAAGATAGGAGGCAGAAGTGGAGGTGGAGGTGGAGGTGGAGGTGGAGGTGGCAGAGTTGATAATGTTAAGATATTCTTTGGGTGTGACGAGGATGGACAGGATTAGAAACAAGCACATCAGAGGAACAGTCCAGGTTAGACGTCTTGGAGACAAAGTAAAAGAGACTAGATTGAGAAGGTTTGGACGCTTGAAGAAGAGGGAAAGTGGATTTATTGGTAGAAGGATGCTGGTGTTGCTACCCGGCAGGAGAAAAGGGGGGGAACCAAAGAGGAGGTTCTGGATATGCGGAGAGAGGAAATGCAGAGGACAGGGCAAAACGGAAACAAGTGATCCGCTGTCCAGGCGCTTCACCAAATGGTTAAGCTAATCTCATTAAAATTGACTATTTACATGAAATACATACTTTTGTCATGAAATCATAATGCTTTACCAATCGATTTGTAATTTTATAGTGAATTAAGAGTGTTTAAGATATAAAATGAATAAATGCAAAAGAAATGTAATTGTTTTTTCTCTTGAAACGGACATTAAAGGGTTAATTGAAATCAGGTTTTAGACAGAAATATTTGCTTCTCTTAGAGCCCTTTGTGGAACAAACACCAGATTTATTCCTGTTTTTAACAGAATCCCTAAAACAGAATAAATCCACTCAAGCTATTTGTTCTCATGTTTGCTGGATATTCATCAGCTCAAGTGTTTTATAGCGCCTTCATCGCCAACAGTGGTGAATAGTTTTAGTAGGATAATATGATTTGAGAGGAATCGCCCCAACAACTGAAAACCAACACTTTTACAGTCTTTATTCCCCAATAGATAATAATATGATCGAGTTAAGAAAATTATAATGATGGTCTCAAACGCTTTCTGCATGACTCACCTTACGCCGCTGCAGAGGACTTGTGTACTCATACTCAGAAAATGACTCTGCTATTACCTCTTCCGATACCTTTTTACGTCAATTGTGGGTAAGCTTCCACAACTCAGCCACATAGGAGTCACAGGCTAGTGTTTTCTCCATTTCCGCGGCCCGGAGCCTGGATAAATAACGAGGGTCGTGTCGGGAAGGGCGTCCAACTTAAAACCAATGCAAAATCAATATGCGGAACGCGACGCTCCGCTGTGTCGACCCCTAAAAGGGAAGAGCCGAAAAAGGAAGAAGAAGAAGAGGAAATAAGGTAAGCGTCTGTTAGTTCAGCAGGTGGGCAGTGGAGGAGAAGCAAAGCCAGCAGCGTGGAAATATTTTAACGTCTGCAATGATGCCAAAAGTAAAGCAGACGGTGAATAATTTTTTGCAAAACTCTGGAGAGGTGTGAAAAGTAGCTCCATTAATTTGAGTCATTTGGTCTGAACGCCTGAAGAATAAGAATAGCTACAAGTTCAAGGAGTATCCAACACTGACAAAATGGTAGAAAATGATCAGAGACAACACCCGGTCTGTTAAAATAACAGCGAGGTGTTATCCAGTATATTTGGGGCATCCATATTCGGAAGTTGCAATAAACCAGACCTTTGCTATCGGCCCCCTACAGTAATGGTATATCCCCAAAAAGTCCCTAATCTCTTAAGTTGTGCGAGAAACCCCCCCTGATCGAACCCTTCGAATGAAATGTGAAGTTATGTTCATAACAGTGTTTTTCAGAAAAAAACTCCCCCTAGTGAGTACAATATAAACTATTAGAGTAAAATAAGATGGATCTCTGCGGGATCATCCAAATGTTCCAAATTTGGGATAACAGGACCAATGGTGGAGAAATTGTAGGTCGAAATTCTTTAGAAGCTAAATCTCTCTAATTTCAGAAATATAAAACGGAACTGTCCCGAAATCAATGCAGTTCCTTGATTTAATGGGGGTATACAATTGGACAATAATCCATAACATAGTTTTTGAGTTACTTTTGGGAAACAGTGTTTTTCATAAGAAAGCTCCCTCTAGTGAGTAAAGTATGAACTATGAGAGTAAAATCTGATATTTACAAAAGAGATCTCCTTGAGTCAATTCATTCGTAGTAAATCGAACCAACCGTTGCATTCTTCCGTGCACTAAGGTTTATGTGGGTACCAAATTTGAAAATGATCCATGATAGAGTTTCTGAGTTATCACGCTGAAATGAAAGATCTGCGGCGGCAGTGCTGACCATTCCATAATAACCACTACTTTTCGCTGATAAAGATGGTTCAGGGTGACCTAAGAATACTCTGTCGTGTGTTTTCAGTTGTCATCTGAATATTGAAAATGGATGTCGGATCACATTTACGGTCCAGTTTTTCTTTGCTTGGTCTTTCCTATTCCCTGACAATTCTTGAATTTTTTCTTGTTTCAGCTTCCTGAAAAACGGTCAATCTAGCACATTCTCTATATTTGGCATTTAAAATCAAATCTCACTACGGTATGGATTCCAAAACACAGATAGGTTCCAAACAATAACTCACCCGTTCACGAAACATCAATTTATTCAGTCAGCGACTGAGTTTGCTCAGAGCCAGAATACCTGCTGAGGCTTTGTCTGCAGACATCACTCATCCAGGATGCTTCATTTGTCCTCCTCCTCCTCTGCAGTGGCGCTGAACCGTGACAGGTGCCCCACCTCCAAGACACTGTGTCCTTGTTTACCTCTATGCCGCACTTTTGTTTAACTCCCCTGTTTTACATTCTGAGCATGGAATATTAAAGCTTATTATCTTCATCCATCTTCATTAAAACGCTGCGTCGTTGTGTTTTAGTTGTCGGCGTTTTCGTAATCGGCAGTACACAAAGTAAACCCTGACAAGCTCCTGCCAGCCAAATAAAGCGCCAGCAGTGTTCTCTGGGTTGTGATTCCTTGAGAACGTGTAGCTTTTTTGGGATGAGAAATTGAGCGTGAGATGAACAGGAACAGTTTTTTTCGTGGCATCTGCAGTAATGTAAGCGTTACGGCCCTCACCAATGATCATGAACTCTGAGGAACGACTGAAAGAAAGAGATTAAAGTCAGTTTCCTCCTTATGGTGACTGAATTCTGGATAAGAGTTAAGCTGAGGGGCTTGGAGATTTTATGCGAGCAGATCAGCTTCTTTGTAATGTCCAATTTTAAGCGATACGATGCCACCTCGGCGACTCCCTTTGGAGAATTTCTTAACATGGCAAAATGGGAGGAGACACCGACTGACTGATCTTGAGATGTTTCATCTGGCCTGGTTCTCCTACGATGAGCTGGAAAGTGTCGCTGGAATACCGCAATTCTACTACAATGACCCGATCCGAATCAGAAGAATGAAATAATAATAATAATAATAATACATGTTCTGTATATTGCACTTTTAAAACACTTGGTTACAAAGGGCTGCACAGGTGCACAGAACACAAATAGATAGAGTGGTTTGAGATTAGAAGATCGGAACGGACGAGGTGTGGAATATGGAGTTCGGAAATGTAACTCACGGCGAGACTATATAGTGCTTTAGTAAGATCTTATAGTTTATTCTGGGGGATGCAAGAACAGTCAGAACTGGACTGAGATATAAGTTTCAAAGTCATAATCAGTAATGCATTTTAAATGCTATTATTTTGAAGGATTACAGTGGAAGTAAAGAAAATTAATGTACCCTCTTTCCTCGCCACAATACGTTTTTTAAACCAATCATATGACATCCCGAGGGGAAAATAAAACGTCTGTCCATTATATGTTTGCTTCGTTCAGGGACTTTGCTCAGGGTTCGTAGCTAGCTCTGAGAACCCGCTGGCTTTAGCCGCTCTGCTAACATTAGTTTCTTAACTGGCTATGATGCTTGGCGTGATTTGCGATCAGCAGACCTGTAGCTAATAATTTAGCTGTTGAATTTTGGACTTACAATAGTCGAGCTGGGAGAAAAACAAAGGTGTGGATTAAGAGATTGAGATTTGTAAAAGAGAACATAGGTTGGATTTTTGCAGTATTTCTAAGCTCTGGGAAACAGGACAGGACAGGTATAGCAATCTGGTGGTCAAAGGTCATGGATGATCAAAAGTTTTAGATTTGATATTTTGTTGTAGATGGCCAATAAACGGATGAACAGCAGAAAGTGGACTGGGGGATCAATCTAAGTGTTGGATTAACAGACCTTTTTCGGTTCATCAGTCATAGAAAGTAATAATTTCATTTCTCCAGCACAACTTACTTCGTAGCATGTAGCATTAGGCTAATATACAAGGTAAATAAAAATACAACCTAGCAAAACTTACAGCTCTCGATTTAAAAGTCAGTCACAAACAGTGGTTATCGATCCGTCCTGGCGCTTGCAGCATAAAGTACCCCATAAAATGCACACTCACAAGGTCCAATGTTCTAGTCCTTCCATTGACCACATTTACCATCAACGCTGATTTGACATCCACACATAACATTTCTCCTTGAAAAACTCCCATCCTGGATTCATTTCACTGAGGGGTTATAACTGGAAAAGTGACAAAAATGACATATGACCTCATATATAATAAAATGCACTACATTGTGAATGAGTTTGGAAGGAATGCAATCTCAGACACCGTAAATCACTGATGTAGATTTTAACTGGTTGACTTTTCTCCAGCTGTTGCTCCAGACAGATTTGTACTCTTTGTTTTGAGGCTACACAACATTGTCTGAATTCTAATGTTTAGGCCAAAAAAAAATAAAAAATCCAAGCAAACACCTGCAGATAAAAGCGGCAACTCTATCGTCACAGCAATAAATAATGGAGACGGATGATTAATTACAACAAAGGGGGATCAATTCCAATTCAAAGTTTCTCACCAGCCAATAGATGGAGTTCAAGTTTAGCTGCGGTGCTGATTTTAAAAGCAGCCGGAGATGAAGGAAAGTTCTGAATGCCGCCGATTTGATCCGCCACATTCCCTCAGTGATTGGAAATCTGATGATGTATGGAAGAGATGAGGAAGGGTATTGACTTTTTTTTTAACCTCGCACAGTCATCGCTCTCATTCGATACCTCAAGGTTCATTAATCATTTAACGCACAAGAAATTAAAGCAATTTTCAGAGGTAGTTGAAGTACTCAGATCTTTAAGTCAACTAATTCCCCATTGTGTAAAAACTTCATTATAATTAAAATGCTATTTTGAGTACATATATGCTAAATGTACTTGAAATATAAAAGGTGAAATTACTCAATCTGCGGAAAGCTGGCCTGTGCAACTGATTTTTTTTTTTTTTATATCGCATTAGTAGATCGTTAATACTGATGTAACGGTGTGTAAGCAGCATATTTACTGTTGTGTGCGTCAGCGTTGGGCTTGATTTAACTACTTTATAGTAGTTTTCCAAAGATCACACATAAATCTGAGGGATGGCGAGAGGATTAGTGGGGTCGGACTGAAGGAAAGACTAAGTTCTGTCGCACAAATCAATGAATGGACCTGGAACACAGTCTAAACTTTGCTTTTTTTTTTTTTTTGGTTTCTATGCAGGTTTGGTTACTCTGTAGGTTTGATCAAGTAGTTTTAGTCTCCTCTGTAATTTTGGTTTTGCTTTAGTTTTGGTTTCTCTGTAGCTTCAGCATTGGTAGGAAATAAACGAAACTATATTTTGTAACCCCCCAATTCATGATTTTGGGCTCTTTTTGGGTTTGGGGAGACGGAGATCAAGATTTTCCGTCTCTCTTGTTCGTCATTTCTCTGCTGAATGTTTTTTGTGGCACCCGTTGTGGATTCTGTAGTCACAGATAAACTTATGAAAGACTATCTCTCCAGTTAACCGGTAATAAGCAAATGTACATTGTACAATAATCATCAAACTGGATGTCATAGCATACAGTGAATCTGTTAACCACTGCAGCTCCGTATGTAGACAGACAGCTCCAGGATTTCATTAGGGGTTCAGAAAGAAAAACAACTTTTTTTTTGATCGATCATTTAATCAGAACATGTTTTATATACTTAACCGAGAGCTAATTAGTATAACCTAACATAAGTATAGATACCTAATATATCACATGACTAAAGGTCATTACCGCTGGCCGCTCTGGGTTTAGAGAAAGAAACTACAAAATCCCCTTGGTGATGACAAAAAGCAGACAAAACATTACAACCGGCTCAGGCTTTGTCACAGAGTTTGTGACTGTGGCTGTTATCTTTCCTCCATCTGACTGCCAGGCTTGCCACGAACCGCGTTGTGATAGTTCCAACTTTGTTTGGCAGCTAAATATGATAAGATCTTTAATGTGCTCCAGATGGAGAAAAATAGTCATTTGCATTTGTTGTCAGCGAGACGAGATGAAGATGAGGCTTGAGAAAATCCTATCTCTTTTCTTTCTCCTCACCCTCCTTCCCATCCTCCAGCATTTGCGATGGTCCAAAGTGTCATCTGTCAACCGCTCAAATGCTCTCACAGCAACTAGCAGACTTTTAAAACAGTTAATTAAGACTAGTTCTGACAAATTCAGACTTGACTTCTCAGGAAGTAAATCCATATTCATATCCGAGGGAGGTCATGCAGCGCAACGCCAAGAGACCAGTCACCCGTAGATGTCTTTGAGCAGGCCTACGCATCGCCTCATCAATGTTTAATTGATTTATTCATCTATTCATGAATTAGCTTGGCTTGTCTCAGATGCACACATGAATCTAAAAAGCACACCAGGGCCCCGATGTGCAGCTGCATTCCCATGTTGTATCAGTATTCAGATGACTGTCAGTCATCACCATGGCTGCTAATGGGTCCAGGTTGTTTACAGCTCAGAGACGCCGACCGAGAACCTTTGCCTTAATGAAGTCACCCCCCCAGGAGAGGACTGTTGAAATTAGGATTAAGCGCTAAATTGCAGAAATGGAGATGTGAAAATAATGTCTTTAATCAGGCATTGATGGGTCTGCAGGGCAGTGAGGCCCGTTTTCTGTTTGACCGGATTGAACTTTTATTGTTGCTGCATGCTCCTCATATTAATCACAACGTTAACTCTGATGGCATGACGGATGTCAATTTTCTTCCCAAGCAGCGCTCACTAAATAACTAATTATTTTACTATTTATTTAAGCCTAAAACTTAACGAATTGTCTTTCAAAGAATCAATTCAACTAAAGGGAAAATTCAATCACTTATTGATTCCCACGCCGATGGAAAGTCAGAAAAAGTCAATTCTGGAACTTCACGGCAAAATAATGTCACAGCTTTTACCTAGAGAGCTGAATCAGATTGGGACTTTTTTTTTTAATAATCAAGAAAACACAACAAATGGTTCTTTGTAGCTTGTGTCCAGACGCCCAGAGACCCCAACTTGATTTGAAAAGATGTTATTCACATCCGTCTCTCGGTCAAATCTCAAGCTATCGGAGTTAGCATGCCCAACATCTGAACGTGCAGAGATCCAACCGAAAACTGACATTGGGTGTAAATGAATTGAATTATTGTAAATATATGTGTTTATTCTGGTGTTCAGACACACTGATGTGATAAATGATGTTAAATATATATTGCTTAAAATGCATGAACCTTGTGATATTTTTAGGGGTGCACCTGGAATTGAAAAGCAGCATTTGACATCTGTCCTGTTGGCCAGTAAGTCTCCAAAAATGCGATGCTTGATCCCTACGCTGCACTTCATGTTTGCAATTGAAAAATAAAGACATTTGGTTTTGGTACACCGTTTCGGTCATCTTTTTGGTTGCATCATCCAGCTGCTACATGGTAACTTTAAGAATGGACAATTTTAATTTGGAGCCAAGGTATCGCCTTTATGTTTTATAGTTCCAGTTGGCGTTGCGCAGGGGAAGCTAATGATTGAAACACGCATGTTACGGCGCTGCTAGTTTCCCTCAGAAACTCTGCTGCACTCCTGCAGGTAATTTGACTTATCTTCTCTCTCTCCCTCATGTCACGCTAGTGACGCTGAAAGTCAGTTACAATTGTATGGAACATGAAAATACTTGATTAGTCAAGTGTTATTTTATATATTTGATTGATTTTGACTGTAAAAAAAAAAAATTTCATTTGGTGTTAACTGTATTGTGGATTTTTCCTTAGTGTCACTGAGTAGAGCCCCGCCCACTGTCCGTAACTGACCGCCTCCGTCGCTCTCTCACAGAAAATAAAACTGCAGATCCCGAAATGCCTTTGCCTGATGTCTTATGCTGATTAAGCAACAGTTTCAAAGCCACTAAACAGAGATAGTGAGTTCTTACTGAACCAGTTCAAGCTTGTGCTCCCACTTCAGACTCAGGTGACACCGAAGACATCAGCATGAAAAGTGGTTTTGATAATGTCTCTCAAGTACAGGAATCCAATTGTGAACTTCCGTACTTAATCTTGCCAATGAGTTTGAATATATTTTGCACACAACTAAGATATAAACCATCTGCATGGCTTCCCCAAACTGGCCCAGCCTGGGGGGCCACCAATCTACCTCCTGGTCCACAGACGCAACTCAGACACATCAGCCAAGATCAAATGGATGCTGAAACTGTAACACCTAACAAAAAACACTTTTAGTGAAGGATTTTTCTTTCTTGAATAACTATAAAGCTAATAATGACACTGATATGATTCAATATTCTAGAGGTTAGTTTTCATGGTCAAGGAGTTGTTTTATCGGACATGTCGCTTTAAGATGAGATAAGACTTAGTTAATGCCTGAATGTGAATTAAAGTGTTACAGCAGCAATAAAGGAAGCAGTAATAAAGGAAGGATACTAATGGTAATAAACTAGACATATGCTGTCATCCCTGACAGCCAGGGTATTTCCCCCGAAAGCCCAAGATCTACTAAATGGTGGGAGCAATTCCCCTGATGGAACTCCTCAAATTAAATGTGACGTCATAAAAAAAATAAATACAGTAGCTCTCGTAAACTCCCCCTAGCGAGTTAAATATGATCTATTAGAGTAAAATACGATATAACCCAACCACGAATGGGTCGCAAAATCAGTGTCCTGGACCGGTCCCAAACCCGGATAAGTGGGGAGGAGTTGTGTCAGGAAGGGCATCCGGCATGAAACCTACGTCCAATCAATATGAGGAACAGGAAACTGATTTCCATTCTGGTTCCGTTGGGGCCCAGGTTATCAAATACTTTCACTGGTACTGTTAGCAAGCAGGTTACCGGCCATAACTACACTTTATTCACCAGCATGTTTTTTTAATTATATATTATAACCAACAGACAAATCAGCATAATAATAATAATAGTGAAAATAGCCCTACACTGTCATCCCCGATGGCAAGGGTATTTCCCCGAAGAGTCCCCAATCCCCTGCTTTGTACGAGCAATCCCCCCCGATTGAGCCCTTTAAATTAAATGCGAAGTTATGTCCACAGTATCTTTGGTGACAAAGATCCATGAAGTGGGTAAAATATGTTCTATTAAAGTAAAACACAATGTATACAAGATAGATCTCTTTGAGTTGATTCATATGCATATGTGGATTCAATCGTGATAATTATTGAGAAATTATGGCTTTATCTCCCTTTGGAGATAAAGCTCCCCCTAGTGTCGGAACTGTGCATCTGTGATTTCCCAAACTCAATCCAGTTCTTCCTCGAACTAAGGTCTATAAAATTTGATATTGTTCTATGAAATCATTTTTGTGATATCGTGTTAACACGATGTACGTACATCGGGCGCAGCAGCTGGAAGGAAAATTCCACAATATCCCTTACTTTTCGGGGGCACAAGTTTTTGTTAATCATAATAACATTTCTTTGATACGCCAATGAAACATCCTACGCTAGAATAATTTGGTTAAGAGTTTTGAAATAATTAAGCCCATTAACTACAAACTGCATTCACCCCACATTACCCCTGAGGTTTCTCCGTAACTTTCTCCATCCACTTTTATCAGCGCCATGCAGCCACAAGTTTCCGACCGTTTCACCGCCATGTGAACATCAAGCCGCGGTGAACTCAATGTGCTTTTCAGATTTCATAATCCACTCCAGTGAGCGTTTATCACCGGCACATTCTGTCAAAGCCACACATGATTGCAGGGTCATAAATGTTCTAAAAACGACCCCTGTTGGCCTCTTCTAGAGAAGATCCACAGATGGTAAACACATTTTTACAGAAACAGCTGAAATCACACTCTGCATCTATATTTCCCCGGTATTTATCCGCACTGTTAGATTTTTCTAAGACGAAAGCTCGTGAATTAAATGTGTTGCTGCAGGTGAATTAAACATCATTTGGCAGCGTGTCCTTGAATGACATTTTTCCAAAAAGAGGTCAGGGCCTGCAATAAGAGATTGATGTGACTTAAAGTGAATGAATGTTCGGAGCCACGAACTCTCAAGCTCATTGTCGGCGTCTGTGGCTGGTTTTTTAGGAGTACGAGGAATTAATGGAACAAGCGGTTGCCTGGAAAATAGGGTGTAAAAGTGCAACGCAGTCGCTCCCTTTCTTCAATTCTCCAAAGGCCTCATTCATCAATGGAGCAGATTGTGCTTTTAGGAGGATTAAAAAATATATACTTAAAATACGAGCCATCTGCTAAAAGTCAAAAATGATTGCATAATAATATCTTATTTGCAACATCTTCAAAGAGCTCCTCCTACAATGAATATGTTTGCTTGACATCTCATATCTCTGACCCATCTGCCATAACATTATAACCACCTGCCTACACCAAAACATCTCTGACCCATTGAGGCAGAGACTCCTCAAGACCTCTGAAGGTTGCAGTGTGGGGGCTCCATATGTGTCAGACCCCTTTGAACAGCTTGATTGGACTGGTGTCCAGGGAATTTGGAGGGCAATTCAACACCTAGAACTCAATGTTGTACTCATCAAACCCGGCCTGAACCCTTTTTATAGTGTGGCAGAGAGAGTAATCCTGCTGAAAGAGGCCGCTGCCATTCGGGAGTACTGTTTCCCAGAGAGGTCCAATTTGTTTGTTCTGCAGCATCCACATGAATGGTTGGACTCAACAGCAGGGTTTACATCGACACTTATCTTCATTCCAATTGTAGATTCTGGTATTAGCTGCATTCATCTAATAGGAACTGGTGTTTATAATCCGACACATTCAGTTGGAACAGCTGTGTGACGAGCACAAAAGCTTCTCAGACAACGTGTTCTATCAGGAGGTGGACATCTGTCATGTGATCAGAGCAGTTTGTCTTGTTGTTTTGATGCTTTTAGTGAAGCAACAGCTTGATGACAAAGAGGAATACTTGTGCTGGAGGCAGGCAAAATTATTAGTGAGGCCGTGTCGCGCGGCAAACTCACCAGAATCTTACGTTAACATCAACATAATCCGAAATTAAAAGCTGAAAATCCTCGTCACACCCCCAAATTTGGCAATCAGAGGCATTCACCAGTGGTCTTCCTCCTCCTCCTCCTCCTCCTCCTCCTCCTCCTCCTCCTCCTCCTCCTCAGTGACTTCAATCATCGTTGCATGAAAAGTGAAGTTGGTGATTCTGATCCACTTTTGTTATTTTTCCTAATAATCAGCATCTTCAAAGTTTTCCCGCAGTTTTTAATTTGTTCACCTCTTCTGTCCATCACAGCACAGACAAGGTGTCAGTGTTACATGAACTTGCCTGTAGAGTTCAGGGTTAGGGTTAGGGTTAGGTTAAGCCAGCCATGTGCAGAACAAGAAGTTTTCGGTTTCACTGTTTACATACTGCAATCTTCTTCCGATCGGTTTATCCTAAAGAACTTTTCTACTATGTGCAACGGAATGACAATTCAATAGAAACGGGTTTCATAGGAATATAGGGGTCCGTGTAAACCCAATTACAGGTTCAGCAGAATAGTGTCCAAAGTGTGGCACTGCCCCCCCGGGTGGACCTCTTACCAGGGGGGTAAGCCTCTGATTAAAACCTATTCAAGTTCTGCATGTTGAACCTTCTCAACAGTGCATACACACATCCTTAAAACATTAGCATATAGCCTCATATTTAATATTGTTAACCGACCTATTGGAGAGGTCGGTTAACAGATCGGCACGCAGAAAGTCCTATAAAACCCACAAATTTAAACTAACAAGAAGGACAATGAGGTGATTACGACAGACGCTCTAGTTCCCAATAAGAGCAGGGCAGATGTTCCAGCATTCCTCTTCACTTTTCCTCGCCACATGGCGGCTGCCGCGCTTAAATTAGGCTAATGCCTACACGAGTGTTGTGACAGCAGGGACTCTGTGTCGGTGTCGGGTTGTTACACGGTGTGAACTGAAAGATTTAGGAGGCCCGTATTTCAGAATAGCTGCAGCACATTTTCATATGCATAAACACGACATCACCGAGAGCACTTCACACCCGCAACACCAGCACATCTGCCTTTAATCAGTTTTAATGACAAATTAGGCTGCAAATTACTCGAGGACATGGCGTCACGGAGCATATATGGAATTTACATTTTGAGGGGCTTGAGGGGTGATTATAATTACAAATCTGGCAACTTAGCTCTTGCCCCTCTTTTGGCGCTGACCCAGTTTGAACTGATCATTAAAGGCTACATGCATTCAAACTCCACAGTCCTCCACAAACACCCTTAGTGCAGGCTGTTCAAACTTACATTAATCATTTCAATATGTACATTTTTATAGTGAAATTATGTAAATTATTATAAATAAATGCCCTCGACTATAAATTTGAGATTGGAGCTTTCAAATTATTTTCATATTCCAGTACTTGCATTAAATCCTCATCTTGAACTTGCAAGTAAATCTAAGCAAGCACAACTATTGGACCAGCCACAGACTTCCGGGTGCCCGAGGCTCATTGGTGCAGAAGGCTACCTTCTGCTGTGGGATCCCACTCAAGAGGTACTGTAGCACAAAACTGATGAACCTATAGCAGCTGACATTGACCCAGAGGCAGGGTAAACCCCAATTCATCATTAACAAATATACACATTCAAATTCATACCTACAGGCAATTAAAAGTATAAGCAATTCACATATTTTGCATGTTTTTGCTGGAGAAGGCGGAGGAGAGAACCAACACGAACCGGCAAAGAACAAGCAAACCCAACGCAGAGAGGCTCCATGGTCGGAGGTGGATTTGAACAACTGTGCTACTGCCTCCATGCATATTACAATGTTATTCTGTAATATGCTCTTTCTGCTGTAACCCTGCAATTTCCCCCAAATTGAGGGGACGGACAAATGTCATCATCATGCCAAGCCAGCCATAGGTAAAGCTGAGGAGGCCATGGCATCACCGTAGTAAGGTTTTTGAATTAGCTTAGCAGGGGTCTCTGTGAGTCCTCTAGCTGTTGTATGGATCCGTGCAGATGTTCATAGATAGCAGCTACATCAAGTGAATACACTTTTTATATTCAACAGGTTCAATTTACTTCCTTTAATGTGGAAAAAATGATTCCTCTAATTTGGACAGACATTTGGAGATAGACACAGAATAATCCCCTATGGCTGGAAGATAGTACTGATCGTGTCTTACAGGTGAAATTGAATTAATATAAACTGAATATATAGCGTATTAAACATTATGTAACCTAATTGGATTAGGAGGTCCACCGTAGACCTTCGTGAAATTGGGTTTATGGAGTCTTTGTTGCAAATAATGTTTGACCCATCTCATAACAAAGCTTTTCTAATCTCATATTGATTGAGGTATGAGGGAGGGCCAGGTTTTTAACACCTTATCTAAAATACTTAATGGCTGCCATCGGTGAGATTTATGACAGGGTTTTGCTTCAAAGCCATGCAGATTTCCTTTCAGATGAGCTACTATGAAATATCTATTCAGGGTTAAAGTTCACTCCTCCGCTTCAACGCTCTTTGAATTGAAGCTTGTGTACACTTGAAACAATAATTCATATTCTTACATTTGCTGTTTTCTGGGTGTTTGTCAGACAGTTTGTGAGTTTCAAACATTTTCCAAAGCCGCATTAATTAAAGATGAAAGGAAAAAAAAACCTCTGAAGCCTCCTGATCCCTACTGAGTCCGTCATACCCAACACCAAAGTAAAACATTGGAAAACAGTTCATCGGAGTGAGTAATCTGTAAATAAATAAGCGTCATATTTCAGTGAAAATGCCGTCTCTGTGTCGGTGAATTTAAAACATTTATTCATTTGTATTTATTTATTTCAACAAAAAATTTAAGAGGGGGTCGTTTTCTGACAGCTTTTGCCTGGTGACAGTTTGATTGATCCCTTCATGCCGCCGAGCCCAAAGTGTTGTAATAACACTGTCGTAACACTATTGTCAGTCATAGCTGTGGTCATGATAAAGTGGACGGTGGTTTCTCAGCTCAGTTTGCATGCAAGTCACAAACGGTAAAAGCGCCATATTTGTGAACGATGCCAATCCCTTGAAGGTCGTGTCTTTTCTTTTTTCTGTCAACCTGTTCTGTCTGACAACCTCTCAAGCAAATGTTAGCTATAATCACGAGCTATGAGTCACAGCTGTCACAACTGTTATATTATTGTCATTATGTAAGCTAAGCCCAATTATTTAGCATCATCATTAGAACAGCATCTGTTCAATGGCGTAAAACAGTTGTATGAAACAGAAATGTCATAATCTCATGACACTTCCCACAGCATTTTGATGTTTTTTGCCTGGCGCTCCTGATGACATCATCAGTTTGCTCTTGTTTGAATGAGTGGAGAATTGAATTAGCCGTCCGCACCACTGACTGTTTATCTGCTGAGGTGCCTAATGGATCATTAAGTGGCAGAGCCAAACATCACAGCACCGCTTTGGGAACATTTGGGTTTGGACAAGGAGAGCCCAATAACATTTAGAAGGTGATTTGATGAATTTGTAGCAAAAAGGTTGCGGTCAAAACTGCTAAAACCACAAATATAAAACAGGAAGGGCACTAAGTAGTGCGGACGCTTCTGTCAGTGCCAGACAGTCTTTTTTAATTAAATTAAACACTAATTGAAACTCCTCCTAGATGTGCACTTCTCAAATTGGCTTCCCTCAGGATTCTGTTCAAGTAAGGAAATAAAAAAAAAACCCAACAACAACATCTTTAATCTTCCCATCTATTCAAATATAAAGTAAAATATGAAAATATATGATTAAAATATGATATATGTATTCACAAAATCTGTAATAATTTTGAGCAATTGTTAGGAAGTTATGTCCGAAAAACATTGTTGCTTTATTTATTATTAAATAAAGTTACCCCCTAGTGAGTAAAATATGAACTGCTGGAGTAAAATATGATATAAGCTTGATCGATCTCCTTGAGTCGTCATCTATGTGATCAATGTTTGAAAGATTATGGCCCAAGAAAGTTTGGAGATAAATCTCCGCATAGTGTCTGTAATAGACAACCGATCCTTCCCAAAACTGACCCAGTTCTTTCAGGGTATACAGTTTGGAAAGGATCCATGGAACAGTTTTTGAGTAATGTCTGGGAAACAGTGTTCCTAAAAACGTTCACCCGAGAACTATTAGAGTAAATTTTGATATATCCTAAACGGAGCTCCTCGAGTTGATTCATACGCACCAAATCTGGACTAAATTGGATCGCGGTTGAGAAATTATTGCCTGAAAACTTTTGGAGATAGAGCTCCACCTAGTGTCAGAAATATATAACAGACCTGTCCCAAATCAATCCAGTTCCTCCCTTCACTAAGGTCTACTGTGGTATAACATTTTAA
Organism: Lophius americanus; assembly: GCA_037951165.1. Classification (NCBI taxonomy): domain Eukaryota; kingdom Metazoa; phylum Chordata; class Actinopteri; order Lophiiformes; family Lophiidae; genus Lophius; species Lophius americanus. The sequence goes on from JBBDHG010000324.1 coordinate 1,050,658, forward strand.
AATGATCCATCGAATACTTATCGCGATAAATCGACCAATCGACCAAGCGACTGCGAATGTGGCGAAGTTTGTGATAACGGAAGCTTTCAGACAAGAGTCTAAATAGAAACATGACAGTACGAATAAATGTCTCTCCTTCTTCCTTTCAAATCGATCCATTTCTTCCCAATTATGCAGCGGCGGGCCACAGAGGCAACAGGTCAAGCAGGGTTATCCACACGTCCCTCTCCCCATCAATGCGCTCCAGCTCATCCCGAGGTTTTCCCTGGTCGGATCAGATAAATAAACCTTCCAGCGAATTCCAGGTCTACCCAGCCTACACATAAGGTGTGTGTGTGTGTTATTAACGGCTAAAAAGGCTATTAAATTTAGATAGATATAATAGAAAAAGTAAAAATATATACATATAATAATATATAATCACAGTTATTTGTAAGATAATTTCCGTTGTTTGCTTAAAAGTCACGATCGTTCCAGTCGTTTTATGTTATATGTCATTGAGATAGCACGAGAAAAAAGACATATTCCTATTATTTGGGGTTTTATTGTGGTCAACAATCTAAATTGAAGGAGCTGAAAGCGCATGATGCTGATAATTAATGGTTTTCCACATCATTTGAAGAATTCATCCGGCAAAGTGTGGGCACGCTCTGAGTTGTGCAGCTGCGGTGTGATGCATTGCCTCTTTAAGGCAGACAATTCAAAAAGAGAGTGAGGGAGAGCAGGGGAGAGGTGGTCGGGGGGTAGAAAGAGGAAGGGAGAGCCAGCGAGAGGCAGTGGGTGCAGACACACTCTGTTTGTGACACCTTGTGCTGGAGAGTGAGGGGGTGGCAGAGATGGAGAGAGAGGCGGGCGCCACCACTGGATAGAGAGAGTGATAGAGATCAAAGAAAAGAGACAGAGGATGAGAGGCGAGGGTGAGAGATAGCACGGCTGCAGAGAGATGAAGCGCCCTGCCTGCCTTTGCAACGAGTGTTTGCTCCACTTTTCCTGAGAGCCGGTTATCTTCCCCCTGCGTGAATCATGGAAGTGATTTAGGTGAGTGAAGCGGCAGATCTGTAGGTTTGTGCCTTGGGCAGGTAAGCTCTCTCCAGCTGTCAAATTTCACTGTTTCCTCCTTTTATCTGATTTCCCCTTCTTTGTCTTCTCTGAAGAGAAATCAAACAACTTTTGCAGAGTTTGGGTCTTTTTTCTGTTCCTCCAATTCACCGCTGTAATGGATTTAATTCCCTAGATGTCTCCTATCAGTGGAGAGATAGTTGGTAGCGGTGTGGGCTGAGCACTGGGACTGTGTAAAAGTGTGAAAGGTGTGTGCCGTTTCTCTCTGACAGTCTGAGCAGCGTTTAGCGTCTCTGTATCGACAGGCGGGCTCAGAGGGACTGAGCGTTGGAAAGAGATGAGAGGGAGATGAGTCAAATCTCTGCTTGAGGGACCAGGAGGGGAACAGCATCAGTGACGATCATCCCGATTTATTTGAGAGCGGATAAAGAAAAAGATAATCCTCTACAAATCAGCCCCGGCTCCTCGTCTGCGTTTGTTCTGGTTTTATAACACAGGTTATGTAAAAATTGCGTGCATCTTTACTGCTGGATCTCTCCACTCTGTGTTTGGAGGTACATCAGTCAGGAGATCTGAAATCTGTGCTTCAGCTCTCCTGAATGACATCTGAGCCTCTATCAGCGCCTTCATCATGACTCAGGCCGGTAAACTGCAACGCAGCTTGTATCACACATCAGCAATGAGGGAATAAGCTGCCTACATCTCCCGCTTGGATTAGATTGATTTACTGTTGCTGCCCATCAGCCCGTTTGTGTTTGTGTGGGGTTTGACCTATAATGGAGCCTAATGGCATCATATGTTCTCCCTGAGAGGACGCTGTCAGTAGAGACTCTGTCGCCAGCCACATCTCGTTGTAATATGGCAGTTGTTATTAATGTTAGCCCTCCTCATTGACCCCCATCAAAACTACTTCTGGCAGAGGTGGTGGACAAGAATTAATGGACCTCTGAAAATTAGAAATTACATTCATTGCGGGTCTGGATTTACTGTCAGCGAGGACCCACATCACTCTCTCTCACAGTGAAGGACAGCTCTAGAGGATAGTTTCATCCTCTAGAGGATCAAACTATTTTGTTGTATATATATATGTATATATATATATACACAAAAAAACGTATATCATACATAACACCATATATATAGTTGCTTGGTCAGAAAACAGTGTTCAACCCAAGCCAGTATTGTCTCTACAAAATTAAAAATGAATATAAAAAACAAAGGCAACTAAATGTAGGTGTTCATTTCTAATTGTACTGAATGAGCCAAATATGCTATCTAATAGCAACTGGGGAAAAAAGGATTTACCAGAGGGGATGGTTTGATGTGATCGGTGATCGGCCGAGCAGCCTCGCTAAAGCCGATTCAGTGCCGTACAGCCAAGCATTAGCTACCATGGCTACAGACGTCTCGCAAACTTGCCAATTTTTCACCGTAAATGAAGAACAAACACAAAGCCTGCAATTTGTAACACAAAGAAGGACACAGTATGCTGCGGAGGAACAACCCTGAAAACGTTTGGCACAACAAACTTCATCAGACACTTAGAAATGAATCATCGGGAGGAACAGGTTTTAAGGAGCTAACGTTAGCAGAGCGGCTAAAGCTAGTGGGAGTGCTCCCCAGACAGGAGCCCGCTGTGTGTATGTTTTTATGATGTCAGTTATGTACGAAGCCCCCTGACGTTCCTGAAGCCAATATGTAAAATATAATGGACTAAATGAGGCATAAAAAGTTTTATTTTCACTTTGAAATGTCATAAAAGGGGGTTTAAGAAACACAACATGAGAAGGATGGAGTCAGAACACATACACAATACTGACCTTTATTCACCCCATTAGAAACTAAATAAAGAAGAATGACTTAGGGACATGAATAACTTATTATCTCAACTTGCTGAATACCTGCCCTGTTAATCATAATCATTAAATAAACCATTTTCAGAAGCAATGATGTTGGCTGGTAGGTCTCACCAACGAACTAAAGCTATTTCTAAGAGTCTGGGAATCCACAGATCCACAGTGAGACAAAGACTTGGAACATTTTGTACTACTTCAGAGGGTGGTTGATCTTCTAAAATTGTTTCAAGAGCACAACAAGGACTCATTCAGGCAGTCATAAACCATACAAAGAAAACATAAGCTGGGTCCCTCTCACCTCAATAAAGGTCAGCGTTCACAGCGCCACTACTCAAAAGACACTGGACAGAACTACAAAACCAGAAGACCATTAATGCTTGTCAAATTTTTACTTGACACACCTTGATGACCCAAAGAGTTGATTAATTAATTGAGCAAGACAAGGAGTCCAAGTAGAAGAGTACGTCCGCCTGTGAAAGGCTAAAAGTAATAAAATTAAAGTTTTGGAGTGACCTTGTCAAAGTTTTGGACCTGAACCCATTGAGATGCCATGGTTCCTGAAAAAAAGCAGCATATGTCAACAAACCATCCAATGTGGCTTTGCTTGAGGAAAACTAGCTAACAACTTCTGGGGTGGGGGTTTGTACTCAAATCATCTGCTGATTTACATATTGGATAAGCGTTTTGTCATAATAAATACAAATATAATTTATTCATGTTAATAATGTCCTGCTCAACTGTTTGGTTCAGCACATTTTCAGTCACTATTTCTTATTGAAAGATGTGTAACACTTCAGCTGTTTAAAATATGACCCATTGGGAGCGTCTAAATGCTAAAGAGAAAGGGGCCGAAGATGGAGCCATGTGGGACACCACAGGTCAAAGGGGCCACAATAGAAGAGGCATTAACCATGACTATTGAGAAGGTCCTACTCAATAAGTGTCCTTTAAGTTGAAACAACCAAAAAAAAGTCTAATAAGAGTCAAATAGTTTTCTAAAGACTTGCTTTACCAAAAGGTTGAGCTAATCTAATCAATCTAATTAAGACTATTTTCCATTAATACAAAATTCCACAATGAAATAGATTCATGAGTACGTTTTTTTTATACTTTTTTATATGGTAAATCAAAAAAAAAGAAGGTGTAATTTTACAGTAAATTTACTGTGCAGAAAATATTAAATCAATAAATGGCCCAAATTATTAAAATATGTAAACAAATAATTTTCCCATAGTTTTTTTCTTCTTGTTGAGGAAATGAATGGGTTTAATTAAATACACAGATCCTACACAGATTTTTCTATGACATGCAAACAAAGAAAGAGAAAACCGCCTGAATTGAGTTTTTTTTTTTCATTGACCTCATGTAAAATGAAACCATCCTTGACTTGTTTCCGGATTCATTTTATGAAAATCCTTAACCATCATATTAAAGTTCCAGTATCACAGCTGGGTGATATTGCTCACACTCAAGGATCAATAAAAAGGCAGAAACAATGTGAGGTTGAAGCGGTGCAAGCTTGTAAACAGACTTAACTACTTTGCTGAGGCAGGTGGGCTTACAAATCACCCTCATTTTCTTAATGTGAAAACTATCGAGCGGGTGTGAACAGGAATTGGAGGAATACAGATTTCAGCAAACATGCAGGCACAGTATTATGAAGGGGCAAAACTAATTTTCTATTCATAGTCTCAGATCCTTGTGCAGTGGCTCTACACTCTGCTCTCACTGTTTCTTCACAGTACCGAACACTTGGCTCACTGCGAGTAAAAATAAGACATGTTATAATCGGGGGGGGGGGGGGGGGCAAAAGGACTCTGGCGTGTCTTCAGTAGTGAGTTTGAAATGAGATTGTTCAAGGGAACATTTCATCACCTCATTCGGGAAGGTTCTCACTCGTATCATCACGTCGATTCCACATCTGCTGCTAGAATATAACAGCAAATTATTGAAGATGAGGGAATGAAGGCCATCTCATGTTATTAAATTGTGTTCACACAGTACTGGGATCACAAGCTCCATGATTCCAGTCTGCAGTGACTGGAATCATTATCCCGCCGCAAAAAGAGTTTGCGGCGGGATAACTCCCTACGTCTCATAAAACAACAGCAGAGAGCGCCGTTCATCAGCCATTCCCAATCATTAGGACGTCGTAGCTCAACCGCCCAATTTGGAATTTGAAGATCTGCTGTGGCCCCACAAAACTTAGAATCACAATTCTAATCAACGCAGCAGAATAAAAATGAAGAACCACCGTATGTAATCTCTAAGTCAAAAACAGAACAATTTATCTGGGTCTACAGCAGGGCAGGGAAATTAAGTGAGAACACGTGATAAAGATACTGAAAAAAATAACATTTGAAAGAAACATTTCAATTAAAACCATCTCGATGATTAAAGTTGTTAAGAAACATCCTAGAAAAAAAAACACAAGGTACAGTGTTGAATTAGTGAATGGAATTAAACCAAATGACAATAGAATAATGTGAAATAGCCGTATGGACATCGTTTGTAAAACTGAGACCAGAACTATGAAAACTATGAAACTGACAGAATACGATAGTTCAAAAATAAGTCTGATATGTGAATGACAACACTTTACCTAAAATTAAGTGATTTTGTTTTATTGCTTCTTAAATGAATGCTGGATACCCAAGTGCAGTACCTTTGATGCCCACCAGGGGGGCTGCTGAAAAAAATTACTGGAAATTTTTGTAACACTTTGCTAATTGAATGAAATCCTGGTGCGACTGCATCTTAATATATTACATCTATTCTTACATGTTGTTATGTTTTACCTCCGCCAAAGATGTTACTTATTTACCTTGGTTTGTTTGTTTGTTCGTCAACAATAATATGGAAAAACAAATGTACGGATTGACATAAATATCTATTTTTAAAATGTCGTTTTTTTCATATCGTAGAGATGATTACATTCTACTGACAATACGTGAAGACATCACGACCTGCCGTCATAATAACCTTTTCTTAAACATCCTTTCATATAAACAGTAACTAAGGTACATTATTGTGATCAAAAACCTCTTAAGTGCCTTATCTCGCAACAGTAAAACAAAAGTTATCATGAGGTAACGTCATGAGGTCATGACAGAATGTCACCATAAAGTAATCAACTCTAGGATGGAATAAAATCTACCTCTGTGTACAATTTCATGCAAATTTGTCAAGTGGATTTTTCTGTAATATCGCTGACAAAGAGACAAACAAAAGTAAAGAAATAACCTCCTTGGCAAAGTAAAAAATGTTGTAGTTCGAAGTAAAACTGAAATGCAGCATTCTCCAAATACAATATGTTTTAAAATGTAATAAAAACAAGTGTCATTGAATCGAATGGACTCCATATAGCTTGTATAATGAAATTCAAGTACTAAAGATTCATTTGAAAAGGTTTAATTGACATATTTTTCTGAGTTGCTCTCCCTCCTCCATCGGAATTTAGGATCAAGAAGAGACACCCCGATGGTTCTTTGGTTTCTCCAACACAAATGAGCTATTTCTAAAATTAAAGTGAGACAAAAACGCTTTTTTTTCTCCGGCTTCTCCAATTAAGCAACAAAAGACAAACAACATATAAAGAGTTTGGTCTAGACGTACTCTTTCTGGAAAGCACCTTGAGACAACTGCTGTTGATAATTTGCACTATATAAATATAGATTGATTGATTGACATGTAGTCATTCATGTGTTAGTCTGACCAAAGCACAAAATCTCTACACCATCTTCATCAAGTGAAGTCAAAGTTTCCTGACACGAGATATAAACCATGACTTCCATGTCTCTCACTTTAATCTCATCCACTCATCTAAATCTCAAAAAAATCCACTATCTCCTGACCTCATCTCTTCTCTGAAAGGATTTTCAGGAAAGAAGCTCTTTCTTCTGAAGGCATTTGCACAAACCGTCTGAGGAAGGTGCAGGAGTCACCGGATCAATGAAAAACTCACAATCTGCATACCTCAGCTCTCACACGAAAAAATAAATAAATCTAACATTAGATCCAACGGAGGCTTTTTGCTGCAACTGCAGCAGTTCTCTATCTGCCGTTCCAGCAGGTAAACGCTGAAGCACGGAGAGAACGCCCACCTCAGACGGGACTGCACACAGTTATTTATCTGAGAGGAATTCAGCTTAAAAACATCCTTTCTATTCTATTCTATTCTATTCTATTCTATTCTATTCTATTCTATTCTATTCTATTCTACTGTATTCTGTTCTACTCTATTCTATTCAATTCTACTCTATTCTATTCTACTCTATTCTATTCTACTCTATTCTATTCTATTCTACTCTATTCTATTCTATTCTATTCTATTCTATTCTATTCTATTCTAGTCTAGTCTAGTCTATTCTAGTCTACTCTACTCTATTCTATTGTATTGTATTCTATTCTGTTCCTCTCTATTCTATTCTACTCTCATCTATTCTACTCTCATCTATTCTATTCTACTGTATTCTCTTCTATTCTCTTCTATTCTACTCTATTCTATTCTACTCTATTCTACTCTACTCTACTCTATTCTACTCTACTCTATTCTATTCCACTCTATTCTATTCTACTCTAATCTATTCTATTCTATTCTATTCTACTCTATTCCATTCCATTCTATTCTATTCTATTCTATTCTATTCTATTCTATTCTATTCTATTCTATTCTATTCTATTCTATTCTATTCTATTATGTTCTACTCTATTCTATTCTTTCCCACTCTATTCTATTCTATCAACATCCCAACACAAAAGCTGTTCAGAGTCATTTAATGTTGTTTTTCTCTTTTTCTAAATTTCCACATCTTATTTTGTTGTTTAGCTGCAAAGTTCCAGAAAAGTTTTATGGACTAAGAAAAGCCAATGATCATTCTATTATCATGGCGCCGACCAGATAAAACCTCAGACGGGGCTGCACACATTTATTTCTCTGAGAGGATCTCAGCTCAAAAACAGCGCTTCTATTCGGGCTCAAGGCTGTATCTAATGATCCTGTCCGGTACAGCCCGGCAGATTCTCAACGTGACCTCCTGCTCCACTCCACGGACCCTGGGTTTCTGAATAGACGACACACACTGTTGGATTTTGAAGCAGAGAATTTCGACATGCACCTTTCAGCTGAGAGAGTTGTCAATGTCGACCCCGAGATATAAGTATGAGCTCCGTGGAGAAATGAAAGCCGTGGATCGTTCCATTATCGTGACTAGATAATCGACAAATACATTTTTTTTTTTAGATCAAATGTTCCAATAATCAAATTTGCTCTTTGGTGTTGGGTTCACTCAGCATCCATCTTCATGGACTCCCAAACGTGAGTCTCTAAAATGTTTTCACGTTTGCGTCGAATACGTATCCGGCCGCAGATACGTCGATCAGCCATAACATAACAACCACCGGCCTACTATGGTGTAGGACCCCACTAGCTGCCAAAACGGCTCTGCACTGAACCTTTCTATCAGAACCAGCATGGACTTCTTCAGCTGCTGGTACTGCGGCTGCTCCGTGGGATCGGGCAACACGACTGGCCTTTGGTGGGGATTATGGCTTATCTGTGCATATCTCTTGATTGATGAGACGGTGTTTGCACATTTAAGATTGATTAAACGTGTTTTGGGTAAACATCCAGAGACAACATGATCATTTAGGTCTGAGCCATTTCACAAAAAAAAGAAATAAAACGATCATGCGTTTATCCACATCCACATGTAAATGTGTAGTTCGTGATGTTTGTCATGACAAACACAAGACAGAAAACCAAAGAAAAAAAATGAATCTACCTTTGAACAACTGGATTTTATTTTATTTTTTTCTGCTGTCTGGCTCCTTATCCGCTCTTTGTCAGAGAGAAGTGTTAGAAATGTTGGCGGTGTTTGGGCTGCCTATACTTGTGAACAAGCAGCAAAGTCTACACAGCCATCTGCTAACACCAGAATTCTGCTTTCAACACAGTTGCAGCCTCGCAAGAGCCTGACTCTGTGCGGTTTAACATCCTGTGCTATGAAGGAACAGAACGCACAGCTTATCGTGGTAGGTGCATCGGATCCAAGATGAGATCCAAGCGTGGCTCTGGAGCCGCAAACAGACGCTGCTTTTGGCAGGATGTTCCGCAGGTTGTCTGTTGGCGGTGCTCTCATTAATATGCAGCTGAGATTATGAACATTCAGGGTCCCTCAATGGATTTCATCTAACTGTAAAAAGTTCAGAATTATACCTTCATGAAAAATAGATCTGGACTCGTTCTAATGGAAAATCCTAGTTTTCTTATTAACTCATCAAGCAGCGATTACAGGATGTAATGCTGCAACAGCTGGTGACGGAAAATGGAAACTGCCTACTTTGGACCCATTTCTTGTGTCAGAGCTGAAAGACTGTCACAGAATATTGAATAAGCTGGAAAGTACTTGAACAACTTGTGGATGAAAAAAAAGTCGTTGATCAACATTTGCTGTGTAAAACTTCATCATGGGTCAATATATAGAGGAAATATATATATATATATATATATATATATATATATATATATATATATATATATATATATATATATATATATAGTGTATATAAGGAGATATTTGTATATAAGGTGCGTGTGTTTTTTCTTTTTTTTTTCTGTGTAACTGCTGATGCGGTGCTTCTGGAGGAAAAAGCACTTTCATTAGAAGGAGCTCTGTTTGCGAGAGGCTGATGCTGAAGTCTGATGGAACATGCAGCCTTCTGTATCAAATGGCCAGACAGTTGATTAGAGGTTGCGTGGGTGAAAATGCATTACAGCAATTTGAGTCATAAAACACGATGCGTCATCTTATATTTATGTTTCTTTCTTCCTTCTGCTGTGTCGTTTTCAGGTCTAAGGATCCATGCGAGTCTGTGGTAAACCTTCCCCCGAGCAGCATAGAAACTGACTAGCAGGCAGCAGGCAGGTAGGAGTTTAAGATTGAAGTTGAGAAGACTTCGGATTGTTAAGTCTCTTCTCACATTTTTGTTTTTCTAATTAGCTGTGATGACACATCTCAGTTGTCGCAACACGTGTGACTGAGTATGAGTCGGTATGCCTGTGAAGTGAAGAAGACGAAGCAACAATAGAAATGAAGCTGCTACCAAAGAGTGCGGATGGAGAAAAAACTTCTCAGGTTCTCGGAAACCCACATAAATTCCCGACATTAAGTCCCTGTCATTAATTATGAACAACTCCTGAAACGTTGATCGTGGCTGGTATACTGATCCGCCGTGGAGAGGCGCCCACCGGCACGAGCTTTAAAGGTGTATATTACTGCTGCTCCTGGATGAGGACACCATGTGTTCACCTTTAAAGCGTTTAAAAAAAATTGCCCAAAAACCTCACGTCACAATACCTCAGTGGGTTTTACTCACTTTTTTTTTCACTTAAACTATGATCATTTACAAATGCTTCTCTTCTGTGTCCTGAAAAAAAAGGGGTAAAGAAACTTCTACTCCTGTTTCTGCCTGTGCCAAGCCAGTTGTAGCCCAAACGGCGCTCCAAGTCCAGTAAATGGAGTTCACAGATTTACGGATGGCTCTTCTTCCCTCATGTGACACCAGGGGAGATCTTTTGTGGTGACATTTAAGATTTATACATCTGCGCTGCTGCTATTGTGGCAAAACACTGCTTTGTGTGAAAGTTTTTCACTTTCATTGTCTTTTCGAAATCCATAAAACTTCCACACATCAGAATTTGAACCTTTTTCAGTAGAAGCTCAGTGCAGTTGATTTGATGCATGGCTCTCCCGACCGGTAGTGCGGGTGCTGGCTTTGCTGCAGTTTATGTTATGAGTTAAAATACTGCAGAATCATTGTCCTTCAGAAATTAGATCATATGTATGTCTGTATTTTGATTCTGATCTGTTTGTATTAGCCGCCTAGCCGCCCTTTGTATAGCCAAGGGGGTACCATTGGGGGCCACCATAACCAAAATCCCACTTAGGCCACCTATTTGCCTATGGCCGGCCCTGTTATCCAAACTCATCATTTAAGCACTAAACTATTTTTATGCACTTCCGAATCAAACTTTAGTTCTTGTTCATGTATTTATAAAGTCTTTATTTGAAGTCGCGCCCAGAGTTTGAGCGAACTTTGATCTCAAATTTAAAAAAAAAAAACAGACGTCAAAGGAGAAAAGTCCATCCGCAGCAGTCCGTTTGTTTTCTCTGGTAGATTAGCTTCTTAACTTCTCTTGTGTTTCAAAGTCGTTTGATCTGCCTCCCTCTAACTTTTGACAACTTAGAAGAGGAAGGCCCACAGCAGTCCCACAAGGCTTAATTATCCCTCTGACGGATAACAGCCCGATAAGAATGGAGGCCGAGAAGAGAACGGGAACTAAGAGGAGACAGATATATCAGGATGATGTGGATTGCCTGATGGTACCTGGCCTCTGATCAAAAGAGTGTGTTGGCAGGCGGAGCACATAATTCTCCCAAATTCTCTTGTTGATGCCAAAGAAACTGCTGGTGCTGTGTAGTTCATCCGACAACGCGAGACATCACTGGCTGGCCTGTTCCCAAAGGGAGCGATCATACTACAGTAAATACAATCGCTCACATGCAGGCTTGAATCATTAAAGCTCTCATCAGATCCAACTTCACCAGATCCTAACTCACAAGTCTGTGGAGGGGTACATTGTTGCAGCACCATGCATGTATACTTTCTTTTTTGCATCTTATTAGCCAAGTTCATTTACACCCTCTTCCCAGCGTCATGTTTTTTGTGCGTGCTCCATAGAGACGGCCATTCTCCGCTCATTTTTCATCTTCTTCTGAAGTTGTCTCCGTTGCTTTTAGGATGTTTGCTCAAGGGCATTTTAACACTTTGAGTTAGAGGACGAGACAAGGCGGAGGTCATCAGACGAAAAAAATATGCCAGGCAGAATATAACAATGAGCTTCTTTAAAATACATGAGAATAAAGCAATCAAAATAAAATATAGTGGCAATTTAAAAGAGTAGCAAGGCAGCCAAGAACGGCCCTGGTGGCAAGATCATTATGTGTGGCTATAATCGTAATAATGTGATAGCAAGTTAATTAATAAAATAAGTGACCGTTTTCTTGGCTTAATGGAAGATGAAAGAGTTTTCATTATTGATCAATGGTCAGATTCCACAAATTATAATCAACACAGGCAGATATCACTTTTGTAGCTGACGCTCTGAAGACCGGTGTGTACGCGTTTCCATGGCAACGCAGGAATTTGCGATTTTGTCACGGCGGAGAAATAGCTCACAATGTAGTGGGGTGCGATACCACTTATTTTCTTCCCGAGCCGATTATAAGTAAAACACATTCTAGTATCACCGATACCGATCTGATGTCGATACTTGGTGCAAAAGCTTGCGGTGTTCAGAAAAGGGAAATAAAGTAAGCTATTTCTAAACACTGACTGTATAGTCAAGCACTTAAACCATCAAGGACTCACAATCACAGAATGATTATATGCATCACAAGTATATGTCATATATATATCTCATTATAATAAAAATATGATAAATACAGTGCAATAACTGTTATTACTATCATGACCTCGCTAACAGTAGCAACCGTCTGAAATGGAGCAATAATCAACAGCTATTACAGAGACATGCAAATCCATTAAACACACCGAAGCGATTCATCATTTGAAGAAAAAGTCCGTCCTCCTGTCTTTCTATAAGAATATCTGAATTCCAATAATTAGTATTGATCAGCACGACACTATTGCAATGGTGGTTTTTTTCTTCAGCTCAACAACTGGCATGAACTCACAGGAACTTCTCCTTCCACAAAGACGCTTGATATCTGTATTGTTCATGTAAAAAAAAAAAAATGTTATTGTACTTGAAAATTCTCACTTAGTTTCTCTCTTTGGAAGATAAATGTATTTCAGGTTCCCTGTTTTATATCAATGTCACCAGAAAAGTTGAAGAAGAAACAAATGCATTGTGGGAGTTTTCTGAACCTTCACAGAGTTGATGTATATGCAGGCAGCAACTGATTCATGGTCAACTAAACATTATTAGGAGAAGAAAAAATCACTTTGCTGCAACGTCTCACTAGGAGCAATCCGGTGGGGCAAATCGTGAGACCTTCAAAACTGGTAATAAATCCTGCTCTCGCACACTTTGCTAGAAGACATGTCCTCCATGCAAAAGTATCCCAACTTACTCACTTTCTTGGGTTATTCTTCTTGTATATCCACAAATGTTCTTTTCTGCATGCATTTATGTTGCCAAGAGTAATCAAGTAAATAAAACCTGAGTAGAATCTGGTTTGTTTCCAACTTTTTATGGCTAGAACTGGAGGCTGAGCGATCGGCTCGGATTGAAGGAGCAGGAGGCTTATTTTGCTACGACTGGTAACTAGCTGAGCAGCATCACTCGTACGCTCTGAACAACGGTTGATACGGTTCAAAGGCTATCTCGCTTGCACACATACAATCATGAGTTACGATGGCTACAGACATGACATCATCGGTGTGGAATACAAAGACCGAATAAAGCTGTCGGGGAAAAACTCTGAAAAGTAAAGTGAGACTGACAATTAGAAAATAAACAAGGAACATAATGCATTTCAAGAAGCTAAAATTAGCATAGCGGCTTAAGTTATTGAGAGCATAGAGCTAGCCGCAAGCTCGCTAACTAGATCTGTTTTCCTTAGGAAAAGGTAAACCATGTGAGATATTATGTATTTCATAATTTGCGACGTATTTTATTCGTATAGTAGCCTGAGGCACCTAAATTTAACTTTGAGTTCCAGATTTCTTGAGTCACACAAGGTCCTTTCCTCTGTGGTGCAGTTTCAGAAAAAGGTTATTTGCTTTAAATGTTACGAACACAGCGTTTCCCATACATAGGCTTCACTTAAGTAGCCCGACGCTAGTCACGCATAGTCAAAGGAGAAGCACACAAACATGCGGACCAAAGGGTACAGCCAGAGGCTACCTTTTAATTCTGACCTTTTATGCTGCTCTTCCTGAACGTTAGCGTTCACTTTTTGCAGATAAACAGTTCTTTGAATGAAAGATAAAGCCTTCCAGATGCAGTCTGAATGTTTACTGCCTCAAAACAATGTGGAAAAATAATCAGGGCTTGTTCCGTTTGCTTAACGGCAATTGCCATATAGATGCAAACCGAATTTGCATTGACAAACAACGAAAGAGTACAAGTACAAATAAGCTATTTCACTTATTTGTCAGCTAACTTGAGAAAGTATTTGCTAATAAATAGCTATTGGATTTATAACTACACTGCAGTCCCTGCAGTCTGCAACTCTGCAGTCCCTTGAGCAAAAAAGATATTGTGGGCACAAGATAAATGACTGTTTATCCATATGCATCTCTTGATTAACAAAGCCACCATAGTGCAAGAAATGGACTGAAGGGGGCTTACAAAGATATATATTCACTTCAAAATGTTAAATCGTTGGTTTATACTGCAAGGAGGACCTAAACAATGGTAATTTCTTCGAATCAGAACACATACACAAAGCCTGCCACCCTTACCTCAGTATTATCCTTCATCTCTATTAGTGATTTATTAAGGGTTATTTATTTTTTTGAAATATGAAACAGAGTATACATATTTTGAGTGTATAGTATAAAATAGTTATTTATTTGTTTTTATTTGTTTTTGTTGAGAGAAGATATCTCAAGGGATTATTCGTTCGGACATGGTCATTTATTTTAATTTGTAAATAGTTATTTATGTTGACCAAAGATAGAGTATGGTTATTAATTTGCAATAAATGGAGTAAGGGATAAACTAAAAAAATATTGAATTGGCCCAAATAAGTTTAAAGGCATGTTTGAGAGCTTTCAGCTGCCTGTAAGACGACATACCCTGTTTTCCAAAGGCGTAACCCTCTGGATGCTCTGGCATGATCCCCAACCATACATGTTATTGGGTTTAGTGTACTAATACATATGCATATACAATGAATAAAGTATTCACAGCTCATAGTAGTGATGTTATGCAGAAAAAAAGATACCAAACATTCACATGTTGGACACATTCAATGTGGTTTATAAAGGTTTAGGGTTCAAGTTAATGCCAAAGTAGCCTCAGTCTCTATGGGTTAAAGAATGGTCCATTTGTCTACGTAAACCCAGTGAGGACATACAGCGCAGTGGGTTGAACTCTCTATGTTGTTGGGCGCAGAATTACAAATCAGAGGAGACATGTCTTCTTCAGGAAGTACTACGTTATCCTTTAACAGAGATATGTCAAGGCTAAGCTATTTAACAGACAGATTTCTCGGGTTTATGGCACTTCACAACACTAATCTGTTCTCAACAGGAAATCTACTTATATTTTTCACATTATCTAATAAAGACACTTCATTTATTATATTATTGAATGAATATATCCCTCTCCCTCTCTCTCTCTCTCTCTCTCTCTCTCTCTCTCTCTCTCTCTCTTTCTCTCTATCTCTTACCTTAGTTCATCGTTCACTGAAGGTTACCTTACAGCTGACGTATCAGTGATGAGGATGTTTGATGATATGAATAATGACAAGGGGTAAGTGGAGCGTCCATATCCAATGATTCAAACATTTGCATTAAACCTCTGTAGGCTAAAGCGATTGGGTAACATGGTGCTGGGAAAGGCGGAGTTGATGAGTGCATCCAGTACTTCAGAGAAAACACAACAACCTTCTGACTGAGGAGATAATCAGACGTTCGGCAGGTCTTCTGCTCAAACTCAAGTGATTGATGCGTTCAAAGACTCGGAGAGTCTTTTTCATCATGAGAATTAGTGACGTTTGAGTCTTAATGAAATGGTGCTTTGGAGCAATCTGACTCGTGGAAGCGGGAAAAGCAAAGAGAGGGGATCATCTGATGGCGTGGGCAAATGAGATATTGGCTAGATAAAGAAAAGCTGTTTTGTTTCAACAGGGTTGCAGAAGGAATTGTTTAATAATCTGAAAATCTCAGCAGAAAAATGAATATGAAGTGTAATACGCAGTAATATTATGGTACAAAAGGATTTATAACCAAATCAGGCTCGTAGCGGTTCTGTAATCATTAAGTGTGACATCAATTTGGAGCCGGAGGGACAATCAGATGGGAGCTTATTAAGCCTGCGTTGATACGAGCCACCTGCTGAACCATGAAGGGCACGCGAGTCAAATTCCCAACACATGCTCCGTGCTGCGGTTCTGATGGCCTCTCAGAACGCGGATTATTTCCCTGATTAGGGAGGGATATGCTTCTCTTCTTTTGACAGAATCTGAAGCCTAACAGATATTGGATGAGATAAGCGTTTGACATCCAGAGTTGGGTTCTCTTCCCTGCTTTGCAAATCCCACAGAAGATTTCTTCCCAGAGTTCTGCCTGCCTGCTAGTGACCTACCGATTCAATTCTCTTCTTTTTCCATTTGCACCCTGCAGTGTCGTAAACCTCCGATACTTCTAGAGCCCGGTTGGTCCCCTGCTGGTTATCGGATATAAGGGGCATCAGGATTTCCTTTTCACTTGAAATGCTGTGCTATATTTAAATGGTGTGGTTTCATTCATTTTGCAATGTACATCAGTAGGTCATAAGATTATAACCCCCTACAAGTGATGTCAGAATAACATAGATTATTTCATCACAATTTGCACCTTTGACTTGAATTTAAAGGAGAAAATGGGAAGATTTAAAGATCTGTGTGACCCGGTGAAGAGTCAAATTGTGATGGCTATAAAACTGGATCAGAATATCTAAAACATTGCAAAGTCTTTTTGGGTTTTCTTGGTCTGCAGATAGTCTAATGGAGGGTCAAACAATCGACCGGGTCATGGAAGCTGAAGGTTCATTAATAATCGAGTCCCTGCTCACACATAGAAACTCTTCACTGCAGCAAAAAATTCTCCAGAACCTACGCAGGAAAGCAGAACTTCAGAGCAGCAGCAAAACTTTGGGCAACCAGATGGAATTAAATTGAAATAGTGGTTTGACCTACAACACCGTGTGCTGAAAAGCTGAGAATGCCGCTTTTTTTTTAATGCGTCTAAAAATAAGACACCCAATTGGGAATTTTGTCAAAGATGTATTGAATAACTATGGTTGACAGGAAATAGTTTAAACATCAAAATGAATACTATGGAAAAGAGAAAAGACACGTTACAGCAGTATCGTCTTTAGCAGGTATCTGCAATGTACAGCAGATTATTCTCAAATCAAGATGGACTCTAGATCTGGTTATTGCTCAGCGACTTCTTGTAAGCTTGGATCAACATCTCCGTAGTTATTCTGAGAGACGATGTGATGTACGAGCCACTGCTACGCTTAAAATGCCCGCGGCAGGCAGCTCCACACAGCACAACGCTCCTGCAGGCTTAATAAGACGAGCTGTCTCCTCTGAAGGCGGCAGGCTTGCCTGGTGTCACCGCTTTTGGAGAACCAAGTTTCGTGGTTTCAGACGGAAGCTCTTGATCGTAGTCGAAGGTGGAAACATGCGGTGGAAAGAGTTTTCCGGGGCACAGACACCTGGACAAAGTTTCATATGTGTGATTTATCCTCTATTGATTCTTGGTAGCATTCAAATCTGGAATTAAGATCTTCTTCCTCTTTCGGCCGTTACCTTTCGGGGGTCACAACAGCGGATCATCTGTTTCCATCCATAGGCCGGTATCCTGCTGAAAACAGTACCAGTGATGCTATTAGTTAACCCCAGCCCTTAATGAATATGGATCCGGCCTAGGATTTACATCGGATGCCTATCCTGATGGAATACTCCCAATTCATCCGGGTTTGGGACCGGCACTAAAAGTACACTGATTTGGGACCCTTTCGTGGTTGGGTTGACCTGGCATTAATATAAGGTGATAGTCCATTGCCTTTCAACTAGTATACGCACCAATTACCCGTAATATTGTAACCACTTGTCTAATATTATGTAGGTCAGCCTTTTGTCGCTGAGGCAGGGACTCTCCTCTAAGTTGCGAGGCTGGGCCTCCATGAATTGGACTTGTTTGTACCTTGCCTCCCGCAGATGCTCAACTGAATTTAGCTCATTGTGATGTGGAGGCCAAGTCAGCAATTCAGAGTAGTTATGTTCCTCAAACCTTTCCTGAACCATGTTTGGTGTGCAGCAGAAAAGGGGCCACGGTCATTAGGGGATACTGTTTCCATGAAGACGTGTGCTGATGCTCAGATAGAAATTTCACTGTTGCATCTTTGACTTTGAATGTTTTTAGTTTAATTTGTTTGTGACTTACAGGAAGTCCACATTATCAAACTATCGCAAATGATTTTACTCGACATTCTTGAATGTTGGTCAGTTAAAAAAGTTAGCAAGCTATTCTCATAACAACGAAGGTAAAGCCGTGACAGCCTAGCAAATTTTGTCAGTTGTTACCAGTCCACTGTCCATGGTCCAATCCAAACTTCAGATAATGGCTTAGAGTCCTGAGCTGAAGAAATCCTGACAGTTACCTATTATAGGTTAAACCTTGCCGGCAAGGTTTGCAAAGCTGACCTGTCCTGGAATGGAGCCCGTCGTTTCACATTACTGCTGAAAGTGTGTCGCTGCCCGCCGAGTGCACGCCCCTGCGGGTGGGCATGTCCAAAGAGGGTTGCATCCAGATTTAGACTTTTAACGATTTAGCCTAATGTAGTTATTGACTATAGAACGCACAAAGTTTTCAATGTTTTTTTTTAATATCCTTTGGGTTATTTTTCTAAATTTACATTGATATTTGATTTTATTCCAGTTGTATTTTATATATATATATATAATATAGTATAGTAACTGTTGGCATAGTAACTTATTTGGTTTAACACTCTTTTATAAAAGCAGTAAAGTCTCTTAAAAGAAATATTTTGGAAATAAGTATTCATTTTTATTGTTGATTGTTTAATTTATTTTATTCTTATTTAACCTTTATTTAACCAAGGGCAGAAAAAACTTCCATCGTCAGAATATTTGATTAATCGATAGATCCGTAGATTATTTGACTATCAAATTAGTCGTTAATTGCAGCCGTATCTCTGACAAATACAATTACACAATACAATCAATTATACACTGACTTATTCCAGAATTCATGGCCCTCGTTTCTGTTTTTGTGTATCATAGTATTTATTTATTTATTTTTTGCAAATTCTTGCTATTTTGTCTTTGACTTTTGTCTTATTTTTTTCAATTTGGGACCGGTATGAGAGTTCATGCTTCCTTCTTATGAGCTAAATCATCGCAAATGATGATAAAACGCATCGACACTCTCACTGCATCAGAGGGGTGTCATCTCCAGTCCTAAAATTGAAGCGGAAAAAGTGTTTTTTATGAAACAATGTACATCACACAATAAGATCTCACCCGTAAAATGAGATTTGATTGAATCTTCCACATGCGTGCAAAGGTTCAATAAATACGGCAGCTGTAGAAAAAGGGATATGAGAAGCGCATTGACTTCAGGAACAAAATTAGAATTGATCTGGTGAGTAAAAGGAAGATTGTTTACACTTCCTGCCATGGATTATTATGCTGGTAGTAAACCTCTGGCAGATTCAGAGTCAGCTCATTATTCTTCCATACGGACATGTTGTCCATAAATTAGGAGTGATAGTGACCTCTGATGGCTAAAAAAAAAAAAAACGTAATTGAAGAGGCTAGGGCTAGTGCAGAGGTTCCTCTCCGATTTCTCAGGCCTTTTTCGTTAAAAGGGCTTCTTGGCCATGAAAAACAGCCAAAGTCGAACATAAAATTCACCAAAACAAATGAACAAGGCATTTTTCAAGGACACCCGTATCTCCATTTCCAAGAACATTGTCCTCAGTTTTTCACATAAAGCCATCAACAAAACCCAATCAATAAAAATGCAGCTTTAATTTAGATACAATTCCCTATAAAGATAATTTGCTTCCCTTTTTTTTTTCCCGCGGCAATGTATGCACTCAATTATAACTAATTATACTATCCATTATCCATATCCATTCTCATATACTATATGACAGCTTCTTGATTCTAGATCATCAAATATGACCTCGTGACTCAAACATTATCTAATGCAGCAATAAAAACAAAACAAAAACAAGCAACAGCTAACAATGTGGCTTTTGCATTATTCTTTTTAATGTTTTTATAATAGTGCAGCGTCTGTTCATTGAAGACTTTAGCAAAAGGAAATAATTCAATTTAGTGCAACCCAATCCTGTCAAACTCTGTAACCCAAAACTATTTATTCGATTTCTGTCAAATAGATAAAAATTCTTTAAATTATAGAAATACTGATATAATATAAAATTCTCTTTTTCATTATAATTCAATGCTGGTCCCAAATATTTATGCTTAAGTGCATATAACTAATTATTTCAAAATTTACACCCACATACAACATAGTCTGAGGAAGAACTGAATTGATTTTGGGAATAGCCAGTTGTATATGTCCAACACAAGGGGGAAGCTTTATCTGCAAAAAATTTCGTGCCAATTTCTCTCCATCGTCAGTCCAATTATTATTATTCTTTTTAAAACCCACTGTTTTTCAGATATAACTTTTAAATTTAATTTAATTTGAGGAGTAATTAAGGGGAATGGCTTGTATAACTCAGGGGTTTGGGGACTTTTCAGGGATACACCCTACCTATATGAAAACTAAAAACTGGACCGTCCAACATTTGTTTTTAATTACAGGACCAGAGGTCAGATTCCATTTTCTGGTTTAGTCAACTACAACATTTGGGTTAAGATTAGGCAGGCAATATTTTTTTAGGGTAAAGGATAGGGGAAACAAATTAATCCCCAATCAGTGAATCATTTACTGAGAGTTAAAACATGTTTGCAACATGTTTCATAGGTTAATTAACAACATTCCATCATTATGTCACTGAGAAGTTTAATTACCTTAAATGTCCCTCATTAACAAACGTTCGGCTTAATTTAAATTGCATATAGATGTAAATGCTTGGAGACGCGGCTGCATTCATCAGGAACCTCTGTGTTTCACTGCAAATGAGAAAATCTCATGATGACAGTCACTGAAATAGTTCTCTGCAGGGAGACCAGAAGATGTGAGGTGTACTGGGTTCCTAAAGTCAAATCTTAATTTTGGCATTAAAATGAAATCTAAACCATAACATAAAATATTAACCAAATTAATGACCCATTACCTTTTTGTGGAGTTTGGAATTTACTGACTCCACCTGCTGTGTAAGATGGGCTGTGTCCAGAGTGTGGTGGACTTAGAGTTCTTTCATTCATAATTTAGGTTTTTTTCAGTCCGGTTACATAAGTTAAAAGTTAAAAAGAATAGAAGAAAAGCAAAATTCAGTTGTATCATATTATTATATATAATAAATGTTTTAAATTTAAATCATTTTAAAAACAGAATTATGACATTTCTTCACATGAAATCCTTTCCAAGGCGCAGTCTAAACCTTTTCCTAAACCAAGAGAAAGAGAGAAAAAGAATAGATCAAAGTGAATCAGATCCAACCAACTTTTGTTTATACAAAAGTTTGTATTTGTATTTGTATTTGTCATGGGTTGGTCTTCTGTTTTCATCATTAATGTTACTTTGGATGTTGTTGAAGCTGTCATTGATTCACAACAGTTAATACTGTTAATACTGTTCTGCTGCCCCCTGTCTGTGGAAAGCCCTCCCTGACCATCTGAGGGCTCCACAGACGACTAAGACCTTTAAAAAAGGACTTAAAACTTTCCTTTTTAGCAGAACTTATAGCTTAAATTAACATTGCTGCTGTTTCGTCAGGTTTTTATATAGTTATTATTTTATTTTTTATTGATGCTTTTATCTGCTTTTACTTTGTAGCACTTTGAGATTTGATTCAAATGTAAAGTGCATTATAAATTAAATGTATTATTATTATTATTGCTGCTCGCATACATGCTCGCAATGCAGTTAGCTTGGTCGCATTTCCTTATTAGCATGTAACACAAAATACATCAGCTGGGGCTGATGACAATATTGCTAAATTGTCTGGCATTATGCCATAAACAGAGGAATTGGAAAGGCTACATTTATCAGGTGAGGTTGTAAAGGTGATTTTTTTTACACCTCTTCCTGACGGGGCTGGGTCTTACTTATGCATACTACATATTTGTGAGGTGAAAGGTCACAGGATAGCAAAAGTTGATCAATCTGTATAATAACCTTTGAGATATTTCAGTCTGGATCAAAGCGGTGGGTTGATTGATTGACTATTGACGGTTACTGCCGTCCATAAACAGAGACAAAAATAGCATCCAATGTACAAAATAAAACTAAACAATGAGCAAAACCGGAGAAAAACAAGCCACTGTGATCAGTGATGAGTTGGTAGCGCGGCAGGAAGTAATGACAGTTTGAGTTACAGTGAAACATTGTAGCATCAGGCATTAAATGACAATTATTTACATCAAACTACGCTGCTGGAGAAAAACATGAGCACGGGTTGTCCACTCGACGCTGTTCTGGAAGAAGATACATTACATTGTCACCTTCTCGTCTCTCAGATTGATGAGTATTCTGGGAAACATCATTTTAAACTCTCAGGTCTCCAGAGGATTTATTGGCATCCTATTATGTTCATCTTTTGGCGGCAGCTTCTCTGCAACATTGTTGGCAGGCACCTGAGTAATGATGCTCTGCACTCTCAGGCTGCCTTCCCAACATGGGTTTTCCGTTCCAAAGGTATTTTCCCATGTGGTCCTGCTTGGATCACTGTTCATATATTCGCTTGGATGTAATAGAATAATAAAAATATTCCCGAATCTCCTGCGTTGTACAGGCGGTCTGCCTTATTGAACTCCGCAATTTAAATCTGAAGCGGTGTCCATATTATTTTCTTGTAAAAAAAAAAAAAGTTCCAAAAAGTGAGTAAAATATGAAATTTTAGCGTTTAATAGAGGTTTTAATTCCTAGAGTCGTTTCACATGCACCAAATTTAGACCA
Source organism: Lophius americanus (assembly GCA_037951165.1). Classification (NCBI taxonomy): domain Eukaryota; kingdom Metazoa; phylum Chordata; class Actinopteri; order Lophiiformes; family Lophiidae; genus Lophius; species Lophius americanus. The sequence continues at coordinate 1,073,442 of JBBDHG010000324.1, forward strand.
AATTGAACCGACGGTTGAGAAATTGTGGCTTGAAAACTTTATGAGAGGAAGCTCCCCCTAGTGTCCAAAATATACAACTGACCTTTCCCAAAGTCAAACCAGTTCTTGCTCGCTCTAAGATCTATGTGGGTATAACATTTGAAAGTGATGGATGAAATACCTTTGAATAATCGCACCAGCGGCAATGATTCCATAATCTACCCGACTTTTCGGGGATATAAAAAAACTTGTTGTGTCAAATTTGTGTGAAAAACATTCTCCGTTCTCCGTCAGTATTTCAGTCAGGTCGGTTCAAAGTGGGCCACTACACAGTAACATACCCGATATGTACTCTGAGGAGGTTTACTGGTAAAGAATACGATTAGTTACTGCGCTGTAAATGATAATGAAATGATATTTAACTCGGCCTACACTGCCATATCCGACAGCAAGGGCATATCCCCGGAAAGGCCCCCAATCCCTTCCATTGTACAAGCAATACACCCTTAATGAACTCCTCAAGTAAAAAGTTTGTGTTTTTTGTAAAAAAAAAAAAAAAGGCTCCCCCTAGTGAGGAAAATATGATATATATATTAGAGTAAAATATGAAATATTGAAGATAAATATCCTCAAGGGTCAGCCATGTAAGCAATGGCCATTCCATAATATCCCTGAGTTTTTGCGATATAATTGAAATTTTTTTTAATTCTGCAACTATCCAAAATAATACGGAGGAATTAGTCCGACAGAAGCAGAAGCAGTCCGATGACTTCTTCTACTGACCGTCAGCAATTATGGGTCCTCCTGATGACCTCTTCTCCAGTCCAACGCTTCATCCTTTTTTAAATGATTGCAACACATTCTAGAGCAACTCTAATGTATTCAAAGCTGAACACTTCAGTGGTTTCTAGGAGAGCCTGGATAAAAACGGAAGGGAGATCGGTGAGGCCTTAGAAGACTGGAAGGGGCAAGGAGGTCTTGCAAATTCAAGTGCAGCACAGACAAAGGGGTACCAAGCACGCTATAAAGACAACAAAAGAACTATATCCCTTGAAATTCACTGATATCTTGGACTCTGTTGCTCCATTCAGGACCAAACGCTGAACAATACCACTTTCTGATGCATGGCTGAATGATACTACCAGCGGTCTCTGACGTCATGCTGATGAGCAGAGAGAACATGGAAGAAGGATAAGCTCCAAATCTCCTTATCACTTTTAGTTGACTGCTTATCAAAATATCAGAAAGCTTTGAAAACTGCTAATTCATCCATTCAAGCATTATCTCCAATAATAGTCACAGGCCTCGGCTTCTTTTCTAAATAGTTTTAAGTCTCTTATTGACCATTGTGATATAGCTTGTACTGTGCCGTCAAACGCACTTTCTGAAAACTTTCAAAAGATACTTATTTGACAAGATTTCCTGACGCTCTTTGATCTCCTCCCACTTCCTTTGACATTGACCGCTCCACTTGCTCCCATGTGCCCAGTTGTCTTGGAGCATTCCAGCCATAATGACTCTCCTCACTATCTGACTTTCTTCAGCATTTGCGGCCTTCAAATCGACCCCCAGAAGGTTTACCACCATGTTTATTTAAAGAGGTTTTTAACCCTGTTGGCTAAAGTGTACTTGGTAAATACATCTCTAACTTCTGGATGCGTTCCAGCTTTAAAAATGCTGTAAACCTCTTATCGAAGAAGAATCTGGACCCTTCTGTTCTCTCCAACTTCTGGCCAATTTTTGAATTAACTTTTTGATCTCTAGTCTTGGAGAGCGTAGTATTCGTCCGACTGCAAGACCTTTAAGATATTTTAACATATCTGAAAAGTTACAGTCTGGTTTCAGACGTCACTACGGCACTGAAAACTGAACTCTTGTGAGTTTTTAAAGACCTTCTTCTAACTTCTGCCTTCGACATGGTGGGTCCCAGAATCCTTCTGTCTCCTTGGGGGCAATGTGTGGGAATAAGGGGGAAGAATCCCTTTATTGTTCAGCAAGGTTGGATCACGAGGAATAAAATTATGAGAAAATATCATTCTCTACAATTGGACCAAATCAGACGCACTAAACACAGCCCAGGCGTTTCAACGTCTATTTTTAGGCCAAATCACGGACCACATTTGGCTGAAAAAACAACGTCAAAATGTTGTTTAGTGTTGGATGGGCCCCCTCAAATGGTTCCGGTCATATCTGGAAGGCAGGCGTTTCTCTGTTTGCTTTTGTGAATATTCTTCGTCTTGGGCCCGTCCTTCCAGTGGGGTCGCCTCAAGGCACCCTCTTGGGTCCTAATTCTCTTTGTATATGTTGCCCTTATTGTCCATTATTATGAAATATGATTTGACCTTCCATTGTTTGACTGATGATCTTCAGATCTACTTACCCACAAAGGCTTATTGTAGTGGTCCGTTGGAGTCATTGTTGGATTGATTTGTATAGCTCTTTAAAGCTCAACAGATTTGTTCTGTTGTCAAGACCAGCCCACTCATTGGCCCGTTGACATCGCTAGAGTTATCCATGCCTTTGTCACATCTGGACTGGATCATCGTTAAACTGGACGTTCTCAGATCCAGACTTATAAATGGTATAAAAGTTTCTTGTATTGTTTGTTTTTTGTCTTTTCCTTTTGTATTTTGAGTCTGTTCAGCACGTCGATCTCCTGTGGTTGGTGTAAATGTGCTATATAAATAAAATTGGCGTTGACATTGGAATAAGGAAACCGCGGTAACAGACAAGTACATGGACACAGAGTTTGCTCAGACGGATAAACTGGCCCAGCGGGATGTGAAGTAAGAATCCATTGTGGAAAAAATTGCAAAAATGCTGGAAGACTCAATACAAGGTCCAATTTGGATGGAGAGTGATATATGCGTGGCACAAGAGTTTGAGTCTGGCGAAACGCAGTAGAAACGAGAAAATCTTGCCAAGATCTCGTGTGCACCGAGTTCGGTAGCAGCCAAAGTGAGGCGTTCAAAGCCCTCAGCAGACAATTTAAATTGGCCAGCACTGAGATTAGATGAGGCAACAAGTGATCAAGAAGGTCAATACTTCTTTAATTTGAGAACCTTGGATGCTCAGATATATCTCCTGAAGCAAAAAGAAATTTAACAACATGTGTATTAATAGATTGAGCTAAAGGTGTTTGAACTGGTTTTGGAAGTTAGACAGTGAAAGGATTTAAATGCAAGGAATGTAATGATGAATGAATGAGTGAATGTATGTTTATTTAAGGGAGAGAGAGAGAGAGAGAGAGAGAGAGAGAGAGAGAGAGAGAGAGAGAGAGAGAGAGAGAGAGAGAGAGAGAGAGAGAGAGAGAGAGAAGGGATCGACTGCTGGGTGAGCTGCATTGAGTTGGAACAAGAGAGAGAGTGACAGAATGCTGTCATTTCGTCTCAGCTGAAACGATCTTAATGATTTCAAGGCAATATGGAGACAATCAAGACAGACAGGAATGTTCAGCTCTACCTCTCGTCTCGCCAACATTGTTTCCTTCGTTATTTTATCCTCTGAAGGAAATGTAATTGTAACTATGAAATTAGGCAGAGGCTTCGTTTGCTTTCTTCACAGCTGGAAACTCGGGAGATTCTGGTAACTGGATGTTGTTTATGAACCAGGCAGCAGCCAGTGAGAATAAACCTCCTCCACCCACCAACCAGCCTTATCATTTTTCCCATTATGTCATTAGGCCTAAAAGCAGAATATAATGTGAGCATTTGACCCTTATATTATGACCGTATGTTGTCATTATTGTTTTAATTCACACAATATTTCACTTATGACAGTTTCTGCAGGATGTGGTTCGGTAGCTTAAAGATCCGTCAAACTTGACACCTAAGACTGAGCACAGCCTCAGCCATGATATCATTTTATGATTTAATGAAGGTCTAGTGAAGTTACAGTCAGGAATACAGTCGTCCTCTCGCACACTCGGCCCGGTTATTTCTCATACCACTCTGTCGGGGTGCAGAGTGAAAGCTCCTGCCTTTGTTTAATCGACTTGTTCGGACACACTGACAGTCACCTTTGACACGATCACCATACCAATTATCAAATATTATCCTGTATCAATCTCCTTTTGACAACCGCCCAAACTTGCCCATTGCAGGTTTTTCTGTTTGTTCTGTTTGGATCACTCTCAGGGTGCTTGGAGGGTTTGATACATCAGTCTGCTACAACTCCAAACAGGTTCCAACTGGATGAAGCTACAGCAGCAGAGACCGCTGGTATCCGTAAAAGCCTTTAAAACACCAGAACTATGAGACATGATGGACTTTTAGCCATGTGGTCTAATACCATGCCATTACTGGAATAGAGTCAGGTCATAGTTCTGGAGTGGCCAGATATCTAAAAACTTTTGGGACCGTCAATTCAGCCTGTGAACATCATTTACAGACACGAGATCTCACAGACACGAGATCTCACAGACACGAGATCTCACAGACACGAGATCTCACAGACACGAGATTTCACAGACTCAAGATCTCAAAGAAACTCGCGTGACCAAACGAGACTTCAGCAGAAAAACAAACATGGTTCCTGACACGTTGTAAAGGCACTCGTGTTATTGCCATATTCCACAAGCTGCTCTTCTTCTTCAATAATCCGCGTAGCTTGAAGTAAAGGTACGTTTGGGATTTTGTTCGCTGTAATCGAGCTATGACGCTTCCTGGTCCGCTCGCTCTCATTGTCTATTGCAGGTATTCGGCTGGAGGCGGCCCGATAAAGAGTCGTAAATATCAAACATGTGTTTCTCCTGATCGAGGAGGATCGGACTCGATCGGGAGCAGTAAGATCGTCGTATTGACACAACACACTTGAGAATAATTTGGACAAATAGTCGTTTGAGATAAGCCTTGAATCGGGCCACGCCCCTAATTGGGCATGAAATCGGGGAAGAAAATGTGAATTTCAACCTGTTTAAATGCGACATGGGTATCTGCTTCTCCTTATTTATCATTCCTCTGAACCACCCTCGTCTGCAAAGGACTGGGAATATTTAAAGCCACTGATTGAGCTTCAGAGCCGAGCTTTGTGCCCTCTGACACCGCTCCCTCCTCCTCCTCCTCCTCCTCCTCCTCTTCCTCCTCTTCTTCTCTCTGTAGGGCTGAGCTGTAGGATTATTTTACAGCAAGCGGCATCTTTACACACTCACAGAATTCTGGGTGGGTCAATGCCACTCTGCCACTGAGCTCGTACAGATTTTTCCATTACAATCGTCGCCATGGAGACCAGCATCTTCTCCCCCTTTTCCCGTCGCAACTCCACAGTAAATCCTCCTGTTTCAGATATATGTTCATCCCAAAGTAGTGGCAATGAAACTACACCCTTTTTACTGCTGGCTGCTTCAACATGGACGTCCCCTGTTCCTGCAGAGCTGAGAGGAAGTGATGGGCTTTGAGAATTCTTAATGACTTCTCGGGTAGTTTCATTTCAGAAATGAAAACTCGGCCCTCCCCGCAGACGTATGGCACATATTCTTTTACCTTCATGCAGCGCAGAATGCGTCCAGTTACAAATAGCAACCATCTCACCGAGGGGCATTGTTGACTCCTCACTGGAGGGCTGTTTGTTATTGAGAATTCGGTTCCTACGAGCCTGACACTTCCCACTACCCCCTGGTGCTTTCTCACTGATAGAATTTTATTATTGCCAAGTCCTGGGTGATATCATATCCCTTCTCCCTGTCGCTTCACAACAACTGAAATGGAATACAAGGAGGAGAATTGATTATATGTGGACGGCAGAGCGGCACTCAGAAAATGTGTTTACTGTAGTCTCTCTCCCTCGTCTAAATGCCAAGAATCGGCTCTCAGCAGACGCTCCTCTGCCCGATGAATGATTAATGAGTCAGAGTGCTTCCATTACTGGACTCACAAACAAATTTCCTCTCAGGTGTATCAGCAGTGTTACAGTCCTTTGATGGCAAACAGAGAAAGGCCGGAACTTTTTTTCACTGAATTAGCTGTGAAAGTGGAGGCTTGCTGCTTTAAATCTCACCCAGCTGGGTTAATGGTGAACCACACATGGAGCTGGGCGCCGGCCTCAGTTCAATCATCTGAACGCACGGATGTAGACGGGAAACTGAACCAAAACACTTACAGGATGAGAGTCATTCCTGGTTCGCCACGACCTCAACCAAAAGTGTTTCTTTGTGGTCACGCAATCGTCACGCCTCCGATGTAAATGTATTATGTAGGATATAAATGTTTAAATGTATGTATGATATAAATATAAATGTGTTAGAAAAAAAAGCAGAACAATAAATGAAATGAAGTTAGGGAAGAGGAAAAGAAATGACAATGAGAAATAAAAGATTTTAAAAAAGTGAAATAAAGGAGTATGGGATAAAAGTGCAAAACCCCAAGGATTCAGAAAAATAGTAGAATAAACATCGCAATTCAGTAAAATAAATAATAAAACTAGTTCTTTGCTGTTGTCACTGACAGCAAGGGTATATCCTCCTAAAAGCCCCCAATCACCTGCGTTGTACAAGTAATCCCCCCTGCTAACTACCTACTGAAATCAAACAAACGTTAAAACATAATTAAACAGTCCTAAAAACATTAAGAATGATTAGAACATTTAAATAAGTTAAATAAAATAAGAGCGAGTAGGAATGAAAATCAATTGTCTACGACAGAAATAAGAATATTTTTTTTATTAAATTAAGGGTTTAATAAAAGGTGAGTAAAGAAGGAGGATCAATGGCAAAAAAAGGAGTTAACAGAAGTGGACTAACATATTTTATTACAACCTCACAGAAATGCCATTATAACAGCAACTTCTCAGATTGCTGGAGAAGCTGTCAATGAAATTCCCCTTAAATTAAGACCGTATTGTTTTGAGGCATACCAACAAGAATAGTTGAAAAAAGAGAGAAGTATTCAATGAATCGATTAAAAAATACTCTCACCGGGAAATTACGTTAATTCATGGCTGGAAATTACGATGGACCTTTACAGAATGGAGGCGTTACAGGATTTGTTCATCATAAATTGGAACCATTTATTTCACACACAAGAATGGTTTCGATGATGTAACGCCCCATTGATCTCATTTCGTTTTCACAAATGACTGGCTGTGTTTTAACGGACGGATCCCTCACAACCTTAACTCTGCAAAACTGTTTTCTGTCTGCATTTCTCATCTTTCTGTTTCTATGTGAGGATCCCTCTGATGAGGAATACCTTGAGAGAGAGGTGGCCGATGCATGCGGCTTCGAGAACATCCCAGGAAAATTACAGCAATCGTGCAATTACAGCAATTTACGACAAAAAAAACAAAAAAAAAAACCTTCAGTAAGTCAAAATGTAAAATTGTGTCTCCAACACGCGCTGGTGGAGGCATTGTTGTTTTTACGGTCGAGTGATGCAGAGTACCGGGCTCTCTGAGTTCTTGTGTAGAGCAGCAGAACACAGAGTCTGAAGTGACAGGTCTGTTTGTTTTCACTCAGAACACAAAACTACTACGAGGACTCCCTCAGCAGCAGAGGAGATTTGGTCAAACTAATAATTCTCTGAGCGCACACATCTACCGACACTTTGACTGAAATACTATTATAGTATATACAATACTATAATATTTGTTACCTCCGCCATGGAGGCTATGTTTTCGCTCCTGTTTGTTTTTCTGTTTGTCTGTTTGTTTGTGAGCAAGATTTCGGATTCGGTTGGATTATAGTGATGTTACGATTTGCCGTATTAAAAATAAAATAAAACAAAATAATCGGGTCATTTGGAGTAATGACGTCACAATGTGGTTTTTACTGCCTCTGATTCCTTTTGGTGTTCCTTTGTGGGTGAAGCTGGGGGCTCAGTGGGCTGAACAGAGACGCTGAAGTTGAGGGCAGAGGAGACCACCAGCCACCGAGTATTTGAAAGACATTCAGAGAGTTTAATCTTTATTTTATCCATCATCTTATAATAATAAGTTGAGTTGTCGGTAGATTTAGAGGCTAACAATAGCTCATGACATTAATGGAGGAATTAATTCTCCTAAACTTAGGGTACTGTTGTGCTTTAGCAGAGGTTTTGCGCTCTCCGAATGCTGCTAAACACGTAACGTCACGAGAATGTTATCACCTCTAGGATATGCCAAAAGCTACATATGGGTAAAATTTTGTGTAAATCCATCCTATTGTTTTTCCGTAATGTGTTCACTCACAAAAAAGCAGACATACCAATAAACAAACAGACAAACAAACAACCTCCTTCCTTGGACTTTGGAAAACATCTCATCACTATAACATGGAAATAACGGCTACAAGACGACCTTTAATGAAGAATGAGAGCACTCTTTCCACTCCTCACATGCGGTGTGTCTCTGGCGAATGAAGAACCTTTTACTGTCTGTCAGAGTGCACCAAGTGAAACCAGCAACAATAAAACTTAATGGACCTGAAACCTTCCAGTGAAATAGCAGACAGAGAGAAAAAAGTGGTTTTTGTCTCTCCGTCTTTGAAATGTTCCCATCTGCTTCTGAGAACGCCGGCTGCATGGAGTTGCCAGTAATGCCGGGCGAGTCCCAGAGTACGTCTTAAGCCAGATGCTGCTGCTAACAGCACAGCAGCCAACTTTACCCGAGTCAATCAACATTAGAGGGAAATTTTATCAAACATAAATTTGGATGTCATGTTTCTCCAAATGCGCCGCTCTCAAGCACCGCCCACCTTCTCACTCGAATCAGTTTCTAGCATTCAGTTCGGCTTTGACGTCAGACAACTAGAGCAACAAGCCGACTGATTATTCATCATGACGCGCTGCTCATCCTGAGGAGCTCGTAATAATCAGACAAGCTGTTGGAATCCAGCCTCCAACAGACACGGTGACACATCGAGTCAAAGAGCGGGATGTGGAACCGCCCCCTTGATTCATTCGGGAGAAACATGGATCGAGCTGGCAACTTGTAATTCAAATGATTCATTTTTTAAATTGATTTTTATAATATTGCTCTAAGAAAGATACAAGCTTTTCAAGCTGAAGCTGTGTGAACTTAAAATCCAAATACTTCATGGTCCTTTGGACAAAAGTTGGTCCTTTGAACAAAAGTTGTTTATTCACATTATTAAAATCATCATCAATGCGTCTGCTGTCATCAGTGGTTATAATATAATGGCAGATGGGTGCATGTGCCGTTCTTTCAAAGTACATGAGACCACAAACAAGGAAACTGGATAGAGTTACCCGAGGCCCAACAGTGCTTTTTTTTAAATTCAAATTAATCGTTACGAAAATTCCAATTATTAACTTAACCTCACAATTTTAATTAAAATCCTTCAAGCGGTTCACGAGTAATTATTGAAGCCCCTTCTTTAAAGAGTCAAAAAGTCAGGATCCACTCCTGACGTTTTTGTAACTCACCAAATACATTGATTAACATCATGTGGTCATTAGTTTATTAGAAAACACATTAGTCTCTGTTTCATTTTCCTTTAATTTGTATATAATGTCGCAAGCAAGCTTAAATGTAGAAGCTAAAAAACAAGCTGCAAACATAGCTTCCTCTCATTCATTTGTTATGGGCTGTTATTGATGTATGATTGCGGTAAATTGTGCAGAAAAAAGCAAATGTGTTAAAGGGCAGCATCATTATTTTTCGACCTGGTCCCCCTTTTCCCATGTTTTTGTTTCTGACGATTTTAGGAAGCAGCCGGTTCTGGTTAACAGAGAGCATGTAGTTGTTTTAAGATAAAATCTCTATCTCTGCATGGATCATTTCCATAACCGCGTCAGAAAGAAAAACTCTTCCAGTGGACGTACTTTTACTGCGTGTGATTTCCAGGAAGGGTTTCAATTGCCGCTTGTTTGATGGCAGTCTCGCTCCCATTACACACTTATAATATATAAGTATATACAGGGTATTATAAAGGTATATTACCCCTTTTCCATCAAAAAGCACCTGGTGCTAGTTCGACCACGACAACGACGATGGAGAGGCTAATCGTCTTCATGCATTTGCTGTTCCTGGTTTTGCAAATCTACATTAAGACCCAGAGCCAGAAAAAAAACGGCTTTTGTTTTTAATTTCAAAATAAAAAAATGTTCTGCTGGTTTATCGGATGGAACTCGCTCTGCTATTGTTTTAAAAATGGCGGTTCAGTCTTTGCGCCAGTCTTGTTGGTCGCAACAGCCCCGCCCCCGACCCCTGATGTAATCGGTTCTCGGCTCTAGACCAGCAAAGAGTTGGTGCTTGTCAGGCACCAGTGGTGCTTAGGCTGTCGAAAAAGAAAACAACTGGTGCTAAATCAGGCTCTGGCCCCGAACTAGCCCTAGAACCAGCTCAGTGGAAAAGGAGTATCTGACACAAGAAAATAGAATCCCTGTTGGAAAATACGATAGTGGCTCGCTGCAGCATCTTCCTGATATGATGTCTTTTTCTGCTTAGGTGCACAAATCTAGCCCTGGCAGCGGAGTGTTCGTGTCTCAGGGGTTGTCAAGCCTCGTTTTGATCACTGTTTCTCACTGATATCAAACGCAGGTACTGAAGCCCGGGTAGCTGCCCCCCTGCTGTGAATCTCCCCTCCGCAAAAAATCACTGCTATCGCCGAAATGAGACTTGTGACTTAAATTAACGGCTCTCTTCTCGCCTTTCTTCACTGACGGCGTCTGCTGACCTATATTAACGATGGTAATGTGGCGGGAAACATTCCCTTGCCTAAGGCAACGTGATAATACTTTAAGCTCTTTCGTCGCAAATTATAGTGTTTTAAAACGTTTGTCTTTGCACACAATATACAGATCTCCTACTTATGTAATCACAACAGTCTGAATTTTCTTTGTCTGTGTGTTTGTTGAAAAGTTGTCGAAGGAATTTTATAAAGTTTTGCAGATTTAGAAAAGGAGTGTTTTTTTTCTTCTGGCCAACATGATGATGTTTACGTGCTGGGAAAAAAAGATAATTTCCTTGAACAGAAATTCAAAGCATCCAGAATCAGGCACGCTCACATATGACGTAAATATTTAACGCCGTTAAAGTTAATATTTGTGATTGTTTCCTTGTTGCAGCGTTTTGTTAACCACAAAAGTTATTGTATCGCCGTTAAAGGTGGGGATATTATGGAATCGTGATCACTGCCATGGCGCTAACTCAAAAACTATTTCATGGATCATTTTCAAATTCTAGACCAACATAGACCGTAGTGCGAGGAAGAACTGGAGGGATTTTTGGAACGGTCGGTTTTAAATTGCAGACACTGTAGGGAGCCTTATTTCCAAAAGTTTTTAGGCCGTGAATTTTCATACCGTTGGTCTGATTAAGTCCAAAATTGGTGCATCGCGGAACTCTATCCAATATATATCATATTAACTCTCTAGGGGGGACATTTTTTTGATTTTCAGACGCAACTCTAACTTTATTAAATTATCGGAGTTCGATCAGGGGAATCGCTTCTACAACACGGGGGACTGGAGGATTTTCGGGAAAAATCATATCATCAACAGTCATCATTATTATTTTTCCTTTTTTCAATTATTATTAAAACTAGATTCAAAAACGTTGTTTTTTCAAATAAAAAACAAGGCTAAAATATACGAACTTTGAGTCGACTAAATTTTTAAATAAAACTGACACTGAATTGAAAATTGCTAACAATTTCAAAACTAGTTGCTTTGCAACTTCTCCAACATGAGTTGTTTCATAGTTTAGCTTCGCTTTCAGTGTAAAATTGAAAGAAAAGCAGAATATAACATTCAAGAGTGACTACTGCCTGATGGGAAAGACAGTCATAGTAACTTTAAATCCACCATCCTCAAACTAATGGATGACATCACACTTTGTCTGTTAACTGATTGTTTTGTAGTCTGTGTTCGGTCCAGGTGGAAATAATAACCGTTGGACAGGGGCAGATCTAGAGGGGGGTTTATAGGTTGCAGTTGCCACCCCTATAAGACACCTTGCCACCCCAACTGCCATCCCAATTATATCCCGCTGTTCAGAAATTTACAGTACATTTATATATATATAAAGAGTATATATTTATCCATATATATATACAGTATTATTATATAATATGCAATGCCACCTCTCAAAGTTTCCGTGCCACTGTCTTGCCACCCACATTAAATTGTGTCTAGATCCACCTCTGCCACTGGACAGATTTCTAAGACATGTTATAAAGACATTGGTGATTTCTCAGGCATGGACTGCACAGAAATCCTCGTCAATATATCAAAGCGAAAAATCTTTTCCGCCAGCCGTAGCAGTATTTGACGTTTCTGCTACAGAACCAGAGACTGTGCAAAGGGTATCGTCAAACCGTTGTGTATTTATTCAGCTTAAACATGCACAAGCACCGTCGCCGTCCTTTTTTTTTTTTAAACACTGTTTTTAAAAATGCTGTACGGGCGATTTGAATGTGCTGCGTGATTTGCTTGGGTGATGCAGGCTGACAAGCAAACATGCAGCGTGGGTGTATACGGAACAGGACTTGCCATCGTGTCGGTTCCCATTCATTTTTAATCAGGTTTGCTCCTCTTGTCCAACCGCAGGAAGATGGTAACCGCTGCAGCCTGGAGTCTGAGAAAGTAGCTGGCTTGCTCTGCCTGGATGAATAAGTCAACACATTGAACCAGGCAGAGGGGCAGTCACTAAAACTCCAAACTGGAGGCAGAGACATTTTCTTTCCTCTGGTAGAAATGCTGTTTACTCACAAATGTTCCACGGCTCGCTCCCTCTGAACTCACGTCTTCGCTCTGAGTCTGGATCCATGCAAACAACTTTGATTCCAGCCAGGAGATTGCATTTCCCTTTTTTTCCAATCAAATTTGCAGTAACCCTCATTAAGGCACCTTTAATGAAGATTCTCAGCCTTGATATATTGACATGAAATTATATTTGTTGGGAAAACCTCTTGATGAAACACAATATTACTTTTTTGCTATTATCATACATTTCATATATGTATGAATATATGTATATTTATATGTATGTATATGTATTTATTTATCTGTTGACAGTTTTTGCTTGTTGATGAAAAGATTGATGACTATGATGAAGCTGATATTTTGCATTTTAAAGAGAATCATTTCTTTTTCTCTTACAACATTAGTTTGTTTATTCATGCGTCCTTCATCGAACCTTCGTCTTAACGCAAAACTCAAAAACCTGTTTCATAGATCATTTTCAAATTTTTATACCCGCGTAGATTTTAGCGCGATGAAGACCTGGATTGATTTTGGGAAAGGTTTGTTGCATATTTCTGACACTAGCTTTAATTCCCAAAGTTTTGGGCCATGATATCTTATTTAGTCTAAAACTTAAGCATATGAAACCACTGCAGGATACCTTTCAGGTTTATTTTACTCCAACAGTTCATATTTTATTCATTAGTCATTTGTTTTTCAGACCAAACTTCACATTTAGCTTTAAGGAATTCAATCAAGGGGTATTGCATAATTGAATTGAATGTAATGCACACACTCCTTGAAGTATTACCATAAAACTGGGTACAACAGTGGGACAGATTTACACTGAACCCAGTAAAAAGGGCTGATCCCTGATTTTTTTCTTCTCTTCAACATTAATGTTGAGTAATAGGGCTTTTTTCCTGAATCGATATCAATTATGCAAATACTTGCCTGACAGAGTTTCATGATGAGGTAAAATTGATGATTGGAATTTGGATTAGGGTTTGATTTAATTAAAAGGCTCTGCTGGGCTTTGGATCAGGTATTCATTCGACTCAGTGCCCAGTTTTTATTGTTTTTACTCAAATTTATTCAAAGCTGCTCTAATCGATATTTCCAGATTAACCTTGGATTCGACAGCTGTGTTTAGTGAAGAGTTACGAAAGCCCTTCAACTTGTTGTTGTGGGTTCTGTTGTTCTTGGTGGGCTTCGCAGCTAGATCTCAGCAAGAGGGTTTTGTGTTCAAACCCACGTCTGACCTTGGGACCCTTCTGTGTGGAGTTAATATGTTTTTTTTTTCCCCCTCTGTTTGCGAGGGATCCCTCCAGGTTCTCTGGTTTCCTCCGGCAGTCACGCGTACAGGATAAACTGTTAAAGAGAAACAGATGAATATTCAAATCAGGAATTAGCCTAAAGGCTCATATTTGTTCCTGCTTTCGTAATAGCTCCAGAACAAGTGTTCAAATCATAATCAAAGCTTAAAATGTCGTTCAATATTACTTACTCATATTATTTGGTAATAGTAACGCTCCAAACGTCTCAGTTCAGTGTCATCTCCTTCTCATTTGTTACGAAATTAATCAGATTATGGCGACTAGCGGACCCTGCCGAAAAATAAAAAAGACAAAAGCTTATTCGGACTCATCATCATTCACTTCACTTTTGAAACAAATATAAGAAATAGAGACAAGGTGGAGAATAATGTTTCTGCGTATGACGTGTCATCAGAAACCCTCCTGAGACTCCCTAACGCTCCGACACACAAACACAAAGACACCCGGATCAACGGGGTCCATGTGAGTTTTGAACTCTTGCCTGGATGTTAATGAGGGTAAAAAAAACCAACAGTGTTTACCTAATGACTTTGTTGTTCAACACACAGCCTTATTAGAATGGTATCTCATTAGAGGCCCTGAGTAGCCATTTTTTTTTTTTTTTTATAAGAGATTAATTGCATTTTCCAATCATTTTCTCTTCATTATTATTCAGTGTCACATGTGGATTTGCTGTAACTGTAACAGCCCTTCATATTAATATTACAGGAAGCTTAGCAGTTGTTGGGAATGAGCCAAAGGCAAAGATGTGTTGCCGAGCAGACCGATGCTGAATTTCAAACACAAGCTTTTTTGCCCTGGATGTGAAAACAGGCTCAATGTGTTCTCTGCTAAAGTGATAACATTTCCAACAGTATATCTCCTGCTGTCTGTTCTCGCTGCTGGAACTGACGTCACTCTTCTACAGCCTCCACCGGCTTCAATGCTCTTCCTTGACCTTGGTTCGAACAATAGGGAGAGTTTCCGACATAGCAACAAGTGTCACGGTGAAACCAGTCTATTCTGTAAATGATTACCTCCTGACGATGATATTCAGAGCTACTTCTGTCTTGACTTCTCTGCTAATATTTGCATTTGATTCCTTATTTAAGACCAGGACGGAGAGCCTAACATCAGCATGCTAGTAAAGCATGTCAGAATAGCCTGAGTTTCGCCGGCGAGCATTTGATTATTGGAGCTGAGGCTGATGGGAGATGTAATTTGCTTTCCAGGTATTTGATCGTAAATCATAAAGAATAGGACAAAATAGAACCTCTGGGCGACATGGATGTCTGCTCCAAATGTCATAGCAGTTTATCTAATGGTTAGTGATATATCTTGTCTGGTGATTTGATGGAGTGGCGTTTCCTCCCCGGAGCTAGAGTCTGAACCAAAACGGTTTTGTAGGGAGTTCAAAGTAATGACCCTTATTTGAGATGACACAGGAGTTTTAATAAAGGCAAAACTGAATGATTTTTTAGAAAGCCAGAGGGTCCATGATGATACAAAAAAAATTGAAGGCAGTGTCAAAGTAAAGAAAGTGAAATCCTGTAGATAACTTTAATCGTCACCTGGGAACTCATGGGGGAAAGAAGCCAGACCGCCTGGAAGACATCCAGACATCAACATGAATGTCTACAACGACCTGACAACGACAAACGGTGAGTGAGAACAATCAACAACCAAGGAGGAGACCCACTAGGAGTCACAGAGGAGTATAAATTAAATGTATTATTATTATTATTACTGAGCCACACACACACACTTCTCTGAAGAGATGCGTTGAAGCTGTGATGGTTTTGCCCTGAAATCGTCATGAGCTGACCCGAAATCATGTTTCGAAACATTTGGAGGGATATCTAAAACGTCACAAATTTCTCAATTCAACTTTTATACGTACTATTTAGCCTCACATCACAACAGAAGTCATCTGATGGCAATTCCTGATGTGTCACATAGTCCCTCTCTGCCAAGGTCACATTTAGTCAATGAGAAGAGTTGAAGTTGCTATAGCTGGATTTGTAAAAGGAAATATTCTGGATTGAACTTCAAAATTGAATCACCTCTTAGCCTCCTCGGGGCCCACCTTCCGACAAAATCATATTGAAATAGCTCAAAAAGTGAGTTAGTCTATTGAAAACACACAGACAAGATCTATGGGGGGTTTGAGCTGAATCTACTGGACCCAGATGCAGCACCCTGACAGACATGAAGTGTTCAAAGAGCTCACTGAACAAACTGCAGAGGACAATGGTAACACGGAGGCCGGACGGGCTTGATTGGGTCAGGTCGGTCCTGTGGCAGGGCAGAGATGGAGTCAGTGACCCAGCAGTATGAATAGAAACTGATTAACTGAGGTCTGGAGCTAACTAGGAGATTACTGACTGAACGGCGGGGGCGGGCGGACTGGGGGGTCTGGAATGAGAACGCTGGCATTTCAAAAACCTCGGCCTCAAGAATAAGATTGATTAGCACAAAAGAAACACGGGAGAAATAATGAACTCTAGAGGACACGTGTTACCAGTTTGGTGGCCGAGCAATTTTCAAGTGTGGGTTAAATACTGCAGAGGTTGATAACTGGCCGGGAGTCAGGTGTGTTGATTGTCAGCCTGCGCCAGTTTTTTCTCTGCATGCGACCCGTCCCTGAGGGGCAGAAGAGCGCCATGGGCAGTAACCAGGGACTGTCATTATGTAAGTATAACTTATTGATGGGTTAGTCTTGTGTGTTTAAATCAGACATTAATCCAAAATAGAAATCCACAGATAGAAGGGATATATGTTCACACGTTCATATTTTCGACTTCAGCATTCCATTCCATTTCAGTTTAGTATTTTATGTAGTTACTAGAAAACGTACTTATAGCCTGCAAACCTCCGGCAAGGCACAACAGTACCCTAAGTTTGGGAAAAAGGTCATGTCCACTCATGTCTGAGTCATTGCTAGCCTCTAAATATAGCGACAACTCCCACAAACTCTGAATATCTCTAAAATAGTCTCTGGCCGCTTTTCTCCCCCGCCTTCCACTTCAGCGTATCTGTTCAGCCCACTGAGACCCCAGCTCCGCCCCCATTGGAACATCAAAGGAACAAAGGTAGCAATTGCCACCTTCTGTTGTAACTAGTACAAATGGCCCAACTTTAATTTAATTTACTTTAATTTAAATTCTGCGAAACATATAACGTCGCGCAAAATATAATCATCTCTAGGAAATGCTAAATCCTTTGTTTGTACTCTTGCTCACAAACAAACAGACAAACAAACATGGGTTAACGTGGGCAGAAGAAATCATTTTGCGCTTAAAGTCTGGTTCCATTTACAAACCTTAAGCAATTGCTAAAGTTCCAGAAGAGATCATTTTGGGTCTGGTTTCGTCAGAACCAACATGGCTGGAAACTCTTCTGACGGGCCACAGAGGCCGGTACAAAACGGTGGTTCTGAACACTTGTCTCAATCAGTGATCGAATCCATCCACCACCTGATAAGAAAGTCTGATACTGGATCATTTAATGAGTGCTAGTGAAAGTTTTACATGTTGTAATCTGGTCATCAATTAACATTGTGATTATCCTGCAATTATCCATACGGGCCATAATTATATGAAATAAACCTTATTATCTTTTTAATAGCGTGGGCCTTCATCAATCAGGAAACAGATTGATTCCAATGCATAAGCCTTTAAAAAACTCAGATTTAAATTCTGCGAAACCTCCTCAGATCGTCATTACCATCATGACGACAGAACCCTGTCGTCAACGATCATGGTTGCCTGCAAAGTCGAATAGCCTCAGAATAAGGGAAGCTTTAGCCTAAAGCAGATACGATTCTCTACTTCTGACGTTCGCCGCTTTGTGTTCAGCGGGCCTGGACTACGTGTAGTTGGCCTCTGGAGTGTCTTCACCTTACAGGTCAAAGAGGAACACCAAAGGCTTTCGCTGTCTCAGTGGTGGCGACTCTAATGAGAATGGGTCTACTCAGCAGACAGAGCTTTGACCCACATTAGTTCTGCGCCCCAGGCCCGCTAGGACAGCATGGAGACGGATTAAAAAAGCGGGATCTGGTATCTAAGGCGCACATTGTATAGAACTGAACAATTCTTACCGAAAAGGCTTTGTCGTGATTTTTAGTCAAGAAATTTGAAAGAAAGTCTCTCATTTGTTCCGCCGTTATATTTCTACAGGTTGGCGTAGAGAAGCCAAACCACTACAAAAGAAATTGTAGAACATAGAGTGTCACAAAAGTCACAAATACAATATCATAAGAGTTAATGACAGGACAAATAAATTAATGAAAGGAATATTTTAAATATTGTTTTCTTGTCATTATATATGATTAAAAAAAGATCAAAATCAACAATGAATCTGTTACGTTCATTTCAAAATGAAGAACAAGAAGAGTTGCTGTACCACACACAAACACACCCACAAACACACACACACACACACACACACACACACACACACACACACACTCACATACATACACACAAACACACACACACAGCCTCCGATGTGTTAATGAAGTAATCAGATTATTTTGGAATCCTCCATCGAGATTATGTGATAACAAAATCCATCATTGCAGAATCTCCTGCTTAACGAAAGAGAGATTTCCTCCATGTCTGTCCGGTTCGATCTCCTGAACAAACACCGTTTTTTACACAGCATTACCAAAGTTCTGATACCTGCGATCTTTGTTGTGTTCATGTCCCAAAAGATTCTATATTTATGGATTTGTGAAAATTTTTGTATTATTGAAATATATCTTGGCTGTTGTCAATTCCCCTCTAATGAGTAGCCTAAAATTCCGACTTTATTCCAGTAAAATTCCAACTTTATTCTCGTAAAATCCCTTTTCCGATTAAATTAAGACTTTTTTTCTCGAAAATTACAGTTATTCTCGTATTATCACGATTTTATTCTCCTAAAATTACTCCAATAATTTTGTCCAATAATATTACGACCTTATTATTATTCTTGATTCACGATTTATTTTGTCAATGTGGCCTTAATACTCGTAAAACTTGTCGTACAGTTTACACAAAACCATTTTAGCTAAAAAAAAAAGGAGAAGTTTTCGCTTTTAAAAAAGTTTTACGATATACTGTATATATATATAAATATATATATATATATATACATATATATATATTGTGAAAATGATGTTATGCTCACAGATCCACAAAAATGACAGATCGAGGCTCAGATGATCCAAGGATCTCAGTAACCTGCAGAGAAATCGCGGTTTGCTGTAGAAGACTTAATAAACCCAGTAGAGTCTGCAGCACAAACAAAATATTTTAATCTGCCATTGTTTATATTGCTGTTCTATCCATGTGTGGCTACTCGGCGGTAAAATTAATAGCGATACATAAAATGGGGTTGTGTTGTTGTAGTTTTCATAAAAATTGTGTTCTTTTCTTGTTTACACTGAGATGGAAAAGGAAGCATTTCAGGGATTACACTCTGGTATCTGTTTTGTTGTTAAATTTGATATAAAAGATGTTGTTACGTGAACAACCCTTGAATGCGCCGCACAAACAAGTTCATTCCATTGAGGCCCAACTTCAGAGTTTGTTGGCGTAATTAAAGCGAGGGGGATCGCGTTAGGCATAGATGATGTATGATTTCACACAGGCAGTGGCAGAGTTGAACGCCACAATAACACAAAATACAGCAAATTGGCTGAGAGTCGTGGCGCCATTGAATTCACAAATATAATCAACCAGACTCATGAAAGCTAAAAAACAAATTGAAGAAGAAGAAGAAAAAAAACCCAATGCATCTCAGCAATTCACAGAAACTGAAATTCCAGGCAATAAAACATAAACCTGCGGCAGCTGTGATCAATAAATCCTCAAAGACCTTATTTTATTTCTCAGGAAGCTTATTGTAGCCCAGACAAACATTCTGAGCTTCGTGATGTCTCTCTGCTGGCGTTGGATACGTCATCCCACATCCTCACTCTGGAAATAACTGCAAACATTAGCGCTGGTACATGAGAACCTCTGTCCCAAAGTTGTAATAAAATAATATTTGCACAAACATCTCCAACAACAGAACGAGAGAGAGAGAGAGAGAGAAGCACCCGTCAGCTGCTTTAGGGTCTACGGTTATCCATAACACCCCTCTCTGAGATGTCTGAGAAGGAGTTTTTGGTTGTTATTTGCTGCACTGCAAAGACATAAAATGATGAAGAGGGAGCGATGAAGAGAGAAAAGTGGGAGACGATGCACTAACAGGAGAAAGAAAATGGTGGTTAAGGTCATACACGCTTACTAAAAATACGCCACATTTTGGTATGAGATATAACTTTTTACACAAAATGTAAACTGGATTATTGAAAGAGGAATTTAGGAGAGTATCCAAATGTGGAATGAAGCATTCAGTTCTGTATTAAAACTTCCTCCTTTACTCCAGTCACTCTTCGTTATTCTTCAAAAGGGGTCCGCCTAAAGTAAAGCATTCGTTTAAAGTCATCCGAGGTCATTGGTTGTCATAGAGATACATCGCGGAGGATTTGTCATGGTTCTTTGTCTCTGCAGCATCCCATCATCCATCGGCGTCCAGTAACCCTTCCAGCTTCTTTATGTCTTAATTTCCTCAGGGAAGGTTTTTGCCGGAGCTAGCAGACCCTGTTTCAACATTTCATACACTTACACACCTTCCCACTTGGGAGACTCCAGTATAACCAAATCTCCTGACCGCTGGAAATTCTGCTGCTGCTACTGATGCAAATTGGGATTAGCTGCCT
This sequence comes from Lophius americanus, assembly GCA_037951165.1. Lineage (NCBI taxonomy): Eukaryota > Metazoa > Chordata > Actinopteri > Lophiiformes > Lophiidae > Lophius > Lophius americanus. Next base: position 1,094,105 of record JBBDHG010000324.1, read on the forward strand.
TGCTGAAGGGCACCTTGATGCAAGTTGTTGAATTTGATGCATCGCTTATTCATTCTCCACAATCGGACTCTCACAGATGTCTGTTTATTGGCTCTGAGACCCTGCGGCCACGAGCCGAATTTACAAGCAGGCTATAAGCCGTCGCTGCTCTAAATGACTGCGTTTTGGCTGTTAATGTTTCTATTTTGGACTGAGAAAAAGTCTGTCTTCTTCCAATCTGGTGTTGTTTGTGTTGTCCTGCAGATGTGACAGTTATATAGAATATCTGTCGTCATCACATGTGTAACCAGTCATTTGGTGAGAGGGTTCCTATTAGGTTTTTGTAGCTCAGAGGTAGTCAAAGTATCTAAAAAATTGCATAAAATCCCTGATGATCATATCAAGCTATTACTGTACTGCGTCTTTATACTAAAAGCAAATGAATAAAAGCATCTGTTACAATCTAGGATGTGGTTTTTGAAGGGTGTGTACCTTTAAATAGGATGGAAGATTTACACTCTAAGGGATCATATATACACTAAATGAAAGCACGAAAAAAATATATATATACATATATATGTATGTATAAAGGAAATTGTCATGCTGAATGATCATCTGCACATTTGTCGACTTGCAGTAGAGACACTCAAAAGTCTAGAGAAGTTTTATCTTGATAAAGCAGAAAGTGTATAAATCATCACAAGCCTGAAGCCTTTTCTGCTGATTACATAATTTACATATCAGTTCTGGTGAAGCAGTTTACTGTCATCATCATCTGATAGCAAGGTTGCATGAATTCAGATGGAGGACCTCACGCAAATGCAGACACCCCAGGCTGATCTGATATGAATCAGGGAGGAAAACTAAAGCACTTTGACTTTCAGACATAATGAGGCAGGTGATGGCAAACAAAAAAGGAAGAGACAACAAACAATCCAATATGTAGCAGGTTTCAAAGAAGCATACAAAATAATCTGCCAATGTCCAAGGGACACAGCAAAGACTCCGCAAAGAAAAAAGGGTAAATGCTTGATACAAAGAGGAACCAGGAAAGTTTTGCCACACCTGATAGTAAAGTAAAGCAAAGCAAAAGCAAGACATGTGTGATCATCTACATATGGAAAACATCAAAATAAACTACAACCAACCTTTACCAAAAGTTTTAAGGTATGTCCGGAAAAAAGTCTAAAAAAGCAGTATGTCTGCAAAAGAAAGCTCCCCCTAGTGAGTAAAATATGAATTTTTGGAATAAATTATAATACATACTAGAAAGGTCTCCTTGAGTCGATTCATATGCTCTGAATTTAAAACGAAACTGGACTGACGGTTTGAAATTTATACCTGTAATACAGTATTTTCCGTGAAGCGCTGCCCCTAGTGAGTAAAATATGAACTAATAGTTTAGTGTGAGGAAGAACTGGACTGATTTGGACTGATGAATAAATCCCAGATGCACGTTGATTGCAATAAATAGCTTTTTGATCATCTAGATCAAGTGAAATACTTTCAAACGGTTGAGTGAAGCGGAGAGCAATCAATACAATCAAAACTCAAAACAGACATGTTTAGTAGTTGGTTCTAGTTGGCAGGGAGGTTCTCAACAACCAGGATTGATCTCTCATGAAAATCAGACCAGCCAAATTATCGGAGAGGGTTCTCCAGGTGTTCTCTACGCTTTTCGCCCAATGCCAGCTGGGATTGGTACCGACCCTGAATGGGATAAGTGGTTTCAGGAAATGGATGGATGGATGGACGGCTTGCATTATTTAATAATAATAATAATAATACATTTAATTTAGTACAAGAAACACACAGAAATAGTACAAATCAGGACTGGAAGTGAAACCTTTTCACCGCAATGGACTACCAAGATGATCAGATTTGCACTAATATTAGAGATTGTTCTAATCCCGCTTTTCTGAGGAAATGGCATTTAAAAGACAAAAAGATGACTGGACGGGGTAAATCTCCTCTCCTCTTATGCTCTGGAGAAACTCTTTCTCTCAGTAAGGATGAATCTCCCTATAGGATATGCTTGATGCGGGAAACCGTCGCTGTTCCCTTCTACCTATTATTACTTTATTTACTCTAATCTAAAGTGACTGCAGAAGTGGAAATGAGCTCACTGGGCACACATGCTGATTATTTGCGGCGTGGGAAAAAAAAGAAGAAGCAAACTGGCTGAAGAGCATTGTAAACAAAGTATATAAACCCAACAAATGGTGCATATTTATTCATAGGCTTACCTTCATTTCCATATAAATATACGTGACCTATGGGAGACTTGTTTGTTGTTCAGAAAGCCGACGAAAATCAAATTTTCTTAGTGGTATTTTGTCTTGCAGGGAAAGCATGTTGCCATTATTCTCCTTTGTTAGCGATTCTTTGACCATCCCAATATCTGATTTTGCCGCCTGCTTTTCTGACAATGGTGTGAAGGTGTTGTTAGTGAGGACTTTCAAAATATTGACTCACAGCTGTCATTGTGTTTCTGCTTTTTCTTGCCAGCCCGTCTCTCAGGTGCAATCAGGAGCATTTTCTTTTTTGTGACAGAAGCACAAAATGGTCTGCTTCTCCGGCAGATGGTGGATGAATTTTCCTCCCTTAAAATGGAACGCTAGCAATGATTAAAACAATGAATATCAAGTTGTTTATTGGGTCATTGGACGCGGCGGCAGACGCACAGGCCTCCCAGTATTGTCCCTGTCACCAGGGAGCTCACAGCTTCTCACATTGAAGGCGTTGTTGTTTTTGTGTTATGCAACACCAGAATTGGGTGGGGTGTCATGAGATCAGTACATTTTCAGATGAGATGCCAAATAGGACACAAAGCGAGCAAAGTAATTTATGTAAAAGGCTGTCAACACGATGTGTAAATATCACTCTGAACAGGGCTGGAAGCATTTGTGCCCATCAAGAGCTGTCACTGATGTGTCGTGAGGTATGAAACGTAATCTGGCTGGTATGGTGACTGAACAGATGACTGACGTCTTCTCCTTGTGAGGGGGGCGGTGAAGAATGACGACTAGAATGATAAGTTATTAGAACCATTTAGTTTGAGCCTTCAAATCCGCCTCCCGTATCTCTGTCCGGGCCGTTGGCCACGTCTGACTTGCTGAATGAGTTCCTCATCGTACCTCAATTAAAGTGGACATCCATCCAGACTTGTGATTGATAAGTCAGGTTCGCAGCCGATCATCACCGTCCCTCACTAATCCATGAACGATGAGGAGGAGGGGGTTGCGTTCCATCCGCCTGCCCATCGGTCACGTTTTGTTTCTGGAGCGTAACTCAAAAACTATTGAACACTTTTCCATGAAACTACACATAGCAACATGAGAGAGAGAGAGAGAGAGAGAGAGTCTGAGAGTGTGAGAGAGAGAGAGAGAGAGTCTGAGAGAGAGAGAGAGAGAGAGAGAGAGACAGAGAGAGTCTGAGAGTGTGAGAGAGAGTCTGAGAGTGTGAGAGAGAGAGAAAGAGAGAGAGAGAGAGCGTGTGAGAGAGAGAGTGTGTGAGTTTGAGATTTGTTCCTTAAATTCTGAAGAGTGAACTTATTTCAGATGTGCAGTTTACAATAAATTAAGATCTTACTAAGTTTCAGTCACGGAGACTATCCTCTTGCACACTCGGACCACAGTTTTAGGTCGTGCGGTTCTGTCATGCACACCTTTCAAACTCAGTCGCAATTCACCGCATCAGCGCACCCCTCACCTTTCAATCTACGCCCATGCAGATACTTCTACTTCATCATTCATCCGTCCCAGCAGGGTCATTAGCCATCACCACCTGCATGCAGACTCCAATAGGGGGCGTAGAGATACCCTAACATCAGCATAAAAACATTCATCTTTTCTTCATTCTCTGTCTCGCCTGATTGAAATGGAATTTACTTGGAGAAAGTAAATAACTTCTTTCTTCATTTAAATGAACCTGTGGTGGATGACCTTGCGTATTTCATTCTTTTTTAATCAAAGCCGGATTATGAATACCTTCGTATCAACAAAGAGTTCAGGTGGGTGCATGATTTGAAAGGAATGATTCCCCCACAAAAACATCACTGGTAATCAAAATCAAAAAATTGATACAGATATTCTTCTTTTTCCTTCTTCCTTCTTCCTTTGAGGAAGAATAATAATAAAAATAAATATAATAGCAATAAAAGCAAATACATGAAATCATAATAATAATATGATACGTTTGTAATGTTGAGATAATGTTTTGAGAATTTTATGATTTTAAGACGGTGTGTCAATATTTTCTGAGATCATCTTCATTTCGAGAAGGTTTTGTGTTATTTTAAAATCATATGACTAATATATGATATTTGACAACGTTTTATATTTTGACTGACTCATATTATGTTTGAGTTTTTTCTCTATATCCTAACTAACACTAATAAATAATCTAACTAACTGGTTTATTATTTCTGTCCCATGATATTTTCACTATCTTTGTTTCAGGACAAAAATCTGCTCTGCTCTGATAAGTGAGATAATCCTGATTCATGATTTTCCATTAATGCAGGTGATGAGCTCTCTCTTATTCCCTCCACAGAAGCCTTCTCTTAATCCCTCATAACGATGCCATTACCCAAATGTCCACAAGGATTAAATCTAAAAAAATATGTAGCCACCCGTTTGTCCACACTCTCCTTCGTCTTCATTCACTTTTGATGATGACATACGATCCTTTCTGTCTTTGACTCCCTGCAGTGAAAAGGGTCGATCCTGAGGCTAATGTGGAAGTCGGTGGAAAAGATGAGGTGTTTCAGGAAGCGTTTTATGCTTCCCTTCCTCGGCTTCCTCATCACCTTCCTGCTGTTGTTCAACCTCTACATGGATGATGGATATGTGTTGGTAAGAGTTTTCACCTTTGAAAAGGTCGATGCACACAATAGTCGAGTCATTCGGTCCAGCGGCCTCTCCTGAAGTTTTACTTTTGCTCAATGAGTACTGGTGTTTGTCTTCTTAGGCGGCTGAGAAGAGACAGCTGGGAGAGACACTGCTTCATCCTGCGAACTCTGAAAGCTATGTCCACACGTTCAGAGATCTATCCAATTTCTCCGGGACCATTAACGTCACCTATCGCTACCTTGCAGGAATTCCTGTACCTCGTAAAAGTAGGTATTCAAGCATCGCCGAAGCTGATTATCTAAATATGGGCGTCTATGAATTCTTAGGTGACCAAAGTGGATTCTGTTCACAGAGTATCTCACCATTGGGCTGTCATCTGTCAAGAGGAAGAGGGGAAACTACCTCCTAGAGACGATCAAGTCCATCTTTGATCAGTCCAGCTACGAGGAACTCAAAGAGATCGTGGTCGTGGTCCACCTTGCAGACTTCGACCTGGCCTGGTGTGAGAGCTTGGTGCAGGAAATCACCAGGAAGTTTGCTCACCACATCATAGCTGGACGCCTGCTGGTGATCCAGGCCCCGGAGGAGTACTATCCATCTTTGGACGGGTTGAAGAGGAACTACAACGACCCGGAGGACCGGGTCCGTTTCCGCTCCAAGCAGAACGTGGACTACGCTTTCCTCCTCAACTTCTGCACGAACCTCTCGCACTTCTACATGATGCTGGAGGACGACGTCCGCTGCTCCAGGAACTTCCTGACGTCTCTGAAGAAGGTGATCACCTCCAGAGAAGGTTCCTACTGGGTGATGCTGGAGTTCTCCAAGCTGGGCTACATCGGGAAGCTGTACCACTCCAAAGACCTGCCGCGCCTGGCCCATTTCCTCCTCATGTTCTACCAGGAGATGCCCTGCGACTGGCTCCTCATCCACTTCAGGGATCTGCTGGCCCAGAAGGACGTGATCCGCTTCAAGCCCTCGCTGTTCCAGCACATGGGCTACTACTCCTCCTACAAAGGAGCGGAGAACAAGCTGAAGGACGACGACTTTGAGGAAGACTCCATAAACATCCCCGACAATCCTCCTGCCAGCCTTCACACGAACATCAATGTCTTTGAAAACTATGACGCCACCAAGGCCTACAGCAGTATCGTCGATGAATATTTCTGGGGAAAGCCTCCATGCACCGGAGACTTCTTTGTCATCATCTTTAACAAATCCGCTAAAATCAGCAGAATTAAGATTGTTACAGGAACGGAGGACAGACAAAACGACATTCTTCACCACGGAGCTCTGGAGGTGGGCCAGAAGTCCGTGGAGATGAAACAGGGAAGGCAGTGCTCGTCCTACATCACGTTAGGGGAATTTAAAGGTGGAAGAATAGATGTGAACAATGTGGACCACACCATCGGCTTCGACATCGAGTGCGTACGAATAGTCGTCACTGCCAGTCAGAAAGATTGGCTCATCATAAGAACTATCAGTCTATGGACCACAGAACCCGTCAGCCCATTTATAAAGTAGCTCAATAAACAGACAAACTGTAAATTGTCATCCTTAAGAAATGTACTGATTTTGGATGAAGCTTCTATTAGTTCAGTTTGGACTACTCCTGAGAAATCTGTGTTCCGGGGAATCAAATCCATATTTTCTTAAGGTTGTTCAGACTACTTTGTTTTCGGCGTGTCGTGTAAAAATGATCATTCTGTACAATCCCGAGCCTTTATACTATAAAGTCTGTATTTAAAATTGTTCATACTTGTCCCCACCCTGTTTTCTTTTGTCACAGCACCTACGATATATATATATACAGGGCTCCTACTGAAGGTTGGATGCAGACCTTCAGTAGGAGCCCTGAAGGTCTGCATCCCATAATTGGTTTCTTCATTGGAGCAATTATTAGACACATTTGACTGTACACAACTTCACCTATGATAAAGGGTGCAGTCGGCTCAAACAGCACAAAATGGGTTTTTGGGGGGTTTTCCTGTGTCATTTCTCATTTCAAGTATTTTTTGTTTTGGGGTCAGAGGGCAAAGATTATTGTGACATAACATAACATACAGTATATCCTGAACGGCACAAACTGAGTTTCTCCAACAGAGTTCTTGGAGACACGTTTTGTAATTTTCTGTGAAGAGTAGAAAAGGCAAAATTTGCAGCTACAACTAAATCCCAAATTTTTTGTTTACACGGAGATCTAGGCAAAGTTCAATCAGAAAGACTATCCTCTGGTACACTCGGGCCACAGTTAATGCTCATACCACTCTGTTATCTTCACCTTTCACACATGCTTGGTCTCAATAACCTGATTAATTGATATCAGCTGCACCTATTCACTTAACTCCATCATCCATCAGCTTGACGATAGTCATCAGCCACCACCACCATTTATCCAGGCTCCAGAGGTGGGGGGGGGGGTATAATTCCATGCTTCTGCTCAAGGCCTTCGATAACCCTTCGATCACAATCTCACCAAAGAGTCTGAGCGCCGAAGACTTTTAATGGACTCATTATCACAAATCTGCTGTTTTAATAAATCATTCATCTTTTCTACATTTTGTCTTCTCTGATTGAAAAGTATTTAAAGGGACATTTTGCCAATTATAAACCACCTTTGTGTGAATCCAGTGTATGCCCAATGTGTAAATGAGCAATGTTTACTCCGCACGCAGAGCCCCGATGCTCGTAAGTCCTCGAGATGACGCATGTTTTTCTGGCTCCGATGCTGTTTTTTTAGAACTACAGATTGTGATTCTACATTTTTTTCTGTGCCCACTCCATGGACACAAAGACTGCGAAGGTCAGGTCGAGTGAGAGTGCCTCTTTAGCGCTCTCAAATAAAGAGAGAAGCATCTCACTAAAGTGTAACCCAGCAGTTGAACCCAGATTATGTTTCTGCACTGCCAACCTCTCACCGAAATGTATTCAGAAACATATTCTACTTAACTTTTCATCTGAATAGGGTTTTATCAGGAGGTGTTCCATTGTATTTTCCCCCCTTAAATTAAAACTATAGTAGCTATGATATGGTATTATTTGTTAGTGGAAGGTTATAAGTCTAGTGCCACATTCTTGTTGTATGTTTTGTATCTTTTCATGAAAAAATGATGTCATTGTTAATCAACATGTAGCACAGGTATCAGAAAAATTTTCAATTTATGTAGAGCATAGCCAAAGTTTTATGTCATGACGTTCTCTCCAGCAACGCCATCCGTCTTAACTGGTAGGCAAAGCTGATCTTTCTCTGAGGAGATTAATGCGTTAACAGGGAGACATTTTTGGGAAGACTTGCATCTTGACTCAGCTGATCAATATCTGCCGTTTACACACTGTGAGCCTGAAGAATGACTGAGGGTGTGTTCAGTGCTGCACCAAACACCACAGCTGTTACTTTCATCTAAGAATCCACAGGACATAGAAGAAAATGTAAATAGTATAAATGAGAAAACAGTTGTTTTGATATAATATTTTAGTAAGACTATACAGTTTCTCCTGCAAGTGCAACAATCTGCTGTAAATAATTAGGGATAATTCACAAAACAGATTTTCTTATCTTCTGTTTTCGGATACTGTTTAGGTAGTGAACAGGATCTGGGTAAATGTTTCCATTTTTTTAATCAGATATGATTTTAAAATATATATATATAATAAATTAGGCTCTGACAATGTCAGCAGTTTAAGGATTTTAATTTAATTTTATCGCTGCCTCTCACTTCAGCTTCATTTTCTACAGTGTTCTTTGCTGCCATCCACTGGAATATTAAATAAAAACCACATAGAGATTCATGAGTGCACTTTTGAGAAGTTGCATGACTTTGCCTGATATTTTAACACACCCTAATTGAAAGGATTAGAAAATTCTCGGACTAAATTATGAAAACACATCAAAATAGTCACTTTTGTAAGTGTTTAAAATACTTGTTTGACTACTGGGACGTTGCCATTAAAACTCAGATATTATAAATCTGTTATGAAACTATGAGTGGACGTTTTAAGGGGCAACCAAATAAATAATTATTTGCAGTAAAACAGTAAAATAATCTCACCACTAAATACGAATAACTCAAGGTAATTAGACTTAATATTTTATTTTAATTCAACAAGATAAGAGAGACATCTACTATATATATATTAACGCAAAAAAAACAATTATTGGTTTAAAAAAATGTATCCAGTAAGCACCATTTCTCAAATGAATAAGGTTAAGGATACACTTAAAAAAACACTTAAGACACAGTTTTGTTTAGATCCAATGACTGTAACATAAACGATATTAATAATACAAGCTAATAGGATTAATAAGATATAAAAACAAGATAATAATTGGACGGTACAATGTTGGTATTTTGTGGACCCCCTATTGTCAGTTTCCACCCCTGCTATTGAGAGTGGGAGGAGTCTATGTGACGCTCATGTTTGTTTGTAAACAAAACATCTTGAAGAATCTGGATTTTCATGAAATATTGTTACGGTTAGATTCTGGGCTTAATTCCAATTTGAGGTGGATCCAGATGCCTTGGCAGATTCTGGATCATTTTTTTCCCACTTTCTTCAACATTAATTTAAAAATAGTTTTTGAAACATCCATAAATAAAAAATACCCAGGCATTGATCTTCTGTGATATTTAACTATTATTATTTGGGAAACAAAATAAATATATTTGTAGGGGGGCACCATGTACCGGGTCAATGTGTGGCTACAGAGAGGAGTAGAGGCGCAGATACTGCTACTAGTTTGGAGCTCAGATAACGGAGATGAAGATCATCTGTGAGAGGTAAATATTATTTTATCGATAACTCATAAACTGAGGATGATACACATGTCATTAAGAATGCCAGGCCAAAGTTTCCCTAAGTTAAAGTCATATAATCATGGCAACATGGTAAATAGTGCAATGTAATTTTTTTAAGTTTTTTTTATTTGCGTGGACCCATCTATAAAATTAAACTTATATATTATCATTAATGGCAGATTATATAATATGTGTGTTAATGAAAGGGGGGCAGGTGAGGATGCAAGAGGTAAAGGTGGCAAAAGTGCAGGACAGGAGAAGATAAATCAGGCCGGATGAATAAAGTAATGATACCAAAACTGATGAGTGACAATCACAATGATGCCCCCTGAGTACTCTCTGGTAAGAATGGGTGTTTTATTTACAGACTGACACTGACTCTTGTGAAGACATCCTGCTCTTGTGTCAACTCTGTGTGTTGTTTAAAATCACAAATGGGTGCACCGAACAACGCCCTCCGCCTTCTGTCATCTGTGTTTGACAACTCCCTACAGCAAAAACCTTTAATGAAGAAAAAGAAAAACTGAAGTAGAGCAACAGAGGATATTCTTCCCCTAATATCCACAGGTGTGTTGAGTTAGTAAGAGGTGTATGCAGAATAAACAGAAATAACATTTGCACAGTTATATTGACATCAGCGAAGGGGAATGTCGGCATGATGAAATTAAACAAATGGCATAAAACTTATGATGAGTCTGGGAACGATTGGAGCTTTTCCTCCTGAGGCCTCGGAGTGTTACAGGTGCCATTTGTTGTTGCAGCCCCCTCCTTGTATGATCCACCTGTAGGGGCTGAGGTTAGCAGTATAAAAAAGACGGTTCAGCTGCAGACGGAGCCAAAACCAAAATGAGTTTTTATGTGAAATATAGATTTATTTATTTTTAATGCTTTGGATATTTATGTTTTTTAGTTTTTTTTTATACCATCACAACAATATCCTGAACCTTACTTTTGTGGACAATTCTTCCTCTTTTTCTCTCTCTCATGTCTTCCTCCTGAATCTAATATTAGCCTCCTCATATGAGTTCCTTGGTGGCCTGTTCTTCTCCCTCGCCTTCCGGTTCCATCCAATTTCTTTTAGCCTATTACTCGACTCATTATATTATCTCAGCCTCTTCTTCTTTTATTTTTTACCACCCACTGTCTCCTCCGCCTCCTGCATTCATATGTAATCTGAGTCAATCTCCCCTGATATCTGCCTACGGTTTGAAAAAGGTCTTTATGCTCCCTGAGCATCTTTGGCATGAGCGGAGCAGCCATCTCTAAAATATTTTTATTTATATACATGTTTGTATGCAAGCAAGAAAAAAGGACTAAAGTAATAAAAACCAAACATGTCTTGATTCAGTTTAAATTTCACGGGAATGAAGATGCTTGCCAAATTAGTCATTTCCAAAGTAAAATAAGATCAGATGTGGCTCAATGGTGTAAATTCCATCTAATTTAATGTAAAAGATAATAATTAAGGTGACTATATATTTTATATCCATCCTCTAATGTCATCACCATAAACAAATTCCTAGTGCAAACCATCCGGTCTCATAAAACACATTAGTCACACTGAAGTTTTAAGTAAATTCACTGGAGACCCCTTCATAAATTGTTCACTAACTATTGTGAGTCTATAATATCATCATAACCTGTTTGTACAATCGCTGTGCTGTGAAAACCACATATCAAAAAAGTAAAACTCCTCATAATATTCAGCTTTTCAATAATCCATTTTATCCAGTATGTTTTTTAATTGTTTTGGAGTATTTTCAACCCATAAAGAAACTCTTAATCCTTTGGTTCAACTCAAAAATAGGGCACGACAAATTAGAATCTGAAAAGTATCTAGTAACTAAAGCTATCAGACAAATTTAGTGTAGTAGAAGCTACAATATTTCCCTCGAATATGAAGTGGATTCATAAAGTGGATCATTCACATTCTGAGTTCCACACTCTCCTCCGCAGCACAGATGTTCTTTAGAGTTTAGGTCAGGTGATTTCAGATGACAATGGAAAAACCTTCATTTTGTGATATCTGAAACATTCTTGGGTTAATTTTGAGGTGTGCTCATGTGATCATTGTCCTGCAGGAAGGTCGGACCACGGCCCACTTTAAGTTTCCAAGCTGAGGCTTGAAGGTTTTAATCCAGTATCTGAATAAATGTGAATGAGTCCATTTTTTAAACATGATGTCCAGGACATTCGGTAGAAAAACAGTCCCACAGCATGCAAGATCCACCACCAGACTTCACAGTGGGTGTCAGGTTCTTTGCTCTATGGCATATCTCTTAGCAAAACGCCATGTCCATCTTAGATGTATGTGGCCAAAAAGCTCTACTTTGGCTCATCTGACCTATGATCTAGTTCGTTTGAAAGTCCCAGTGGTGTTTGGCATACTGCAGATGCTTTAGCTTGTGTGCGGATGATAGTGGATACTTTTTTCTTGCTACCCTCCCATACAGCTTTTGTTGAAGCAGACTAGTCCTCTTTCAGGCTGAGTTTTAAAATATCCAGACTCTTTAAACTTCTTAATTTTTGTTAAATTATCTAACTGTTGAAACTGAAATTTATAATTGTGAGAGATGTTCGTGTTTCCATTGACACATTTGTGTAGCTCTACAACTGTTGTTTATTATGGAAAAGTAATGAATGTCAAGGAGCGAGGAAGGCATGGAGGCTGCAAGTAACGCTCCTACGTCATCAAACGGCGACTGTGTTGTGTCAACAGACGGAGAAGCTAACAGTGCACTAAAAGTTTGTACTCCAGGCTTTTGGTAAGAAATACGACATTTTTCTCTCATCAAATCAGATTTTCATATCATCCTGTCTTACCATTCGATAGGTTTTGTATTTTTCAACCACACTTTATTTTTTTAAATGTTTATATGGTGCTCTTTTTCGTTATTAGCATGCCATTACGCGGTTGTCTTGTTTGAATAAAGGTTTGTGGTTGTTTTTGTCAGAAACGATTATGTTGGAAATACGCCTGAAGTGGTTTCATAAAAAGAATATTTCCACTATTCATTGCACCGACCGGTATAATACATAACGTCTCTGGTACTTATCGGCTGGACATTATTACGCAATTAATTCTATTCCGTAGAGCTACAGCTCCTGTATGTAGGTTGAGCTTATAATTGTTTTTGTATGGATAATAACATTCTAAATCATCACTGGTAATTTACAGAGATGTTATATTTCGTAGCTGTAGGTAATTTAAAGATTGAACGATAGGCCTTAACTCTTAATGGTTACCGATGTAACAGGTAATCTATGTTTTTCTAATGGCAGTTCCTTCACCTTGAAGCTAACACTTCATTAGCTACCTCAATTTAGCACTACCTCACTTTAGCACAGGTTCTAGTAGTTATTGTATAGTTGGTTCCATCTGATTCAGTGTTAATGTGCTTGTACTAATTCAAATAAACTCAGTCAATCTCTTCAGCTTTCATGCAACACCTACTGATTTGTGGACACCTTATTGCCACTAAGTTTTTGCAATCTGGGGCTAATGTTTTGGTTTGACATCATTCAGAAAAAGGCATGTAGAAGGACAGATTCATAAGTTAAGTTTTCCTTTTTTGATATAAAGCAGTAGTGGTTAGTACTTCTGCCTCACAACAGGTTGGGTTAAAATCCACCTGGCGACCCGTTGTCGTTTTTCCGTGAGGAGTCTGCTTGTTTAACTTGTGTATGTGAGGGTTTCCTCAAGGTTACCAGGATTCCTCTCACAGTTATGCAGTGTAATGAATTGCTGTTTGTCTTTATGTGTTGGTCATGTGATGATCTGGAGTGTAGTCCAGCAAGTACCCTGTCCCTCGTCAAATGTCGGCTGGGACTGGCTCCATCCCGCTGTAACCCTGGATAAGGATAAGCGGTTACAGAAAATAGGTTTATTGATGGATAATCTGATGTCAATTAACTTGAGTGGACATGAATTCTTTGCGATAAACTGTAACATAGACTTAATAAATATACATTTAAAAAAGACTTATTATTTCCCACCAGGTCCTGCAGAACTGAATGAGCCTTTTGCCAGTGTTGCTTTGTGAGTGTTGCTGCTGACGGGATGGGCCAGCAGCTCTCGGGTCAGGCGGTGATGAACCACCTGCCTGAGAAGCTGGTGAAACACGTCGGACTTGTACGGGATAGCGGAAACCTTACCTATGAGGAGTTTCTGGCAAGAGTGGCAGAACTCAACGAGGTGTAAGTTACTTGCTGCCTCAGACACACACTGTAGCTGCTAAGTCCTTGAAATAACTGTGTGTCAGCCGGAGTGTTTTCCAATTTAATGTAGAGAGAGAAATTGAGATGGACATGTTTGCTTAATAGCCAAACAGCTTTATGCGAATTACATAAAGCATGGAGGAATTTTGACTTGGACAACAGCAGAGATGCCTTAATGCTGAGGATGTGTAAGTCTGATTTTCTCAGTGTCTTCTGGGGTAGATTTTTCTGATTATTGCTAAACCCTGCACAAAAACCGCTGTGCCATTAAATCCTGGACCCACCCTAAAGGTGATTGACATTTTGTCTGCCAATTTCATTTGAGTTCCTCAGAGAACAGTTCCTGAGTAGAAAGATAAAATGGATAAAGTATTGTTTATTGTGAAAAAAGAAAAATAGTATGCAATGATGTCATAATAGTTTAAGAGTTCTTTTTTCATTTTTTGTTGAATCTGTAGGGTCTCCATAAAGCCTAGTTCACAGCAGACCAGTCTGACTGAATCATTTGGATAATGAACACAGTAAACAATACAGCAGTAATGAGATTGTTCACCACTGCCAGATAATTATAAAGTTTGACAAAGGTCTCGACTATGTGAGGCGATCCCAAAATAAAAAGCATTAGGTTGTGTGTGTTTGCAGGTTTAGCTGTGATCATTTGATGTCCTCTCTATATAATAATAATAATACATTGAATTTATAATGCACTTTACTTTTGGATCAATACTCAAAGTGCCACAAGGTAAAAGCAGATAAAAGCATCAATAAAAAAAATATAATAATAATAATTTAAGAATTGGAGCAAAGAGCAGCTCTACTGTAGGACATTAAAAACAGAATACTATATTTAGTTGAGCATGCCCTGTTTCTTCTGCTGGATCTCTCTTAGTACGGCCAAGCTTGCTGCTGGACAGCAAAAGCACCTTCTGTTTGAGGTGCAGCCAGGATCAGATGCCACAGCCCTGTGGAAAGTGGCTGTCAGAGTCCTCTGTACCAAGGTGAGACCAAAGAATATTTAGCAAACTCATCACATGCCACACAGAACATCCGCCCACGTCTTTGTTTTTAAGTATGAACCTGTTAAAAATGAACCTGTCCAGTGTCTTAATGTACTGGAGAAACAGTGGTCACAGATGTTATTGAGGATATTTCTTTTATAGGTGAGTTGGTTTTTCTAGTTACAGGAAATGTAAATGTGTTTGTCTATTGAAAAGCTTTAAAAGGATATTATTCTATTTATTGTGGTTGAATTATTTAATTAAGAAGAATTCTTTTGATCAGAATGAGTATTTTAAAATAAGGGCTGCATATAATAAAACCTGCTCTCGACGATTTCTTTTGTAAACCAAAGAATAGCCCTCAAGGGGACGACAAATAAGAAAAATCTGAAAGAAAAGAAGTTTTTGTACAGTCACTGACATAAATATGCAGTGTGCCTCTGTGGATCTGGATCCCACATTGTTGTTGGACACGTCCAGCACTTGTTTTTAACTTTGATGAGCCAGTCAGTGTACAAAGCGACTTTTGACGAGCATAGCTGAACCCTCTTTACTCAGGCTCTAAGGAGGATACCTATCAGGTAGCATTAGCAACCTTATGCCATGCTAGATGCTCAAACATGCTGCAGGGTTTCAGCTTTATTCTGTGCTACATTTGCAAATGTTGTTGTGTTATTGCTGGTTGTTGCTGGTCACCAGAGCTGTCACTCATGCAGTGACTGAAGTCAAAATGGGGAACGAACCCATCTTCGAGTGCAGACAGAGGCTCACTTTGCCTCTAATTTGAGGAGCTTGAAACTCATACACAAACTGACGAGACAAAGGGAAGGGTTTTTTGATTTGGTTTCCGTTGTTCCTGCACTGTTATGATCTGAGATATGGACTCTGGGTTATGGGGAAACAGATTTATTGATTCTTAAGTCCCAATTTCACCATCACCAAACGTTAATACAACCTGGGGAAACTGAACATCGCTGTGTGGTGTGTGTTTTTTGGGGATCTACTTTATAATGATTACCGTGAACACCGGTGAAAGGGGTTGCATCATTGACTTTTTCGTTTGTGGACGTTTCAGCCGTTTTAAAAAAGTTAATAGCTCATTGCCACACCCAGTAGGTTCTCTGTACCCATCCCTAGTTCGCATTAATTCTAAACTGTACCCAACAGAACCAGATTTGCAAGTATTACTATGAGTATGAGCTATTATTAAAATCATATTGTCTGTGGGAAATCTTCAACATTGTCTGTTTTACAGACCCAGGATGAACAAATACTATTTCAGATGATTTCACTAACTGTGGTGTCAAAAGAATATTTAAACATAGAATAAAAATCAATTTTAAAGATTCAGAGGCTTTTAATTAAATGAACATCTGTATTGATGGTCAGTATCTTACATTGGTTACAGCCAACTATTTCAGAACTGTTACAGATTGTGACTACATGTGCCGATAAACATATGATACCATTGCCAGTTTGTCCTAAGAATCATGTGTTTGCCTTCGGTGCCTCTCAGATCAACAAAGAGACTGGCACGCTGGAAGCTTCACGGATCATGAACCTGTACCAGTTTATCCAGCTGTACCGTGACATCACCAGCCAGGCTTCTGAGGTGCTGTCTGCAGGGGGCGCCTCCGTGGGCCCATCAGCCCAGCTCCCCACCACAGACTCCTGCCAGGCCAGCATGTGGATGGGCAGGTATGTGGTCCCTCAAACAGTCAAATATGAAAGATTATTTCCTCAAAGTGCCCGTGTAATGTGCCCAGGTTGAATTTCTCTCTCTTGCTCACCAATAGCTTCTGTAGTAAAGCTACTTCTTAAATTCTCCACCAGGCTATTTAAAAGACAGATTTAACGACTTTGTTTGCGGTAGAATTGCTGTGTAGATGATTGTTTCCCACAGGGGGGACATGGTGATGATCATTTTTCACTTTTTTCTGGATTTTTGGAAAATTTAAAGATATTTTTCTCAGGTACACTCTTAGATTGAAGCCATCAAGAATCATTTAACACCAGGCTTCATTCCGAAATCAGATGAAAAACCTAAATTTGACTCTTTTCTCTTCCTGTGCTCACGCAGAGTGAAGCAGCTGACTGATGAGGAGGAGTGCTGCATCTGCATGGATGGAAGGGCAGACCTCATTCTGCCCTGCGCTCACAGCTTCTGCCAGAAGTGCATCGATAAATGGTGAGATTACGGATCATCTTAGAATTGATTTTGTCTTTCTGTCAGAGAAAGGTTTTACCTGCCCATGATTTAAGCAGGAACAGCGATTATTTCACCCTCTCCTCTGTTTCTGCAGGAGCGGGCAGAGCAGAAACTGCCCAATGTGTCGCCTGCATGTGACTACAGCCAATGAATCATGGGTAATGTCTGATTTCCCTACAGAGGACGACATTGCTGGCTACATCCTCAACTTGGCCGACGATGCTGGCTACCCGCACAGGCCTTAACACACGGCTCACTTAGCCAGTTAGGCGACAAGGGAAACCGACCCATACCAAGTAGGACTCACATATCGAGTCCACAAAACGTCACTTTCATGTAGGAAGACATCAAAAAAAATAACAACTAACAATGCAGGAGATTCTTGCTCCTGCAGAAAACCCTTAACTGTGATGAAAGAAAATCCAAGGATGCCCTTTGTTAACCAAGTATTGTTGATGTTGTGCTTCACTGGAACTGTGTCTTATATTACCTTCAGTATGTCACCTGCTATAATACTCCATTCATTTAACAGGCAGAATGACAGAACGTACAAGATTTTACAGATGCATTGAATCGACTCGGGGAGAAGTGGATCCAAGTTTCATGTTAACATATAATTTATATATATATTTGGACGTTTTGGGGGAAAATTGCTGGTATGACCAAAAGCTACAGCCACCAACAGGTTAGCTTAGCTTGGCAAAAGGAAGGAAAAGAGAGAAAACGGCTCGTCTGGTTCTATGTAAATGTGACAGAACCTATCTGCTAACACCTCTAGAACCCACTTACACACTTCAAAAAAAAAAAAATGTATACACTGTGTTGTGGAATAACGGAGGAAATTAGATGTAACATGTTAATCATCGAGAGTTTGAGGTTCTGTTGGGAGGATGTCGCTGGACACGTTCAGTGTGGCCATTTCTCCTGCGTGTTTCCCAAAATGTTGAACATCTGTTTTAAGTGCAACTATAGTACCGCTGAGCCAAATTAGTTAAGCTAGCCTGTGCAATGTAAAATATCCCGCATGTTTATATCACACATGACGCGCCTTATGAGCTGTGTTACCTGGTTTTATTGTAAACGGATGTTTTGAGTTCCAGTTTTAAACATGACATAGTGACTGGCTGTCTTTTGGGGATAACATATTTCATTTCATGTGATTTGATGACATGGCTTTCATAAGTTGTTGTTGTCCTCACTAATGGAAATGACCATTGTTCACATCTTTTTGTTACCCATTTAATGATATTTTTTGGATTTACTGTAACTGCATGAAGTTTATTTTAACCATATTGCTGGAGCAGTACTGTAGCATAAAACTCCACACCTAAATCTTCTTCTTGTCTTTGCCTCCCTCTTTTTTTCCTTTGGTTAAAAGATAAGTGAGGTATGCAGCTTTCACATTAAAGATGAAGATCTATTGTCTTACGGAACGTAGAAGTAGGTCGTGATTCCTGGGGACGGTATCTATGCTGATTGACTTCATAAAATGTGAAAATAAGATGAAGTTCATTTCCATTTCAGTGAAAAGAAAATATTTTACTAACATATAAGGCATCATTTTACATTTGTACAGATGATGAATTATTATTAGAATTTATTTCAATTATACAAAAATTATTGTAATTATATATTTTTTATGAGTCTTTTCATTTTGTAGAGTCCTGAAGACATTTTTTAATTTATGTGAATTTTAATTTGAGCAAAAATGATTTTTATTTTGTTGTTGCTGACAAATTGCACTTTGAATTTCAACTGTACCTTTCTTGGTGAATGTTGAGTACAACTACGGATGGATTCATCCCTCCGCTGCCACATAGGATCTGACGCTCAGAATGGAGTCCAGGCATAACAGCACACACTAAATGTCCAGTAGGAACATGTAGTCACTTTGACAAAATGCACACATCTCCTTTTTGGTCCATTTAAGTCAAGTTGCAATACTTTATTATGATTATTATAATACAGTAATTAAAGAATGTCTTTAAAAAAAAAGAAAAAGAAACGTTAAATATGGTTTCAATACAATTGTTCTGGGTAGGGGATACTACAAAGCATCCATCTGACCATTATATGTAAATTAGCAGTGGAAGGAAGTGTCTTAAGATGGTTCTGTTGATCCTGACTGTATTACCCCCAATAAAGAGATACTCACGTTTTGCACTTTATGACTTTGTGCTGACTTTGCTTGATTGAAGCATTTAAATCATTTCACAATGGATTTTATCTGTGTAATTTATATCAAAGGTGTTGAAAAACTGTCTTCTATTATATGTCCCATTTTAATAGGTAATTAAGTCAAATGTATATGCTGGTTTGTATTGAAAATATTGTATTATATCCAAAATGGTAAACATAATTTTTACGTGTGGTATACAGTATAACATTTGACTTTACTGTATAAAGAAATTTCACATTTATGGAACAAGAAGGGAGTGCCATTTTTGCCATCAAAATACCTGTCCTCTGGTTTCTTGCAAAGAGAGACATAGAAAAACGTTTCAGATCTGGTACTTTATCTGGATCCACAATAAACAAATAAACTTTGATGTTTTCCTCAAACATGCACTATTTTAATTCATCAAATATTTAACAAAAACACCATCATATAAATGAGTGGATCCTTTATTTGAGTCCAGTCCAAAATCCTGCTGTATGACCCACCTGTCCACTGAATTTTGCAAAAACCCGATACTTAATCAAGGCAATAAGGGGAAAAAAATGTATCTTGCAATGTATAAGAAAACATGAGCTATGACGTCAGTGAACCTGAGGGAGAATCCTTATTGAAAGTCTGCTGACTTTCTGTCCGATCCTATACCAAAATACAGATTCTAGTATCGACAATACTGATATTTTGTGCAAAAGCTTTAGGCGCTCAGTAAAGGGAAATAAAATTGTCTGTTTTGACATAATAAGTTGCTATGAAGCCAATTAGCAGACTAAATAAGCCAACAGTCAAAAAAGGGAAATGTAGGACGACGAATTCTGCAGCCAGACTGACAAACACATTTATTTGATGATACATTGCACTTCAACTAATTGAGTCAAAAGCATTTGTGGTGAATTTTTTAAATCCCATGATTGTAACCCAAGTATGATGGCCCGGAACAAACTCTTTTTTTCCCCCTGAAAGAAGTTCTGCTAAATCACAGACGTCAGCGTAAACTCAGGAGAAATGTAGGCCTAAATTGGACATACTCAAATTAACTCTGTGCAAGTATGGAAGCTTTTATTTACAGATTAAAACCCATTTAAAGATAATAAACCTTCAAAAAACACAAATTTTCACCAGTTACTAACAAGTTTACCCGTCATCTGTGAAACAGAGTTTCTTCTTTTATTGCCTCAGTTACACTTGAACTTGTCCCTTTGCATGAATTATTTTTTTTCAAAATCATGCAATTTATCGTTTATAAGGCAAATCTCCCCATTTCACTACATTTATATTTGTTTGAAACACAGTTTCATTTCAGGCCTATCGTCTTAAAATCTGCAAGTTACAGAAAAAAAACATCAAAAATTTTCAAAATTATAAGGACTGTGAGAAAAAACTGACATTTGAGTATCACAGCATTGTCTTTTGTTGTACTGTGTCGGTTATAGAAAACAATATTGATTTTCAATGAATAGTTTTCATGCAAACAGAGGTGGCTACGATTCATGTTGAGTTGTTTTTGAACCGCTGACAGCTAGATGACGTGTTCAAACGTCAACAGAGAGGAGAAGGAAACGTGACTAGCCTGAGCAAAAAGGCACGTGCACCATAGCACCTAGTTGTTGCCCAGTCATAGTTCTAGAAATTGTACTTAAAAATATATTTAAATCATCTTTTGAGGATTTTAATTCACTTTCTGACGTAAAAAGTTCCCCTAACACCCTTTTTTCTATGCTGGAAATTTAGCATTCATATATATATATATATATATATATATATATATATATATATATATATATATTTATGTATAGTTTTTTTTAGGTGGGTCTCAGAAACGTTTCCTGGTCATAACAGAATTTGCTGTTGAATAATTTTTTTTTCCCACTTATTTCCAGTAAGTAAGGTTTTAAAACACATCTGTTGTTGACCTCACCCCCCCGTCGCGTCTGAAAACATATTTACACTCAGCATGAGCGGCGATGTTGATCACTCGGACTGGCCCCCACTGGACTCAGTCGGACCGGCCCCCACATCTGACTTGACTGCGTCCACGAGAAAACTGAGCTCATTGCAGAGGGTCTCATGTCGGTAGGCCATTCGGATCTGTGCCACGTTAGTCTGCCGAATGTCGTTGCCCACTGGTCCATCCTCTAGGTAGTTGGAGCCAATGAAGTGTTTCTTCTCCTGTGGGCCAAAAAGTAAAAGAAATATTGGACAGATGTTGTGTTTCCACTGTTATCAAGGTTTCTGTGTTAAACTTTTCTTCTTTTGAGAGTTGGGCTGATTTGTCTTACTGGTTTTGTTATTTTAATGTCTGCATTTATTAATTTAATTAGTGCATACGTAAGTTGTTTAACGCTTATTTCTGCATGTGTATGTTCATTTCAAACCAAGAAATGTTTTTAATAGTAATGATCACGTCATCAAGCCACTTCCTGAGTAGCAGACGTGTTACTTCCTGTTGAGAGAGACCTGGAAATGAAGTCATGACCTCTGGCATCTCACTCTAACATTTCATAAATGTGAAAATTGAACTTATCAACATTCATTAAGCTTGAAGAAATGCTTTCTTGGTCAACCACCAAAAAGCGGTTTGTACTATATTTCTGAATGTTTTATGGTTTTCGATGGTGGTCAAGTATCATTAAACATCGGAACAATTATGTGGTTTTATTGTTGACACTTCCATTTCATGTATTTAAAGGGGCGTGGCAAATGGCTGTTTGCTAACGCTCCCTAGCTGGCAAAAAAAGCATTTGTATTTTCAGCTTGTTCCCAGTCTATGCTGCACAGAGGGCTATTCGAGAAAAAAGTAAGACTGAGCGTTAGGGGCGCATTCAATAAACAAATAAAAAAGAGATCACAAGATTAAAGACTCTATTCTCGTAATATCACAACTTTTTTTCTCAGGTGCACAGGAGAAATTTGGGAACGTGGACCATCTTGTCAAACTCTATTCCAATAATAATAAAAATTTGACAAGTCAATGAATATTTAATCCTTTGGCACATAAACACAACATGAACGGAAGTTTTGGAGCTTTGAAAATGGTTGGTAAGAAACCGGGTTTGTTGAGAAGAAAGAACCGGACAGACTCGGAGGAAATCTCTTTTTTGTGAGTCCAGAAATATGTCCTTTAATCGGGAGAGTACTGTGAGACCCGGTATGGAAGTGATTCCGATGAAAATCTGGTTCAACGATACCAATTCTCTTCACATTCCATCACTTATCTAAACAACGTTTTCAACATCACACAATAAACATCTCCGACATTTGAACAAAGTCTTTACACCTTACGTTCTCCAATTCTGGAGTGTTAATTTTGGGGTTATGTTAGAAAAAAGATTAAATGTTTGTTGCCAAAAAGCTCCACTTTGGTCTGATCTGACTTTGGACCTTGTTCATTGAAAGTCCCAGCGGTGTTCGGCAAAGAGTTTTGATGAGGAGTTTCAGCTTGTGTTTTGATGACAGCAGAGGCTTTTTTCTTGCTACCCTCCCAAAACAGCTGGTGTTGGTTTAGAAAACCATCTGGTGGTGGTTAGGGAGACTTTCTGACCCCGACATTCAGCTGACATCTGCAAATCTCTAACTGTAATCTTTGCTGAGTCGTTGCCAGTGAAACCATCCTCAGAGTGTGTGGGGTCAGTTTGCATGCATGTCCTTTTCCGGGCTGACTTTTTTACAAGCCGGTCTCTTGAAACTGACATTTTGAACTGTTGAGAGTTTTTTTTTTTGTCTCCATTGCCAGATTTGTGCAGTTCTACAGCTTTTCTTGCTGTGATCTCTGGTCTTTCCAACTGTGAAGAACGGCAGGGAGAATTAGGCCTGTGTCGCTTCATATTGATACCCCAGGAAAACAGGAAGTCGTTGTTCACTGCTTCAGAGTTCTTACTAAAACTGATGAGCCTAAATGATATAAAATCTGACTGGAAATATGTTTCAGGTACGTTTTCATCCTGGGTTCTCCTATGGGTGCCAAAAATAATGGTGCACACGTATTAGAGAAAACATATTTGTTTTATGTTAAGAATGCTGAACAGTCTAAGGTGCCATGAAGCCAATTCCTCTACTGACAAAGTGAAGATTGAATCAGCAGTGACATCAATCAATCAATCTTTATTTATATAGCGCCAATTCACAACAACAGTTGTCTCAAGGTGCTTTCCAGAAAGAGCAGGTCTAGACCAGACTCTTTATATAATTAAATATGTGTTGTGAAGTCAGTCACGCTAACTTACTGTAACAGACAAGGTTAGAAGGTTGGATGAAAATATCTCCAAGGATTGTGATGTTTTATTTATTCACTCTTTTTGAAACTCTCCACTCCTTAAATTCAGATAGGTAAATGAGTGAGCAAATAAAGTTGGACATTACCTGATGTGAGAGTCCGCTCTGCAAAACACTGTTTCTGGCTATTTCGCAAAGATCGCAGGTGCTCAGCCTCCACAGCTGGGCAGCGATGGCGTACTCCTCCATCAAGGCTTCCTAAACAAATGAACATGTGAGATAAAACATTCCTGGTGCAATGGGGAATTTGATTTAAGAAAACAAAGGTCTTTATGTACATTATTATCAAACTTAGTACTTAATTAATGGCTCAGTTGGGTCTGGACTGGTGTCGTTATGACAAACCTTTCATTTATATATATTCATACATTTACTGTTGGTGAAGAAAATGTATTTTTATCACATTCTTGTTCCTGTGGTTCTGACCTTTGTGTAGTGGAACTGCATGGGGTCGTCGGTGGACAGGGACACCCTCAAGCCCTTCTGTAGAAACTCTCGTAGTGGGTTTTTGGAGTACTCCAAGAACAGGCTGTTGTTGCTCAGTGGGGACATGGCGATCGGGACCTGAGCCAGATAGTAGAGGTATTGCAACACTGGACTCTGTGGAGGAAGAGGAGGAGGATGAGGAGGAGGAGGAGGTGAGGATAACAAAGTAGGTGTAAGTGAGCAAGCAATGTGAAAATTAAAACAAGCGAACCCCTGTGGCTCAGCCCTGGTTATCTTTGTGTATGTGTACAGCAGAGGAGACGGTGTTTATAGAATAATCATCTATCAAACACTGATATTGATTGAGGAGGGCACCTTCTTGAGGTTGAGTCCATGAGAGATGTTGTCAGCGGTGAGGAAGGCCGAAACCAGGTGGGTGATGGAGCCGGCCTCGCCACAGTGGGGACGAAACTGGAAGGTGTTAAGTCCTCGCTCCCTGATGAGGGACGTACATAAGAACAATGTACAGGAAAACAGGAAAACAGTTTTTGGTGATTTTTATGGGCGTTGATGTTGTCCGGGTGGGGTCATTTAGCAGTGATTGACAGCAGTACCCTAAAGATCTGCACCGCTTTGCTGTTGTTGTGTACATTGGTTTTACTTAAATTCAGAAAGGTGTATTTCTGAATATCTTCATGGCTTTTCATTGATGAACCATTATCCTGTTCTTCCTTTTAAAATCCTGGTGATCACATTCTGCCTTTATTATATCCCTGATGATTTATGGAGTCGTCATCGCCGCCGTGTCCACCGCATGTCCTTGGTGTTCATGGATCATTTCCAAATTTCCAAAGACTGAAGAGAGGGGAAGAACTGGTTTGATTTTGTTGTAGGTCGGTTCGCCACTAGGGGGAGTTTTATCTCCAAAATCTTTCATCCATTAATTCTCAACAATTGGTCCATTTTAGTTAAAATTACAAATCTATGATGTTTGAATCCAATAGTTCATATTTTATGGGGAGCTTTTTTTTTCTTTTTTTTTACGAAAAATAGCTTTTCAGACATGACTTGCCCGCCGTTCTTCTGAGTTGGTCCAGAATTTGGTGCAAATGAATCGAGTTTAGAAGATCTATCTTATCATAGATTTTACTCATATAGTTCATATTTCACTCTCTAGGGGGGGCACTTTCACAAAAAGACACTTTTTCAAACATCAGTTCACATATGATTTAAGGAGTTCAATCATGGGGATTTGTACAACACAGTGGATCGGGGCCTTTTTGGGGGATATACCCATGCTGTCTGGGATGAGCATAGGTTTAGTTATAAATATCAGACATAAGATCATGTTGAAGATTATGTCTTTTCTTAAGAATTGAGTGTTGGCGTGTTTTACCAGCATGTGGTTGACTTACAGCCTCCTCAACTTATTTCAGTAATAATTCACTTGATGGACAGGATTCTGGACACTTATATAGAATCCATTAACGTGAGGATTTTATTCTTTAATCTCGTAACTAACATGACTCTTAAATCTTAAATCGATTGACTTTAATGCCATAAAACCGATCAGGAAGTTGCTGCACGGACTTACTTTCGCAGGTTGTTGAGCACCATGATGTTGGCATACATGTAGAAAAGGTAGTAGGTGTAGGGGGGGTTATCATCTATGGTCCACGCCTCGGGTTTTGGGCTTTTGTAGGAGAACAAATGGTCGCTGTGTTTGGACTCGTCGTCCACGCTATCAAAACCGGTTACCTGCAGCACGGCAAAGAAGATGTCGGCACATTTTCAAAACAAGCATTGCGTAGAAATGTTTCCATGACGATGTGTTCTGCATGTTTTCCCTCTGTGTTTTAATTTATTGAAAGACATCATCATCACAGATTCCCTCCTTTTATCAAAGTACTTACGTATTTCAAGAATACATGTACTGCTTTGTGCTTTTGAGGATTGACCGTAGCCTCAAAGAGGGGGAGGAAGATATTTTCCAGCATCTTGGCATAGTGTGGTAATATTTTCTTTGACCTGAAGATGTCACTGTAAGACACCGGAACCAGAATCAGCTCAGCATCACATCAAAAAAAAAACAGCACAAACATTTGCTAATTCGCAACAGCGTATTGAGCAACGCTGTAAAGTCTGGAGCCAAAGCATTGTCAGCTTACGTAATCATTGGCCTTTATATTCTTTGACTCCGGTAAAATCTAAATTTGACAGAATGATGATTTTATTCCCAAGGGACCGAAAGCACAAAGTGTGATAATGGGTTTATCAGTAACCTTATTCATAGCAACAATTTTACATCAGTTAGTGACATCCTTTTTTTAAAATATCATGCCTACAAGCACGGTTTAAATGGGCTCGGACCTTTTTTCCATAAATAAAACTTTTTATTGTAAAAGAATGTGCCCTCCACCACCCCACCACATCCCCCCACCCAACCCCCCTCCCTCCCTCCCTCCCTCCGCTTCAACTGAGAACTCACTAGATTCTGGGAATTTGGATCATCCATCTCATGTTGGGTGAGTGGACTTTATGCTGGATGTACCAGGTGGCTAGGTTCTCCCACTCGCTGGTACAGCGGCCATAAATCGACAGACGGGGCTCAGCATGCTGGTACTTGCTCTCCTCTAGGTCTTTGGCCACTTCCTGAAACAGAAGCCAAACCACAGGAAGTTTGCGACTTCTTGATAAAGCAAAAGCTTTTACTGATAATTACTCAAAGATTTCTATTTCTAGACGCCAACAAAGCAAACTTCCTGTATATTTGAAGGAAACATGAAAAAAGTCATGTAGTTTAGCAGAACATCAGGGGTCCACCACGTCCATATGCAAGATATCTTCAACCTATTCCAAACCAACTATGTTAGAAGAAAGTCTTCAAAAAGTCTTAAAACCTGTTTTTACATTTATTTATTTATTCCAATCTGGGGTTTCTTTAACTCATGTTTTGTGAGTTTTCAAATAAACCCAGGAATTTCTGTGTTTTTGTGTGTGTGTGTGTGTTGTTATTGTTACTAAAATTTTGTATTTGCACTGTAGTATTTTTAGTGTAAATGACAGTTGAATCCGACATGGACTTTGCACGACCGCAGCCGTATTTATATCCTCAAAAACTCAGGTTATGTTAGTCTGGTAACTCAAAAATGAGGGCATGTATCGTTTTCAAACTTTATACCCATATAGACCTTATTGAGAGGAAGAACTGGATGAATTTTGGTTGTTGGGCCATAATGTCCGATTTAGTTGAATTTTGGTGCATGTGACTGGATTGATGCCATTTTTTACTCACTTTATGCATAAAAACACAGTTTTTTTGGACGCCACTTTCAAATCGATTGTCCAATTTTGGCTTATTTGAATCGAATTGAGAAGATCTATCTTTTATCCTGTAAATGTCCTAGTTTACTCTTGTCGTTCATGTTTTACTCAAACGTTCCTGTTTATGGATAAACACTGTTTTCAGGAACAATACTATTTCCCCTATTTAGTCCATATATGGAGCATTTGAATCGACTGAAGGAGAAGTATAATGTACTGTATACATCATATTTTGCTATAACAGCTCACTTGTGGAGACTTAATCACATTTGATTCAATCAAATTTATTGTTTCCGCTGTGCTTGCATCCCTTCAATGACTCAAAATGTCCTGAGTCAGAAAAGAATATGAGGTTGCTTTTGAGGACTGTGGCTCATTGAACCTTCCCTGGCTTTCATTATCTTTCTCATTGGCTCATGGAATCTATCAAATTCCCATAATTCCTGTTTCGCTCCAGAACCTGAACTGAAATCTAATTAGACCTGATAACTAGAAACACTGGTGTTCAGGCCCTCAAATGATTTAAATCATACCAGTGATGCACGATATGTGTTGGATTGTTTTGTTTTTGTTATTAAAAATACGAATAACTGCCTTCCTCTCATTGCTGAGAGGAAGGCAGTTATGAGATGCTGACCATTTCAATCTTTGGACTTGAAAAGTTCATAACCCTCCATTTATGCACACCTGTGGGAAATCATGTTGTAAACAAATATGACTAGTTTCACATTCCATAGATTTGTTAGAATAAACATTTTTTGCTCTGTTTCGTTTCGTTCCTCCCTAAAAAACTGTGGAAGACATACAATGCTTAGCCATAACATTAAAACCATCTGCCTAAAAATGCTCAGGTCCTTCAGTCACTTTCAAAACAACTGGTATGGACTCTGTGTTCTGACACCCTTCTGTCAGAACCAGCATTAACTTGCTTTTTCGTTGTGTTGCAGTAGGTCTGCTGAGGGATCAGACAAAACAGGCTAGCCCTCGTTACCCGCACGCACCAATTATCCTTTGGCACCAATGATCCTATTGCTTGTTCACCGGTTGTCCATCCCTATAAAAACGTTTGGTAGGTACTAACCACTGTAGACCAGGAACACCCAACAAAACATGCAGTGGGGGGTTGTCTAATTTTTCAGGCTTGCTGTAAGAAGATAATCCTTCTTACTTCACTTGTTGGTGGTTACAATGTTATGGCTGATCAATATTATGGCTGATCAATGTGTATATATATATATATGTATATATATATATATATATGTATATATATATATATATATATATATATATATATATATATATATATATATATATATATACTTACATAGAGTCTAAATTTATAGACATATGTCTATATATATATATATATTTATCTGTATATATATAAATATTTATCTGTATATATGTCTCCGTAAATGTGTGTATATGTATGTATATAAACTTGTATATGTATATATGTGTATATATGTGTTTATATATGTATGTATATATATATGCGTATATATGTATGCGTATGTACGTGTGTATATATGTCTATATGTTTATGTATATATATACTGTATATATATTTGTATATATGTCTATATGTCTATATGTATGTCTCTATATATATATTTCTATACGTATGTCTCTATATATGTGTCTAAATATGTCTATATGTATGTGTATATATCTATATATATATATGTCCTTATATATATGTGGGTTTGTTTGTACATATACATGTGTTTATGTAAGCGATAAGTCTAAATATGCATCTGCCTGCCCACGTATCTCTATCTATAACTCAAAATCACACTATCTCTATCTACCTCGATCTAATTACACTTGTATCTCTGTTACTCATACTAACCTTGATGAGGCGTGCAAAGTATTCTCCTTCGATGTAGTTGTCTGTTTTCAAGTAGATCTCCCGTAGCTCACTGGCCCCCACAGGGTTGTACTTTGAGTTGAACTTGTCGAACCGATGAAACGTTTGTCTTCCCTAGGAGAGTAAATAATATGAGGGAGCGAATCTTTTATACTGATGAGCACTTTCTCGTTCCAACAAAGTGACCGTTTTGATTATTTTCAGAGGAGAGCCTTTGACGGGACATGCATTCACTCAAAGGATTGCATAACGACCTCATGTGAAATTTATGAAGACCATAATTGCATCATCATGTCACAAATAGTTTGGTAAAATAAGCTCCACAACCCAATTTTTGAAAGCCAGAAATATCACTGGATATTCTAAAAATGTTCTTCAGAACTTTTGACCGCAGTGAATCTTTTTCTTACCGCATGCACATCCAGAGAGTCTACAGTGAGGTCATACGGGTCCTTCTTCAGGTTGATGAAGACTTCCTTGAGTGTGAGCTTCTGACCGTCCTTTTCCAGGACCACGCGGTCCGCTTCCGTCTTGTATGTGGTCTTTATGAATTTCAGCAGATGCTTCTGGTTCATGCAAGCGGCCGCGTGTATGTGCGTGTCCACCTTTTGTTTGACATAGAGCAAAGAGTTGGCATGACTTCATTAAACAAGTTCATTTCTAACTGTAAACTTGAATTATTCAGACTGAATTTATTTAGACTGCAGGCAGTAAACCATTTCTGTGGTGGGAAAACTCTTCGGCCTACGGCCTCGGGCTGAAGCAGCGCTGACGGATCATTTTTATTACCCGAGTTCATGCAGTAAGTTATCAATTGCATACTGGAATTATACACCGATCGGCCATAACATTAAAACCGGCTTTCTTATACTGTTGACACTGAAGCAGCTCTGTCATGTACTGTGTTCTGTTACCTTTCTATCAGAACCAGCTTCACTTTTTCATTGAGATCAGAGGAAACAGGTTAGTCTTTGCTCCCCACACACCTCCTTGAAACTTTGTCTCCCATCACCCAGTTACCGGTTCCGATCCAAACACTGGCCTATTTTTCTTGCTTCCAATCCATCAACTTTAGGACCAAATGTTCGCTTGCTGCCTAATGTGTTGTGTCTGAAATCTGAAGTCTTCGTCCATTTTTCTACCTCACACTCACTTCACCTTCACCACAACTGCATCGGACTATTTTAACATATAATAATTTATGTTTGGTATTGAAGATACATTGTACTCTTGTCCCCATTTTTATATATTTATCTTTATTTAATAAAATAAAGATGCATGTATATATGTATATGTGTGTACATTTATGTATGTATATGTATGTATGTTTGTGTATCAATGTGTGTATGTCTATTTGCATATGTGTGTGTGTTTCTGTCTATACACCCACACATATGCCTATTAGCCTTTAACATTTCTTTCATGTGTATCTGTATTATGCACATTTTCTATTTAATCATTTTCTTCTTTATTGAATTTCCCTGTGTCGATTTATAACAGATACCATTGCAATAACACGATCATGTTCCCCAGTCAGTGGTTGTAATGTTGTGGCTGATGGGCCCATGCATGAAAAAATGTCCACCAACCTTCCTGACATTGTAGAAGTCTCTGTGCGGAACGCCTTTCAGCTCCTTCATCTCTGCCATTTCATTCATCATTTCATGAAGGTAAAACTTGGAGGCCAAGAAATTCAGCCGTCGGTGGCAGTAGGTTTTCCTAAAAAAAAAAAAGGCGGAGCAACAGAAGATCAACCATTTAATTCAAGATTTAAAGCTCGGCTCCAGGATTAATATCCGGGCAGTTATGAGTGGAAAATTCATCCATCCATCATCCATTATGTGGAATATCAGTTAAAAATGTTTATTTGACCTAATGCTGTTAAAGGTAGTCAAAAGGTTCTACTGACGTCGGGCCATCGGCTATCATTGCGAGGACGTGACTCAGGTCTATGGCAAAGGTCTCAAAGTCGGGGTATGGGAGGCTGTGAGGGATTTGTTGTTTCAGGTCTTCGGCGTTGTTGTAAACATAGATTATGCCATCCTTCATCTGCAGCTCATAGTCCAGGTCCTCAGGGATACCCTCCATGGTGTATGGGTCCTCCCCCTTTTGAGGGAAGGGGAAGATATCTACGAACGATGGAAGCAAAGTGACACAAATGGTAAGTCGTTGTCATGAAAAGGACAAAAGGTTATTCAGTAGCGTCATTAATGCGTACGAATCGTTTAACGCTGCAGAATAAATAGTTCAACAGCCACAATAGAAAACACGCAACGTCAAACAAGGAGTTTTAAAGCAAAGTTGTCCACAAGAATCTCTCAGACTGGAAGAAGTTTGGGGGGCATTTGTAATGTTGGGAGAGAAAGGATGTGAGGAAATGATGCGTGTTTGTGTGTTAAAGACCCAACGCATGTATCTGGAGAAATATACTGTATTTTTAAATATGCTTAGGACTTTGTTTTTCACAGAGTTGCTTCGCTTTGGCAGAATTTTATAACTCCAAATCCATTAAACTAAATTTACTTCACTTCGCAATTGCTTTTAGGGTGCCTAAAGGTGGATGTCTCATGAATGGGTTTTTTTTTTCATTTTGCTTATTCTTTTGTCACTTTATTGCCTTTTATATATAGTTTTGAAATGAACCATCTCAACTCCCAAAGGAACATCTAAAGATCAAAGGCAGAAATAGCCACATAGTGACGTCACTTCTCAAAACGGCTTATAACTTTATTCCATTTCATTTTAAATGCTGAGAAACACGTACTTTTACCAAAATGTAATCACCACTCACATGTGCCAGAACCTAACTCTGGGCAAAATTCCACCCAAATCTGTCCACTAGTTTTTCCAAAATCATGCTCACAAACAGGCAAACACACAGGAGTGAAAACATAACCTCCTTCCTTGGTGGGGGTGATAACATTAATTGCATATTACCACAATAAAATCTAAATTCTAAATTTTCAAGACTTACACCTCTGACTCAACTTTATCCAGTATTTATCTATATTTTCTGAAATTATTTTTAACTGAGATGGAGAAGAAGAACTCCATCTCTCACCAAACCTCAGCCACGGTGAAGCTGGTTGAGATGGCGGGAGGATCGTTGCTTTGCTCTCAGAATGTGCCTACCCGGCCGGATCTCATCCTGCTCCGTCCATTTCTCGTTGTTTGCTTCGTAGAGGAAGCGAACGGTGGTCCGGGGGAAGTGGTGGTAGGCCAGTCTGCAGTATTTCTCTCTGATCAACAGCGCCCCAAGTATACTTTTGGCTGCCTGCTCATAATCCTCTACTGTGATCTAGAAAGGTAGATAAAACGTTTTTCTTCATAAATATATCATTTTGAAAACCGCACTTGATGTATTTTTCATCTGTCTGTCTCTATTTCTTCAGATTATCTTACAAACCATTCATCTGATATCATTCACATTTGGCACAGTTTGGATTTTTATATACGGGTATGTTAACTTTAAATTAGTGAACTTAAAGAGAAAAATAAAGAGTGGGGAAAAAAAAGACTAACAGTAAGATGGCAAATCCTCAATCTACTTTGGAGAAATAGAAAAAGTAGAGAGGTCCAGGCCTGGACCAACACATCTTAACTCCATAAAGACTGTCATCTCCAAAATAGTGACATCATGGTTTTCCTGTCTCTCCAAAGTTGCCACACTCCAGTTTTCTAAACTTCTCTTCATCAGTGAATGTTAAAAGTTATTTCTGCACCACTGCTGTAATGCAAACGAGACGGAAAACCTTTTGTTGTCTAACAAAGTTATTTAGTTGTTATATTTTTTGTTCACCTTTACAGTCATTTGGCCAATGCTGTCGCCCCTGATAGCGACAGATATCCCCCCAAAAGGTTATTTAATAATGCCAAGAGAGAAAACTGAGCTCAGCCAAAATGATTGTGGATCAAACCCTGTGGTGTCCACCAGGGCTCCATCTATGGCCCTTGATTCTTTGGATACATGCTGACACTGGGTCGTATTAGAAACAGATTCTATCACATTTATTCAATTTTCAAAGGGTTTCAAAAGTGTGTTTTTTTTTTTGTTTGTCATGATAATTTATTCTTTGAAATATTTATAGATAATTGAAATTCTACACAAAACTCAGGTTGAATTGAATCTGCTTGTTCTGATCGGCGCAATTTGATCAGGTTCTTTACCTAATACTGAATTTAAGTTATGATAGACGATGAATTGAAAACAGGGAATGTTTGCAAACTGGAGATCCTGCAACACAATCTCTTAACAGCAGATTGTATTTCCATCACTGCACATTTGTCCGTCTCAGCAATTTTGAAATGGCATTAAATGGAGATAAGGGCGAAAGATCAGTCAGAAAGACTATCCTCTGGTACACTAAGGGCCACATTTACCAGTCTACCACTGCTATCCTCACCTTTGACACATACTTGCTCTCCATTACCTACTTCCTGCTTCATGCATGCTTAGCCCATCACCATCAGCTGTTGTCTTTAAATATGACCTTCTCCATCCATCTAGTTCATGCTTGCTGCTGGTGAACATGCCCTCCACCTCCCTCTCTCCACCTAGTCCTCTCGGATCCATCAGCCTCATCATTCATCAACCTCAGCAGAGTCATCAGCCGCCACCACCAGGAGAGACACTTCGATCACTACCTCCCTGAAGAGTCTGAGCGCCAAAGACTTTCTAACTTTTTCGCCAAAGGGTACAATATGTTCAAAACAGTGCTGCAAGGATCTTAATGAGAGTCCGTAAACACGAACACATCACCCCTGTTCTTTATTCCCTTCATTGGCTTCCCATCTCCACCAGGATTGATTATAAGATCTCTCTCCTCACTCACCAGTGTATCCATGGTAACGCACCCCCCTACCTGAAAGAACTATTCACCCCGCTGACCTCAACACGATCCCTCCGTTCTACCCACTCATACCGCCTTCCCCGGAATAAGCTCAGCACCATGGGTGATCGGGCCTTCTGTTCTGCTGCCCCTCGTCTGTGGAATGCCCTCCCTGACCATCTCAGGGCTCCACAAACGACTGACACATTTAAAAAAGGACTTAAAACTTTCCTTTTTAGCAGAACCTATAACTTTAATTAACATTGCTGCTTTTTGTCATGTTTTTATATAGCTATTATTTTATTTTTTATTGATGCTTTTATCTGGTTTTACTTTGTAGCACTTTGAGATTTGATCCAAATGTAAATTGCATTATAAACTAAATGTATTATTATTAATATTATTATAATAGACTCACACACATACGCTGTTGTAAATAAATAATTCATCTTTTCTACATATTGTCTATTCTGACTGAATTTTTGTTATTTTGTAAGATTCATTTAATTGAATGAATTAATGTTTTTTGCCACTGTTCAGAGATTATTTCTTAATTGTTGCAGAAACAAGGCCAGCACTTTGAAAAACTTTTGCCAGTTCTTTTTAGGCAGATAAGAATGGCGGGGAAATGATGGTTGCTTTTCTGACATGGTCATAGACAGAAAAAGACTTGAAATCTCTCTGGTTTTACCCATTGAAGTGAAGCTCCTGTTACATTTTGATATATTATATGTGAATCCACTTAGCATGCTGGAGTTTAATCCTGTTTACCCCGGCACAGTAATCTCCACTGATGGTGACTCTCTGGAATTCTGGAAATTCCATTGAAGGACTGGGTTCAGGTGCGGATGGCGGGAACATCGGAGATGCGATCCTCTCGCCATTACCAGGGCTCTGTAAAGATAATGACTGCGAGCGCTTCAACATGAAATTCCTCTTCCTGTAATGGCACACAAGAGAAAAAACATCACCTTCCTCACGTTATTTGAAACTGGCACTACTTCCTGTTTGTGTTTGGATTTAACATTTTTATCAAATATATTAAATACCTCTTAGCACAATCTACGGACTGCTGCTCTGCCAGTTCTTTCTGCAGCGCCCGCTCTCTGTTCTCATGAAGGCCGATGGGACAGTCCTCCGGCACTGAAAACATGGCCAGAGCCTCCTTGGTGTCCTCCTCCTTCAGGGCAGAGGCATACACCTTCTCTGCCAGCAGACGAAGGTTCTCGTCCAGCTCACTCATGGACATTTTCGGGAAAAGCCGTGGCATTTCTGAAGAAGATGACGGACGTGAGCTGTTAAAGGCTTTTTTTTTTTTTTGTCCTATCAACAAAAGCTGGAATAAACAAACTATTTATTGATCTGCAGTGACATCATTCATGTTGCCTGGTTCTGAGTGGGGAGTCATTATATCCCTAAAAAGTCGGGGATGGAATTGTCATCTGCCGCCGCAGCCACAGATCCTTCCTGTTAACGCGATAGCTCAACAACCAAGTCATGGATCCTTTTCAAATGTTGTAACTGCATAGACCATAGTGCGAGGAAGAACTGGAAGGATTTTTGGAAAGGTTAGTTGTGAATTTCTGACACTAGGGGGATTTTTATCTTTAAATGAATCGAGTCAAGGAGTTCTATCTTGCTTTGTATTTACTCGAATTTTTCACATTTTACTCACCTTTTTTACGAAGAAAAAACACTGTTTTTCAAATATAACTTCAAATTTCGTTGAAGGAGTTCAATCAGCCGGATTGCTTGTACAACGCAGGGGATGCAGGACTTTTCGGGCCGAAGGGCGTAGGCCTGGTTTTGTGTCTTACTACAGACAACTCTTTATTATGAGTCCTAACTTATGCTTAAAATTTCAATGATCCTTCCAATCGGCTCTAATCTTAAAACTTAACAAAATGCAGATTTTCTCTATTATACCTGAATGATAATGATCAATATAACATTATTTTCTCAGAGCAGCCATCAGCAGAAGTAACATAGATTGAAGTTTGTTGAAAATACAGGGCTGGGCCGTATGTTTATACTGATTATGACTGTGAAAGAATAAAGAGAGAGAATTATCCTGATTGCATGTAATACATGGGTTTAAGAATCTGACAGCTGCCAACATGTTGGTTTTAGAATCTTACACCTGCCAACATGACACCTGCTGACATTTGTTCATATTGTAATTACCATGACATAACATGATTACAAAATACCACGTTCGGCACATTTTATCGCGCCTCATCATAAATCGGAGGATAAACAGGTCTTGAGCGGCTGACTTGAGCGTTTCAGTGAGAGTTACGTGTTCTGCCAACGTGTCGGGCACATCACAGTTATTTTTGTTATTATTGTTTAAACAGTTTCTTGTATACTGTATCTTGCTTGTTTTTTCTTTTTTTCAACATTCAAAATTGATGCTTTTCATGGTTGCTGCATTTTCCCACTGTAATCTTTTAAGGCTGCCACAATCATTTTTCACTACCCCTTAACAAATATTTATCCCTGGCTCTGTTTTTGCATGAACTCTCAGCGCGATCAGCGTGGGACTGAAGTTAGTCCACCGAAATAAGTAAATATTCCCACAGAATTTCTGCTATTAAGAATCAAGATAATTCAATTGAGTCAAGCTTTTACTGTAAAAGGATAAGGAATGCCGGAAACCTTGGAGAAGTGCTGATAGCAGCATACCGTGGTTCTGGTTCCCCTTGGCCATTAAACCATAATGTTTATTTCTATTCAGCTGCTGCACTGCATGAACTGTAGGGTCCGGTTTTTTCCATCTACAAGGGAGATCGGGTTTTTGCCAAAATTGGTTTGTGTTTGGTCTGTATTAATGGAATTACTTAAAATGGTCTGAACGGATTTTGACGTTTGGTTCTTTGTGACTCCAGGAACAGTCTCAGATCCGATGTTAGTGGTTATTTGGGTCAAGAATCTTTTACTGTTACAAGATTTACGCTACCACATATTGGGTCTGATCTATCATCTGGTCATATTCCAGATCTTGTGATCCAGAATTGTTAAATTCATAGGGCTCAGTGCTCATTCGCTAATGTGGGATAAAAACGTAATACAGTCAAGAGTCCAATCTGAATCATCGACGCCCTAACGTTGAACTTGACACCCTGTGTTTTGGGTCAGACGGGATGATGGGAAGCAGAGTTGATTTTGAATATCTATGCCTTCTTGTTTGCTTTGCTGGTGTGAAACCTTCTGTTGCTCGCCGACATGCCAAATAGTAGCGGTGGAGACTATTCTGGTCACCATGTCATCACTGTTACTATTATAAGGTTTGAAGCCAGAGTCGGTCACTCGGCCAGTCCTGGAATCAGTCCCAGTAGAGGTATTTGAATGAACAAGAGACATGACATTCAGTACGCTGGTATCAGGTGGGGAAAATCCCTGCTGCAGACTTGCCCTCCTAAATGTTTCGTCTGCAACTCAATCCTGCCGAACACGATGTAATGAACATATGCCCACCCTGTTCTTGGCTGGCAGCGTTTCCGAGCCTCTCAGCATGCGTGGGCTCTCCGTGCTGGAACAGCTGAGCAATGTCTGAGCTGACCTTGACCCACATCCTCTTTTACGGAAACCCGATCGACAGGAAGCAGGGTATGTTTTTAAACACATGTAATAATGCTTCAAATAAGATGCTGATCGGTTTTCAAAACACAGACATTTTACGTTTCCCAGCATCTCATCACACGTCTTAAATAGATAACGCACACTCATCACTTTAACAACTCTGCTTTTGCTGATAATCTTTTAAAATTAGGAAGTGATTTATGCTTCAAATCTCAGTGCCTCAGTCTGCAGATATTGATTGCAACTTGAATTAGTGGTTATCACATTGCATTTCAATGAGACTTCACAGCTCCATAATCAGCACAGGAAACCGTCTCTTACCTTCTGCTGTGGTTCTGGCCATGTTTGACTCTCAGTCTGTGCCTGTCGAGTCAAGAATTTCCCCTTTTATGTGTCTGATTCTATCTCTTAGCACATAGTTTGTGGCTCCACTGTTTTCATATGTCTCTAACACTTGTTGTGCCACAGAGACCACTTTAAAGTGTCGCTGATACCTCTCGAAAGTGCCAGGGCTGTCCTCGGGTCTGGTTTGTGTATCTTTGATGTGCCTCTTCTGAGTTTTCACTCCAACTGACCCGGTCAGGCTTTACTCAAAGGTTTATGCGTCCCGTTGTCTGTAAGCATCACGCAGCTGTTGTCTGTTGCTGTCTTGAGTGTCCTTCTCTCTCTATTTTAAGGGTCTGGGAGCATCACAGGCATAGGGGCTGCTAATCCATGCTGGTGTGTCACAACTGGCTGTGAACATGTGGACACTCACCGTAAAATGGGCCAAATATGTAAAAAGAAGTGATATACTCTGGGGGGGGGGGGGGGGGGGGGGGGGGTTTACACCAGTATTCAAATTCTGGGAAAGTCAGTTTGAAAAAGCTTTTTCCCCAGTTGACAGAGCTAAGTATAACTTTGGCTGCTGGCCAATAATATCAAGACAGAAATGCTGTTGTCTCAATGTAAACAATTTTTTCTAAGCCCATTATTTGGCAAAAGCAATGATCCTAACAGCCGTCATGACTTGACTCATGCAGATTTACTCGGTGTATCTAGGAAATACAGCCGACAGCAACTCATCTAACTAATCCCTTTAATCTGCTAAATCAAATTGAAAGTGTTTAATGTCATGTGCACGGTTAAAACAAGCTCTAAGGCTACATATGATGTAGAAGTGCTAGAAAGAGAAACATCCTGGAGCGGTTAGTAGTAATTAAGGTTGAGTTATAGAGCCGTGTGACGATAAGTCTGACGAGATGTGTGCTAAAGGTGTTTCGTTTGTACGTGCTCTAGGGGAGAACATTTCCGTTAATCTGTGACGCTGTGAACGTTACCAAGCTCATACTACGACGGATTATTGACCCACCTTTTCCGACGCAGGGTTTGGAATGCTGCTTGCGAAGAGGCGTGTCCCTTCTCTTCATTTTGATCTAGCGTGAGAGATTTCACAAAGAGAGAAACAAAGTTTTGTTTAACAGTAAAGCGTTATGTCCCCAGGTTCAGTAACCCAGTAGAAACTCAAAGGTGAATTCTGGGTGAGCACCAAGCTAGCTAACTGTTTAGCACCTTTTGAGTCTCTATTTCTTGTTGAAAAGTGTAACTGAGCCTGTTTATAATATGACCCAGAGGCAGCCTGTATATACCAAATGGTAAGGGGGCAAGGTTGGAGACCTGAGGGACACCAAAGACCAAAGAAGTCACACAGGAGGAGGCGGTAACCAAGACTGTTGAGAAAGTCCTATGTGATCAGGACTCTTTTTTTTTGGCATAATATACTTGTGAGAACTTGCTTAACACAATTATACAACCTGATTCGACCAAAGAAAGTCCGATAAGTTTCAAATAGTTTTTCTGCAAACATGCTTTACCAAAACTGTTAACAGCTTTCACTTTTTAATGAGGCTGGTAACGGCGAGCTAATCAAATTTAAAATGATCATTTTTCCGTTTTTGGTTTTTGTGTGTTACAAACATGCTCAATCAAACAATCTCTCCTGTTATGATACATTTTGTTTGAGTATCTAACATGATAAATGAATAAATGGAATAAAATGTGCAAAGAAGTTATTTTCCAGAGTTTGTATTTACATGATGAGGACATTAAAGGGTTAAAGTATTGTATGGAAT
Source organism: Lophius americanus (assembly GCA_037951165.1). NCBI lineage: Eukaryota > Metazoa > Chordata > Actinopteri > Lophiiformes > Lophiidae > Lophius > Lophius americanus. The sequence goes on from JBBDHG010000324.1 coordinate 1,133,742, forward strand.
AAGTGATGCTTGACGCTAACTTGAGATTCTGTACTGAAAGTCCTTTGCAACACCTCCTCCAGGGAGATCATGTTTTCGGGCCGGCCTGTCACGACGACTAAATAATCATCTATATAAAATCAGCTAAAGGAAACAAATACGTCACATTATCGCGACTGTTTCCATTTCATTTTGCATCACTTTAATGTTTGACTGCCCACTCGTCAACATCCTCCGCTGGTAGAGCTTATCACACTATGTCTGAACTTTTATTCAGTGCATGAAGATTTTCTTTTAAAGTCAAATTATAAAGGAGTGGACGCTATATGTTAAAAAAAAAAAGAAAAAAGAAAAAGCATCCGAACTGCTTACATAACAAATCTAAAACCCATCAAATATTCCACCAGCTGAATTAATTCAGTCCCCAAGGCCTGGCCACAAGGTTTCAGGTTCATCAGCCATAGTGTTATAACTACTGAAAGGAGGCGTGAATTAGCATGACTGACATGTCAGTACGTGTGGAAGAGGTCACACCAGGTGAATCATGGGAGAAAGGCAATCCAGGGATGGCAATGAGATACTTTGGGCAATCAGCAATGAGTTCAAGGCATTGGCTCGGACTCAAATTTCCCCAACCGTCTAGACAATACTGGGCAAACCAGTTTGAGCAATCTAGGACCAACTTTGTAACTTACAAAGATATGCTGCTAAGATCTAGGTGAAAGATACCGCAACGCTTCTTCAGATGTATTGTGGAGTCCATGCCTCACCGGGCCAGAGCCGTTTTTGGGGCCAAATGGTGGATCCACACAATATTAGGCAGGTGGTTATAGTGTTATGGCTGATTGGCGTACCTGTGATGTTTACCTGCGATTGTTAGACTTAGGCTGTAATGGTGGGATTTAATGAAGACCCTCGTGGGACTATGCTCAGCAGATGAGTAACAAACACACCGTTTAGTTGAACTAACACAGAAAATAGAAGTATGAAAACAGGATCCTTGCAAGATTCTCAATACTCGCTATGGAATTCAACAAAGTCCTGTGAAGTTCCACAATGAGTGGCTATCCCCGTTCCCCGTACAACATTTGGTGCCCAAGGTTATCATGCCAGTGGCAGTGAAAGTCCAAAAGCCGGCAGTTCTTTTCGGCTCTGGGTCAACGTCAGGATGATACTGGACGGTTGACCAGTGTGAATAAATTATGACTGTAAATCACTGATTGTATTTTTACATTATTATATTATGTCATACTATATAATTATTATTGTATTATATTGAGCATTTTCCCTGTCAAATAAAATAAATCAACTGAATCAATGAATAAATATACTATCCTATTCAATATCTGATTATACATATAAAACATAATTAATAATGTACAGTATGGTGAGTTTACCTCAATTTTCATACACAAACATTATTTACACTGTATTTAAGCATTTATTTACACCTACAAAAACATATATTTACACCCACACAACCAAGAGTCAAATATCTACAAATTTACATTATGATTAATATAAAAAGGAGGAAGATAAACCAAGAAAGAATAAATACTAACCAAATAAATGGATAAACGCCCGCTGTAAACGCCTTGTGACTGTCGAGCCCCTCCTTCGGTAACTGCGGCTGGTGAGCGGAAAGGAAGTAGAAAAGAGAAACCGAGTTTCACATTGTGTTTGTTTTAGGATTTCCTGTTTTTTCTTCTCTGGCAGAAGAATGTACACACACTCAAACATTGCAAAATGATGTCACGCCGCTCTTTATCTGTAGAAGGGTCGGTGTAGAAAAAATAGGTTTGTCCTCTGTGATTGTAAGGATGTTTGGCAATGACATCTCCTCGAGTGGATTCATATGCATGAAATCTGGACTGAATCGGATCAACAGGTAGGAAGTTGTGTCCGAAAAAAAAAAGTGTTTTTCATAGAAAAACCCCCACTACTGAGCAGGATATGGACTTTAAAAGTAATATATGATATAAAGAGGATGGAGCAGCTCGACTCAAATACAACAGATTTTCTCAACATCAGGTCGATGGTTAAGAAGTTCTAATTAAGATAAGAATTATTCAAGTAAATCAAAGTGTAAAAGACAGACTTCCTCGAGTCAATAAATATCCACCAAGTATGGACTAAATCAGACCGATTGTTCATAATATTATGACCTAACTTTATTTCAAATTTAGACCCCGATTCATAAAATGATATTTGACTTATTTCTGGGTAAACTGGGATTTTTTAAATTTTCTTGTAGGAAAAAAAAATAAAAACAGGTAAAAAGCCCCCCCTAGTGAGTGAAATATGAACTACTTGAAAAAAAATATGGTATATTGATAGAATTTTGGACTAATTTGGACAAAAAGTGGAGAAATTTTTGGCCGAAACTTTTGGAGATAAAGTTCCCCCTAGTGTCGTAAATATACAACCCCACCTTTCCCAAATCACTCCTGTGCTTCCTCTCACTGAGCTAAACTGACTAAAATGATCCACAAAACATTTTTTGAGTTATCGTGCTAACACGAAGGATCTGCGGCCGGCTCGGCGAATGAGGACGCGGCGAGTGTAGAGGTGGCGGCGGACGCGACAATGACAATTCCATAATATCCCCGACTGTTCGGGGATGTAAATAAGCATATCACCGATCTTGCTGATGCATTTATGTGTTTTTTTACGAGCCATAACTGCACGTACACACTGTACGACTCGATGAAAAGTGATTCCTAATCCTGTTGACTTTGATTCATCTCTGACATCCACAGAGAGTTGTCCTCCACATGAAGCGCTTTCCGTGTTTGCATTGTAGCCAAGCAACAGCGGCTCCATCTGTTTGTTGACGTCCTAACAGGATGCCAGCTGATAATGCAGAGAAGCTTCCTGTCATAAAATACAGCTTGACCCTCACTCTCAGACGGCACCAACGTGAGAATAAACAAGAGATAGCATATTTCATTTATATTGTTTCAGTTGAATGTTGTGTGTTTTGTAAAAATACTGAATGGGTTATTTACAGGTTTTATCTAAATTGGATGCGTTGGCGGTGACACATTTGTTTATGATGAAAAAACAACATCTAATGACAACATGTTGTCACTAGATATTGTTTTATGAACCGAGCCAGATGGATCGCTGAGGTCATTTATTGACGGATGCTAAAAGCCTAGGAGGGAAAATTTGTGGTCCCTATTACATCCCCGAAAAGGCGGGGTTATTATGGAATCATCATCACGCGTCTTCTATCGCAGATCCTTCGTGTCAACGTCTTATTTCAAACTGTTTTGATTTGCATATTTAATACCAGCGTAGACCTTTGTGCGAGGAAGAAATGCATTGATGTTGTCATAGACGAAAGCATAGGTCTATTTTTGTCCTGCATATTATTGTAATGGTTCATCAGTTTAACTTATGACAAATTCATTTCATGTGCTAGTTTGCATCCTGTTACTGCCCTCCTCTTTTCTCAGACTAAAAGGTCTCAGCCAAGGTTACATTTCCTGACCCTTCTCACTAAATTGATGTATTGTATTATATAACATTATTTGTATTACATTTTTTTTATCACAAAAAAAAAAAGGCAACCCCCACCGCGGTTAGTTTTCGGCCGAATATGTGTTTGTTATGTTTGTTGTCTCTGAATGCTCATAGTCTCAGGCCACTGTTCCCACATGTCAGCTGGATTCGTCTTTAAACAGCAAGTTTAGGCTCGTTGCAGCTTTGAACAAATACCTTCACAGCAAATACCGACATGACTGCTAAGAAAAGTGTGAAAAAGCTAAGAAAACCACCAATACGCCTACATACACTATTTGAGTGTTTTATTTCCTGAGATAAGAAGTTTTTTCCTGTCTTGATGACCTTAAACTTTCTTATCGATGATACTGTAGTTTCCCTTTAAACAAGAATTTCACAAACATTACAAATCAGAGACGCCCCATTCTCCCATAATTAACCTCAACTGCTACAAATTACTATCTAATTGCTTTATTATATGTTTTGCGCTTTGTTGCAGAACAAAATAAAAAAAGTGCTTCTGGGTTACCTTTGCCACTGAGAGTTGGAGAGATAATGTGATCACATATGTTTGTTTGTATACAAGGTATCTCAAAGAGTTGCCAACATATCTTGATGAAAATTTATTACGGTCTGTCAACAGTCCCTGTTGGAAGGAGGGCTGGTCACGCTCGGCAATTCAGTATAAACGCAGTGAAAGAGTAATGAGAAAACCTTATTGTTCTGCCTCTGTGATCGCAGCAGAGGTAGTAACAGAGTTGAACCAGACAACTGTATGCTCGTTAGGAGAGAAGCAAGGACCGGCGTCTGATTCAGTCTTATTTCAGCCAACTGAAAGATGACAATAATCTACATAACAAGGCCTGGATTCTGTTTATGGACTTCAGTTCTGCCTTCAACCCGGGCCCGGTCCTTACCAATTTGGTACCCTAGGCAAGATTTTAGGTGGCGCCCCCCTTGCATTGCGATACATTCCACTGCTGGTGTACATACTCACAAGAAACCGAATAGCTTTATCTTGGACATTCTTTTATTTAAAGAAAGCAATTGCCCAATCCAAATACTTAGAACAAATTAGAAAGAACTACAAAAAAATATGAAATGAATATATGAAATACAATATAAATAACTTACGTAAAGTATAAGATTTAAATACCCACAAAGTAAAAAGTGTGAACAAGCGACATAAAATAAATGATAAATACAATATAAATAAGGCACTGCACAAAATAAGATATGAAAGAAAGCAGTATTGACAAAAATTACAAGGATTTAAATAAAAAGTGGAAAAAAAGGGGGTTCTTACAATAACCTAGTGGTGCTTTTTGATACTGCATTAACTTTAATGACTTAAAAACTACACCACCACCTCCTCCTTAACCTCACATGACCTGCTGCAGCTTTACTCACCTGGTCTTTCTTGCAGCAAAGTCATCTACAACATCATCATGTGACAACTGAGTTGAGACCACATGGTTTATGCTTATGATGGCAAATCCACTGAGACCTTCTTGCATCATAGTAGATCTCAAGTAAGTTGTAATCAGTTTGAGCTTAGAGAAGCTTCTTTCAGCAGCAGCTACTGTAACAGGAAGAGTGGCAGAGATTGTCACAGCAACCCACATGTTGGGGGAAAATTTCTGCCAGCTTCTTTTCATGCAGGAAGGTCAAGAGTTCCATGTTTGTCACATTCTTTGATGGCAATGGTGGAAAATTCTGCACTTCCTTTCAGAAAGGTGGGACTGAGAAACCTCAACAGCGCATCTGAGGAGAGAAGAGGAGTATGTGACACCAGTCTAATAATAAATATGATATGATACATATGATTTCAAGAATAAAATGAAATGAAATGATATAAATGACAAATAAAAGAGATACATGCATGATGTTCACTATGCTGTACATGTATAATGTACAATGTACTTTTTCTCATATGCAAATTATATAAGATTCATTTTTATTGTCATTACAAGGAAATGCTGATTAGCAGAATGCAGAGAAGCAGTAAACTACAGTATAATATAGATATAAGTTATGCACTTTAACACTGATGTAACGTTTAACACTATAAACACACTTTAGACAATATGAACTGTAACACAACATACAGCCGGGCTTACAACTATAATATATAAAGGGGTGGAAAAAGGAATAGCCTTTTGATCGACTATTATAAGCTAAGAAAACGTGAGCTAACCGGATGTCAATAAAAATGTAAACATATTTTAGATTATAACACCTGCTGAATATATCTAGTATTTACACACTTCCCTGAGGAAGGTAAGGTGGGAGTAGTTACATTACTATTTTCCATAACAGCTTAGGCCCTTCCATAACATTAACTGACGTTAAAACTAACAGTTAACGCAAGCTATTTATTGATTAGCAAACCATGTTATGCTAACGGCTAACGACGTCATCGTCGTTCCGCAACAGACAAATAATGTCATGACGTCATCTTTACTGTAACGTTACCTCTGTCTTTGACTCGTTTTTCCTCTTCTTCATTTCTTTTCTTCCTCCCCTTGGCACCAGACAGTTTGGGACGTTTGGAGATGTTGTTTGAATTGTCGAGCTTGCCTTGGGGTCACATCAAAAAAACGACCACTCCCCCCCTCCAGGTAGCAGGTACAGTCTAATTAGTCGAGGGGGGGTCCATCAGGACCAAAACCTAGCGCCACAAAAGCAACTTCTTTCCGCCTGCTGCTGGACTCCTAAACAGCCTGAATGAGTCCATATATTTTGTTGAAATTTGGTGCATATTAATATTGGAAATCTGTTTTAATCTAGTAAATCATATTTTTTACTCACTAGGGGAAGTTTTTAATGAAAACACGGTTTTTCAAACTTTACTTCCTAACCTTTGGTTCTGTTTTTGTCCAATTTAGTGCATGGGAATCGACATGAGGAGAATTATCTTGTATATATATATCATATTTTGTTCTAATGGATCATATTTTACTCTAGTAGTTCATCTTTTACCCAATAGAAGGAGCTTTTTATTTAAACTTCACATTTAACTTGAGAGGTTCAATCAGGGGGATTGCTTGTACAATGCAGGGGATCGGGTGCTATTCGGGGGTATACCCTTGGTACCGGGGACGACAGCGCAGTCCTAGTTTGTGTTGTGTTGCATGTTTGTTTATGACTACCCCTCAAATCAATATGACCCCCGCGCTCCATTTCATATGATGCAAGATAAATAAAATGTGTTTCTATGAGACTGGAAAAATCATTTCCTGATTGTTTGTTCATAAAACTATGTGTTTTGGAAACATCTTAACTGAGTTAGGGATCAGAAGAAAAACAATGTCAGGTTTCTGTTGTCGAATTCTTTCTATTAATCATTCCAGCTTGGGTCTTGAATCCGGAACTGACTGGTGAACAGTTCATTTAACTGATTACGTTATTACGTGATTAAGTTCATAAGGATAAAATAAATAAATAAACGTTCAACTAAATAATTTCATTTTCTCCATGTTACATTGAATTAACATTAAAATAACAGCCCTGAAGGCTATTTTTGCATTGTTTTCGGTCTAAATGTATCACGAAAGAAGAATAACACACACACACACACACACACACAAGTAGGTGACACTTTCCGGCCGCTTTGCATTTTTAAGAAGAAGAGAACAACTGTAGCGATTGATATTTTTTAAGTGTATGAGATAAAGGAGCAACAGCAGTAAAAGTTTCTGTACTACCACATCCTGCGGGATTGAAGAGTATCTTTTACTTTTCAGAAATGTGCATCAGAATACTGGATCTGTGTTACCTTCCATTTAAAATACAGACATGTCATTTCTGATAAGAGTAAAGCGGCAAAAAGAATCATTGTGGCTGTAAGGTACTTACTGTTTGAGGAGCAGTAGAGAAGTGTCAACACTACTGGAACTGTCGGAGAAGCCTTATTGGGCTTCAGGGTCTGGAACTCTTGTTTGAAGTAGGTTATTGTTGGAGACACTCCCACTTTCTACAGAACAGGAAATGGATGATATATATATATATATATATATATATATATACATTCTATTTAACCTTTATTTTATCAGGTTACTCTCATTGATTGATTTCAATCTTTTACAAGAGAGATCCGGAAGAAATGGCAGCAGAACATTAAGTTTCAGACACAACATGAAATGGACAGGAAGTAACAGATGCAAACAGAAGCTCTTCAGAAGTTTGAAATTATTAATAGCCCGCGATTCCAAACATTCTTTCGGAACCCTATTGTTTCTCCTCTTATATTTGAAGGGAACCTTGGCTCATCTGGATGAAGGTGTTATAATAGCGAAACATAAAGCTTTCATAAATATGTTTTTACTACTGTCAGTGCATTAATACTTGGAGGGACTACAGTTTCCTCTGCATGCTGTGGCCTAAATTCCATAGTTGTGTGTTAAGGTTTACAACAGCGCCCCCATCTGGACAGTAAAGGAAAATGTGAAATCCTCACATGACAGCTTGATGGCTAGAGGAGAATTTTTATTATGCATGTTTTAAGCCTCCCTGCTGCCATTGTTACATTATTCCTTGAAAAAGAATATTTACTGTAATATGATCAGATGTAAGCTCATATGTCAGCAAAGATTCAATTATGATTATTCTGAAATGACAGATTCATTACATTTGCAAATAGTTTGTAGCCTTAAGAATTTATGCTTATGTGGCAAGCGTCTAAATAAAAAAACTGAAATACTGCCTTTTTATTTATTTATTACCACTCACTTAAAAACAACTCAGGGCTCTATTTTTATACATTTTCACTCAAATCTGAAGAGAAACATAGTTTCCAGGATGGAAAGTCCGGACGGATCTCAACAAAGGTTGTGTCCGCAGGCTTTGTGAGTTTGCGCAATACCAACATTCCATTTTGTATCAGTGAGGTAATCATCATTTGTACAAATGCACCTACTATGGTGAAGTCACCGTGATGCTGTCTCTTTTCTCGGATCTGCCTCGTGTCAAATTAATGAGGCAACATAAATCCCCGACTCTAAAAATCACTACTCATAGCATTCGGAATGTGTTTACCATCAGCAGTTTGTCGGTTGTCAACAAAAACATGATTTTCCATGATGGTGATTTTTGATGGACACCCCACCCAACCCCCGCTGTGTGTCTGTGTGTGTGTGTCTGTTTGTATATACAGTATATATATATATATATACACACACACGTCTGGATCCAGTTTTGCATAGTTCGCATAGTGATGGAAAATCATCAGTTGTCCATGCCTGGATATTTTAGTTAAGCTTATTGTTATTTTTAATGGTATTGACAAGCTGTTGACAGAAACGACTGCAATATTATTTCACAATGTGGAAGAAAGTGAAAATATCACATCTGTCAGTTGTGATCCGCCTCGACGCTTCACCGGTTCCCTTCATACAGCCCGGCTCTAAATTTGATCAAAATCTGTCGAAAACATTTTGAGATATCTTACAGCCTCGTAACATCGTCCAACTCTCTTTCGAAGAAATCATGATTGCATGGAGTCATCACCTCTGTTTGTTGAAAGAAAGGCGGGGGGGGCGGGGGGGGGGGGGGGGGGGAGTATTTTTTTTGATATTTCATGTTTTTTCTCACTTAATAATAGGCTATAGATATGATTGAAGAAAAAATACTATGTGTATATTTGTATTTCAATCAGAGATGACAAAATGAAGAAAAAATTAATGATTTATTCCAACCGATGATGTGTGATGAGAAATCCGATAGAAATCTCTTCGGGGAGATAGTGATTGAAGCAGCATGGAATATCCCCCCATTGGAGTCTGGATACTGGTGGTGGTGGCTGATGACTCTGTTGAGGCTAATGAATGATGAGCTGACGGAGCTCCGTGGACTTCGTAGAGATGGGGAGGTGGAGGGGAAGTGAACCTGCGGCATGAAAGACCTATATGAGAGGAGAGGGAGTCATATTTAGAGATAGCAGCTGATGGTGCTAGAGTTAGCATGCAGGTGTATATTTTGTGTTAACGGTTCTTTATGCATTGCATTCACTGAATTGTGTCTTATTTGCTTGTGTCATGCTGAAATGCTTATTTGATGATTTATATGTGTGTCTTTAATATTTTGGATACTGTGTGACAAAATTGATTTTATAACGTGACCCTGACTGTCACACAACTTTATTAAAATTAATCAAGCCTGCTGCAGTTTTTCAACGTGATGGGTTTCAAATAAACGTTGTGGTTTAAAGTTTTATAGTATTTTTACTGCTATTTACAGCTGTACTGTCCTCATAGACAATAATTCATATTTATAATGTGATTTCCCATTTGCAGTTGTTACATAACTTGCATTGAAAAAAAAAATCTAATTTTATAGAGTTGCAAAAGGCGCTCAGATGGCCTGGTCTCCGTGATGCTTGCTATACTGATAGCCGTAGTTGTTCTGGCATATGGACTACAGGTTAACAGGTTCATTTTTGTTGGGTGTATGTCTTGCCCAGTGCGCTGGCAACTCACGCTACACCGCTGGTTGTGACACGGTGAATGGATAATGAGGTGACCTGTTTTTGAACATATTTGAGCAATGAAAAAAGTTCTGTCAAGCAAATATCTATTTATCTATCAATTAAATAATACTTTTAAGGGTTTGACAGAATCTTCACACACAAACAGAAAAGAATAAATATTAATAATGGTGAAATGTTCGAAGCAGAGGTACTGAAACCTTTGACTTTCACTGTAGTGCAAGATATTTCAGAAACGGTTCTAAAGCAGAGGTTCGTACTGAACTGACAGCCGCTTCTTCACACATGTGTCCACCACAATCCTTTATTCTTCTCAAGAAACACTGGACTGTATGTTATTCTTTCCTCTTTGGTTAATAAGTTGAATATTATGGCAGTGAGTTGATAAACGACCGCTCAGCAAAAGTGACATGAAAGCATCCCATGTTATTTCAATAAATGGTGCTTTGGTGACGACTGGTTTGTTCCTCGATTCATCCGGAGGAAAGCTGCATACTTTTTGTTTTAGTAACCGTGTTTAACATTCCTAAAGATTATTATGATTTGTTGGATTGAATGCATGCACTTAGCAAAGTATCACGAAAAAACTATATTTTCATACAAACAAAGCAATTGATTAAAATGTTGTGTTCCATTTGTGGAAAATCTTGAAATCAGCACTTAAACTATTAATACAACAACAATTACTCCAGTTTGGGAGGCTTTGGTGATTTCAATAAAGATTTATGGTGTTTATCATTTTTAGAACATTGTGACCATTCTATTCCGGTAAGGTCAAATTCCATAATGATTATATCTCCCTTACAACACCATTAATCCACGTGCTCCAGGATGGATTGAAGAGCAACACGCAGCTTCTTCCTCTTCATTCATCCAAACGTGGACCGTGTTTGCCAAAAGAGGACTGATTGTCTTGCGATGGCGTGTTTGTGCAACTGCAGGAACATGTTGACCTACGACGAATGTTAATTCATTTCTCTACATGTGTTTTGAAAGAGTGCAGCTGATGAAATTGTGTTATTTTTAGAACGGAATGCACGCCGTTCTTCCGTTCACTCTTTACGGACATTCTAGGACTTACACATGCCATCGTGAAAGGATAATATATTACACTATGTCACCCACGAGGCTCCTTATTCAAGCACATGTATGCACGCATGAACGTAAATGTGATGATAGCAGATCCGCCAAATAACTCAGAGCTTACTTCAGTTGTTTTTTTATGGTTTGCATTCATTAATTTATTGATTATTTTTTAAAACACACGCACACACACACACACACACACACGCACACACACAGCAGCCAGCTGAAAACTATTACAATTGATGCCACAAGAGGTCATAACTCATGTTACATAATACCGTATCAAGTCCATACAGCTGAATTAAGAGAATGTTAGGGTTTATTACATTCAGATAAAGAAGCAGATACATTTCAAACCAATCATTTAAAGATGAAACATTTGGCACAACCAGAAAAAAAACAGGGTTTTTTTTTTTTACGCATCTGTAGAGAGTTTGAAGCGGCTTTGCCTGCTTTTAACTCATGTGCTGTAAAGCTAGATGGCAGCAAAAGACCTCATCAGTCCACCTACTTTATAGCGGGAGGATTTTCTTCTTCTTGGGATTGTATGACCACCTAAAGTTGTCATATGTGACTTTCACCTTCCCAAGAAATGTCTGCCACACACCACTAATACAATAAACCCCCAATAAGATGTAATATCAACAATGATTCCTGGACATATGATATATCAAATAACTCTGATCACAGACTTAATTCACGTGAGGAATACAGGAAACAAAAAATATTGGGCACAGATAAGATGCACACTTCATTGAAGTTATCAAAATATATGTTTGATATGTGTTTTGGTATAAAAATATAGTTGTATTGTATGATTAAATAATACAAAAAAAAAAAATACACATAGCTTTATTTACAAGCTGAAAATGACATGATTGTATTTTTATAGGCCTAATGCGTATTGTAGAAATTGCACCTCACAAGCAGTTTGCTTCATTCAGTTCACTTGTGAGAGGATCCTCCTTGTTGCAGTTTTGGGTCCAGTGATTTCCTTGAGAAAAAGTTCTTCGCCTTTTTTTGCGGCCTTTGTTCCTCTTCAGGTTCACGGGCGTGTCAGAGAGGATCTGCAGGGATTGTCACCTGTCCCAGTTGCCAAATTCACTTTGGAAGCTGAAGGAGAGACAGACATTCTTGTCAAGTCGCACAGGTCTGACTTCATCCGTGAATCACACACTTGTTTAGAAACACTCTAATCTGCACCTAAGCATGCACGAGCTGTATCTGGTATTGGAATCTTGCTTGCATCCAGAGTGACCTGAGAAAATCTTCCTCTGAGGGGCTTTGCAGCTGTGGCAGCCTTTCTCTCTGCATAACTAGTGGTAAATCTCTGGAATAAAACCTCTTAGGGGACTTATCTTCATCTGCTGTGAGCACACAACCCCAACAAGGATTCTCCTTTGCCTTTCCGTTCATGTCTTAGGCCACTGTGCGTGTGCTTTTGTGTCTGCAGAGTCGCTGACCAGCTTCGGTGCACGCTCTTTCTCTTCCTGCCTGGAGGCCGACATTCTGAAGCGAGCGCCGGCGGCGTCCGTAGCCTACCGCGCTAAGGTTTTTATCGGGTGCATTGGTCTTGTTTTGACTGTTGGTGATCTGATGTAGTCGGTGGAGCAGGTCGTGGTATGCACATGTGACAAGGACGCAGCCGGATGATTTGGAGGACGCTGACCTCTTGGCTCTGGTGTTTAGCGCAAAGCTGGGAACGGAAAAGAGATGTTAATGCTCCATTTGCATACAGCTCTCCAAGATTGATGTATCTGTCTGGCAACGTGGAATATGACAACAGAGATCGGAATCAATGTGGATTTGGTATCTTATGAGAGGATAGACCCGTCACAGCTTCATTTATCCACCTCCTTATCATTTTTAGGTTCTAACTTCCTGTAATAGCAGACCAGTGGCCCCTTCATATCCTTAATGAATGCAGTGCTTTGGGGGTCTGCAGGCGGCCTAATGGTTGAGAAGCATGCAATGCAACTAGCACACCCAGTTCCATCCCAGCTCCTAACAATTCTCCGCCCCAAAAAAAAGGCCGTTGCAATATTGCTTTTTTTATTACCTGGATGAAGGTGACACAATTTTGTCGTTGCCGTCCGGCAGCGATCCAACATTGTCATCACAGCGCCGCTCAGTAACTGTCACCAAACTGTTGCGCAGGTCTCTCTTCACACGGTTCTGTAGCCATACTCTGAACCTGCCACAGAGAAGAAGGTTTCAGTAAAAGCAACTCATTCAGATGGAATGAGATTCAACACTGTATCCAAAGTATGACATCATTTCCACTGAAGCTGATGTAGTTCTTGTCTTCCATCAGCTGGTGTCATATTCTCATGTTTACAGAAACCTAAATTGGATTCCTAACAAGTAGAAAAATTCAACAAATCACAGCAGAGAAATGCCAAAAAGAGGTTTGAAGTGGGACAATTTCCATTCCCATAATTTGCCCATCAGAGAATAAGAATACATTTCAAAGGCCCCACTAACAATATGTTTATCATTATTTTCTAATAACCAACAAGAGGATTTTTTGTCAGTACTTTCTATGTGTTTAGACATTGATTGATATTAACTTGAAGTCTAATAGCCATCAGTATTACACATGAAACATCTGTCAATCAAAAGAGCAACGCTCTGACTTTACTTGGATATTGTCTTTATCTTGTTTTTTTCCGTAAATAACATGTTTAACTTCGTAAATGTCTCTCGTGTCATCAAGGGGTTGAGCAGCTGATAGAACTGGAGGGCAGATGTAGAATGAACAATGCTCTCACTGTGTTTGTCAATCAGGCACCTTTTTTTCATGCTGGAGTTGAGATCTCCTGTGGCGCCTTTTACCAGTGGAAGGACAGTGGTGAAAACACAGCAGCAGAGGACAGTGTGCACGGCTAATCTCATTTTGGCAGAGAGCTGTCAGTGGAAAAGATGACAAAATTACATTTAGGAGATGCAGGCTCTGAAAATGCGGCTGCAGCAGGTGATTGGGTCGTAATTAATAGTAATTAATAGTAATTAATAGTTTAAGGCAGCATTGAATTGTCATCATAGCTGGTGATTAAGAGTTACAGGCCATTTAGTAGTTTAGCATAGTAGTATAATACAGTTACAATAGTTAGTGTGGTAATAATGCATTTATAACACAGGTTATTCAAAACAAATATAAACTAAACAAATTTTTTTTAAATCTGATCTCCTACTCCCTCCTATTTCATGTTTGACAGGGCATCAATTTAAATTCTTACATAAAACTCAACATTTTTAAAAATAAATCAATCAATAGAAATGAACATGATAAATAATAAAGTCCCTTACCTCAGGCTATAGCTTGTAGAGTATAATGATGGACATTCAAGGGTGTTGTTTACGAAGTTGAAAGAGTTTACCATGAGTTGAAGTCTGAAGTTTACAGTGCTATCATGGGAGGCTTTATAGAGGGAGGGAGGGAGCTGTACCTGAATGCCAGACCCAGTGGGAGGGACTGTGGTACAGTTCATGTCAACCCCGTCCACCCCACATGTAGTCAGACCAGAGACTCTCTGATAGAGACCGTCACTGAGTCAGCAATCCCAGAAATTCCTATGACCAATGCTTCTTAGTTTGTATAAATCCTAATTCTGATCTAACTCACTTCTCTCTCTGATAGAGTGATGAAAGATTCTGCTTTGTGCAATTCAGTCTTTTTGTATATTGCCTTAAGCAAATTTCCCCTCTCTCTGGTGTCTAGTTCTGGCTGAGAAACCATCGACAGTTTTTTGTTGTATTTTAATATGCGTGTTAAAGATGGTTATTTTGAGAAGTCCTTACGGAGGCTGCATGAATTGGCAGTTCGTGCTTCAAGGCATTTAAGTTGTGTCCAAATGTTGTTAATCGCTGCATTAATTCTCAGGGACATGTGGTTTCGGGTGGCTTTGTTTCGGTCCAAGTTGGCCATCTGTGGTTTCACATCTCCACCAAACGCTACGTTTATTCAAATTAAGACAGTGTTGTTACGGCAACTGCATGCGCTGAGAAGATTAAGGGGATGGAACATGTGCTTTATAGTGAACTAGTTAAACTCTAGATGGCCAGGTAAATCATTCTGAGCGCTACTTCCAACCGCCGCTAGTTACTCCCCAGCATTCGGAGCGAGAGCAGGGTGTTTCACATGTGTGAGGAATAAGGTCCTCCTCATTAACCACTGAGTCATTTACACATAGATGGGAAAATGAGCCGTCGCAAGTGCAAGACCTTCCATTGTGAAAATAAAAATCCTGAAAAAGTGCACATCATGTTCATAGTACTCATGGACTTTTAAGAATGTTGAAAACACTGATTTCTGAGAATAATCTCTGGGACAGTCTTAGATTGGCTCTTGTGATGTAGTCTTATGCAAGTTTGACAGTATAAGCAAACTTGTTTTTTAATAGGCCACTCTGTATTGTATTTACAGTGGTTAATAGTGTTTATTCTTTCCACTCCTCTGCACATTGCTTGTATTACATCCTGCCTGGTTGAGTGGTATTAGAAATATACATTGCAGCATCTTTTGTCTTCGACACCTGAAAACATCTGAGGTCATATCTATTTTAATTATCAGAGAAAAGCTTGTAAGTTTGAGAAGTTTAATCACCGTGTTAATGTCTCAGTCTTAATTGGACAGCAAGTAATGATATATCATGTCATATCTTAAGTCATCATGGAGTCAAAATCAAAAGTCGTGAAATACGAAAAATTCAAAAAAAAAGGTTTCAAGATTTTTCAAGGATTTTTAAATGGATTTTATTATTTTTGCATCATTAAATTTTCTGTAACCCCTTCTCCTGTGCATTGTCACATGAGGTTTGAGCCGATCCCAGCAGCAGATATTGGACATGGACAAAAAAAACATTGGACAAAAAAACCTATTCAAACTCACGTTGTCTCCTACAGGCAATTTAGAGTCAACATTTTTACCTTTATTGCATGTATTTTTGAACTGCGGAAAGAACCTGGAGAACCTGGTGGTAATCCACACCCTCCTGAGGAGAACATCCAACCCCCACACAGAAAAGCCCCCAGATATGACGACCTGTTGTTTATTATCATGTAATTACATAGTAATGTGAGCCTTTATGATATTGTAACACTCATAAGATATATGTTGGATGATTGATGGTCAAGACTGTGTGACAAGCGGATTAATGACATTTGTCAACACACCTATCATTATAAGATCCTTTTTAAAGGGAACTTGAAGGGTATCGCTGCAACATCTCATCAAGCTTCTTTTCTTAATCACTGTTCCACCTGGGTCTGCTTTTCTTCTTTTTTTGTGTCCACATCATATCACTGCACTTTATCAGGAGTTCCAGTTTATATTTACTGCACTTTATCAGGAGTGATGTGAAAAATAGAGACATTACTGTCATACTTCAAGACCTGATGGTTAGCTGTCGCCTCCATTTTGGGGCCTGATGCTCGCAATCTTGTTAAATCGGACAAAAATTGTGTCGTCGGAGCATTTCATTAGAGGTACGGAAGTGCCTCCACCAGCTGTCGGTCACTGAGTTTTGAGTTCCCCCTGTATGCCAGTGCGACTTAATGTTAACAGCTCCTGGATGAAATGTTTCTAAAAGTGTGAACTAGAACCTCCATGATTTTATAGACAGAAAAAAAAAACATTTCTTTCCTGATCATTTCAGTCATTTTTCAAGCAAAACATTTGCTCAATTCAGCTTATTAAACTTAACGATTTGCTGTTTGTTATGTATGATAATAAATTGGGGGGGGCTTTGGATTGTTGGCTGGACAAAACAAGCAATTTATTGTGCATTGATCATGAAAAACAACATGCAAATGACGGATGATGTAAAGAATCAAAGACAGTCCTCGTCTCAATGCACACTGGAACAGAACTAAAGGACAACTGCATATATTTTGCTTTGGACCTGAACATATGGGACTCTCATGAATTAGCAAAGTCGACATATTTTGATGAACTGAATCACGACCTTTCACATTAAGAGCAACGACAGACCCTCGCTGTTTGCACATCTTCTTTCATCCAACTTGTGTGGACCAGCTGATGCAATCCCAGTTAACACACAACAACTACCAACCTCACAAGGCTCTTTGCCCTCATGGAGATATAAGCTAGATGTCTTAAACAACGTTAGAAATGTTACAAATGTTTCCACATAACCGACTGACACATAACTGATGGCTTTTCTCTTTTGGTGTCTATTGTGCGGCAGAAATTTTTCGACATTAGAAAGAACAATGTGTATTATACGCCTCATCACTAGGTCACGATCTTTTTTCCCCCCTTGAATTGCTGCTGCAAGAACAGCATTTACATTACATGTACACATAATCGAGACAATATGGTGAACGTGGTCAGGCGATGGCTGGAGCTGATTGATTCCATAGCCAGGGGTCAGGAGTTCACAATGTGAGCTCAGCATTGGCAGGCACACATTGTGTGATATTTTTAGCTCTTCTTTTTATAGTTTTGCTCCTCATTCTGTGTTATTTACTACTGAGATGGAACGGCAGGAATTAAAAAGGATTTCGTTAACTCTGATCCTCTGGAATGTAATGGCCCGGTGGAATGCTCTGTCCCTCAGCTCTTATTGATAAGCACGTGTCTTAATCTGATGCCTACATTCTCTCCGAACAATGGGAAAGTCCTGTTGTATGGGACTTTGTGTGGAAAAAGTTTAACAGGTGGAAAACATCAATTTCCCTTTGAGAAAAGGCAATGTTTCTTGTAGTCCTGACCTATATCTGATCGCACCTAACAGAACAATAACTGTGGTTGCTATTTGTTTACAAGGCTTGGGCTATCATCTGTAAATTTTAGTTTATCATCATTCTAATCAGTTCTTAAAAAAAAATTAAAATATGGTTCTGCTGTGGCGATCTTGACCTGTGGTTTCGGTGCACCACCACAATATTCTCAAAAACACTGTTGGTTTTCAATCAATAGTTCATTTATAGTATTTAAACGCAGAAATCGTCATCGGGAACATTTTGACTTTACTCTTTACATTGAAGAAGCATCTAATACCAAGAAAGAAAACACAGACAGAGGCCTAAGAATCAAAATTGCTTAGTGTTGCAATGGACTATTAAAGCATAATCGCTGGCGGGTGAAGTCAGAATTACACTGATTTCAATCAGAGAAGACAGAGAATGAGGAACAGATGTTTGATTTATTACAACAGATGCCGTGTGATAAGGAGTCTATTAGAAAGTCTTTGGCGCGCAGACTCTTCAGGGATACGATAATGATTGAAGGGTCTCTGCCCTGAGCATCAGCACTTAACATCCACCCCTTTGGAATCTGGATACTGGTGGTGGTGGCTGATGACTCCGATGGATCTGTGAGGACCGGGCGGAGATGGGGAGGCTGACGGCGTGCAAACAAGCAGCATGAAAGAACTAAATGAATATAGAGAGAGTCATATTTAAAGACGGCAGGTGATGGTGAAGGGCTAAGCCTGCAGGTGAAACACAGTGATTGGATGATGAGGCAACCTGAACGAGCGCAGCTGATATCAATTCAAGCCCCAGACCGTGAAGAACATACTGCTGACAGATTATTGCTGGTTGCTGTCACTGTTTTGGTTGCAAAAAAAGAACCACACAAGAATAGTCAGTGGTTTTAATGTTATGGCTGATCAGTGAATGTAACAAAGCACTGTTATCCTAACCCTGTATCTGGATCATGTTGACAGATTCATGGGAACAATACAGCATATGTGCCTAAATCCTAATTTTGAAAATTGGACATAATACGTAAGTATCATCATCACCGCCGCCGCAGTTCCTTATTGTTAGCACCATAACTCAGAAAATATTGCATGGATCATTTTGAAATTTTATGCCAATGTAGACCTCAGTGCGAAGACGATATAGATTGATTTTGGGGAAGGTCAGTTGTATTTTTTCTGACACTAGGGGGAGCTTTATTTCAAAGTTTTCAGCAATAATTTCATAACCATTGGTCCAAATTTGTCCAAATTTGACACACATGAATTGACTGGAGGAGCTCTATCGTGTATACATCATATTTATACAAAATATTAATAGGAAGCTTTAGTTTAGTCCAGCCTTTGTCATGGGCAGCAAAAACAAATGTAGTCATTATCGGTCAGCTGGTACCATCCACGGTATCTGAGGGGTAGTACCGCTTTTCCATTATAAACACCGGCCATTTTTAAAGCATTTGGAGATGCATCATGGGGGAAAAGTTATGTGACTTCATCAATAAGTGAATGAACTGTGGCATGAAACACTTTAAAACACATCCCCATAAAATTATGAATTGCTCATGTATTTGATCTTGTTTTCTTGTCCTTGTTTGAGTTTAAACTGATCCAGGCCAAATACCGTACTAGCTATCAAGTTAATTAAAACCCTTGCTGGATTACAGCTGCTAAAGGTGGGTCGGGGACAGCAGGGGCCCACATGTGATATGATGTTAACACCTGAGTCACAATACAATGTGTTCTCCAGGGTTTCGTATTATGCCGTGTATTAATACCTTTCTTCAACTTCAAATAACCTGGTCAACCATAACATTAAAACCACCTGCGTAACATTCTATAGGTCCAGTTTTTGCCTGCAAAACTGCTCTGCAATGCACAATGTGTTCTGACCTCTTTTTTATAAGAACAGACATCAGCGTTTTCAGCAATTTATGCTACTGTTGTTCTTCTGTGGGACAGGACAGCATGTTTTGGCTTCCAGTCCCCACACAAATCAGAGAGCCTTTGGAACCCATGGCCTGTCAACGGGTCACCAGTTGTGTTTCCTCACACCACTTTCTTAGGAGCCACGGCAGACCTGCAGCTCTGGAGAGGTTCTGACCCAGTTGTATAGCCATCACAAGTTGTTGCCTTCTACCAAAGTTGTTTGGATCGTTACGCTTGTCCATATTCCCAGCTTCCAACGCATCAACTTAGAGGATAAAATGTTACCTCGCTGCCTAATATATCCTACATATTGACAGGTGACATTGTTATCACATAATCAATGTTATTTACTTCACCTGTCAGTGGTTGTAATGTTATGAATGACAGGTTTAAGTCCCCACAAGAAACAAATAAAAATCAATTTTAGCCAGTATGATAATGTTAAAGTCTTTGCATCATTTCAGTCAAATGCATTTATGTTAAACCGAATCCTCAAGCAGTCAGACCGACCAACACCTCCTAAACTACAAGGAGCAGTCAGAAAGCGCAAACCTCCGCCATTCAGAACCACATTCAAGGTTTAGGAAACATTCATGCAGATTTCTCTATTAAAGTGCTTTTGGTAGCCTTTAAACCTGAAGACAACTCCAGCAAACTCTTTTAGTGTCTCTCAAATACTCATCTCCTGCACCTTCCACTTCAGCGTCTCTTTTCAGTCCACTGTGCTCCCAGGTCCGACCCCAGACAAACATCTAAGAAATTTTGACGTCACTACTCCAAATGGATTATTATGTAATTGTATTTTAAATGCTGCGAAACACGTAACGTCACCAAAATGAAAACACATCTAGGTTATGTCAAAACCTACCTCAGGGTACAATTTCTTGCAAGTATGTCTATTAGTTTTTCTGTTATCTTCCTCTCGGACAAACGGATGGAAGAATAAGAATGTTTAATTCAACAGTCACATCTGGATTGACCTTCAATAACGCTAGCAGGACTAACGTTTGTGATATACTCAAACATTCCTGAACTTTACCCTTCACTTCCCACCAGAAATCGGGTGACGGCTGTATTCACGAAAAACTTTGCAGCAGAGTACGGTACCTGTGTTTCTCTGGGTGGTGGCAGGTGAGGTGAACCTTGATGTCCATAGTATATCCCCATAGTATTTGAATATACCCAAATAAAGTATCGTAGCGTTCTCATTCGTCCCGGCCTAGTTGAAGAGATCCAAAATAAGGACTCACATTTGTTTAAATATTGAGGGCTCTTGTTGGATTACTTTCTCCGATGCCTCCATCTTTGATCCATCAAATTCTTCTCACACACCGTCACGTTTGCTGATCTAACCAGGGAAAAAAACACTATAGCATCCTCTGGTGGGGTGACAAGACATTGATTGTATTATTCTCCATGTTTTAGTTCATATAGTAAAGGATGTCCGTGTAACAAAACACTACTGTCAAGTAAAATATTCTGATATTATAATGTGTCAATTTTCAATCCCCTCACAAGTATGAATAGATTAATTTTCAACTCTCTGGTTATGGATTGTAAGTATTGGTATTGAATTGTTCAGAGCAAGTGGGAGTCTGAAAAAGAGGTGAAGAATTGAGTGCAGGTAGGGTTTAGTGGGTGGAGAAGAGTGTAAGGAGTTATCTGTGACAGAAGAGTAGCAGAAGGAGTGAAGGGAAAGGTTTCCAAGATGGTAGTGGGAGCAGCTCCACTGGAAGGTTCAGAGACGGTGGCTCTGACCAGAAGACAGGAGGCAGAGCTGGAGTTTTCTCGGCTGAAAATGTTCAGATGTTCTTTGGGAGGGACAAGGAGGAAAAAGTAAGAGAGGCCAGATTGAGATGGTTTGGACACGTGAAGAGGAGGGATAGTGGATTTTTCTAGTAGAAGGATGCTGGAGATGGACCGGCCCGGGCAGGAAAGTAAGGAGAAGACCAAAGAGGATGTTTCTGGATGAGGTTAGAGAGGACATGCAGTTGGTGGGTGACAGAAGAAGATGCAGAAGACAGGCAAAAATTGAAACAGATGATCCGCTGTGGAGATCTTTAAAGGGAACAACCCAAAGAAGAAGGTGTGGGATGTTCAGGAAGTTCAGGAGTCAGAGTAGGTGTCAGAAATGAATAAATTATATTCGGAACAGCTCCGGTGTGTGTGTCCATACTGTGGATTTGGAAAAATTTTTGGATCAGATGCTGCTCCTGACACAAACCTGCCCAGTTTCTCCAGGTTTGAGTGCGGTGGATCTGAGCAACCCCCTGTTTGTCTTGGACCGTTGTTCTAACAGAATAAGAATAAAGCCTCCATCAGGACATGTACAGTAGTGACTAAGAAGAGAGGATCCACATAAATGGGACAGAAACTGGTATAATTATTTACGTATAGAGCCTTTTTCTGCTCTATTTTCAAACCTGCCGTTGGAAAGTCATCACCCCAAATGTGTGAGTGTTGATCCTGAAGCTGGATCCTGATGTGTGAGCTGCCAACTGTTAATACCAGGTCAAAAGGTGATTAATGATGAGATAAGCCTCCAAGTGGCCAAAAAGGAAAAATCCGTTCTTTAGCTCTCCTGTGACTCAACCTTTATGACTCAACCTTTGCACTGACTCAATTTGGAAATCCACACAAATGTGTGTGATTGACGTTCCTGGTAATGGTTTGTAACGAGAACACCACCAGTTCTGGTGCTTCCCTCATGATTGGTAAGATGGAGGATGAAATAATGGCTTCTTTTATAGTTTATTATGTTGCCTCGGATTATTACAAACCAGTGTGTTTCTGCTAAATCGCCGCTCAGAGTAATGGATATATATAACGGAGAAAACGGCTGGATCACATTTGTCTCCTGAATACCTGAAATGGGACACACTCCACCCACACCACCCGTTGTGATGTTTGTCTTAGTTGTGGCGCTTTCTCTGAAAGCCCAGAAATAAATAAGCTTGTCCAGATGTGAACTCTCACACACACAAATAAATACGCGAAAAAACAAACTGCTGCATGCATAATAACTCGACACACATCATGAGTTTTGGGTTTCAGCATCGCTCCATCAACCGAACTTTAAAATACCGAATTAGATAAATTGCTCTAGGTTGTTTTGTTTTTTTATATCTTAGGATGCATCTGTTTTATCACCTTTCATCACTCAACTGTGGTGGATTCATCTTTCCAGATGGCAGAATTTAAGCTAGAAATCCAAATTGTCGGATAAACAACAGAGGGCCTGCATTTTCCAGGAAAAGCTTCACTCAAAGGTTAAAGTCTTTTTACCTTGCTTGAGTCATTGGCGGACCAAAGATTTCCTTTGAAATCGTCTTTGGGTTTCCAATTTCTGTTTTCTGAATTTCTGTCTCGCTGAATTTCCACTCCTTGAAAGTGATAGTTTTATGTACAACGGCGAGGTCGTTCAATGGTAGAATGACTCAGCTCCACCGTCGCACACTCTCCTCGTTGTAAAGCCGTTAGAAATGTGAGTGGCGTGTCAGAATATCATTGGGGGTAGGGGTGGGGGCGAGATTTCAAAAGTCAAAACAAACCATAAAGTGACTTTTGAAGGCCATAAATTCCGATCATGTTACGACGCAGATGTTTGCTTATCTGATATTTTGAGCCTCTGCTAACCGGTTCTGGTATCTCCCACTTTTTTCAAAAAAGAGTGTGTTCCAACATTTATATTGCTGTTTTCCTGCAGTGAGACAATCATAATGGCATGTACGCATAGGTTGGTGGTCAGATCACCAGATTACCCCCGTGTCTAAGTTTCGTAGTGTCCCTGAGAAAGAAGCTAACTCCCAAAAAACTCCTGTCGTTGCTGTAGGATGAGAAAGTTTCTACACTAAAACGATCCCCTCTCTTCTTTTAATGTTATAATAGTAAACACAATGAAAACACTGATTGAACGTCAGGTAAGTATAACCTGTCATGTCATTAAAAAGCCTGTCATCACCAGCGATGGAGCAAAAAGGAAGAAAAGAGAGAGAGATAGAAAAAAAAAAGTCGCCCCAGTGAGTAAAATATGAACATTAGAGTAAAAGTTAATACATACAAGATAGATTTTTTTTTCCAGTCGATTCATATGCAACTTATCTGGACTAAATCGCACCAATAGTTTGGAAGTATTGTTATAGATATATCGTTTTTCATAATTAGAAGCTCCTCCCACTGAGCAAAATATGAGCATTTAGAGTTAAATATCATGCAGATAAGATAAATCTCCTTGAGTCAATGCATGTGTACGGAATCTGGAGTAAATCTGATCAACGGTTAGGAAGTTATATCCGAAAAGTAGTTTTTTTTTTGTGAGGAAGCTCACAAACTGAGGAAAATATGATATATACAGAATTTGAAGGTGAATTTGTTTGGCACTAAATCTGGGAGAATTGGGCCATTGGTTAAGAAGTTATGTCCAAAAGAGTTTTTC
Organism: Lophius americanus; assembly: GCA_037951165.1. NCBI lineage: Eukaryota > Metazoa > Chordata > Actinopteri > Lophiiformes > Lophiidae > Lophius > Lophius americanus. The sequence continues at coordinate 1,157,887 of JBBDHG010000324.1, forward strand.
GTGAAAACAGGTCCCCCTAGTGAGTAAAGTATGAACTATTAGAGTAAAACACGATTTATAGAATATGGATCTCCTTGATTCAATTCATTTGCACCAAATTTGGACAGAGTCGGACCAACGCTTAAGAATTTACAGGTGGAAAACTTTTGCTGGTGAAGCTCCTTCTAGTGCTGGAAATATTCAATCTTTTGCAAAATCACTCCAGTTCTTCCTCACACTAAGGTCTATGGGGGTATAAGATTTTGAAGATGATCAATGAAATAGTTTTTGAGTTGTGTTTGGAAGACAGTATTATATTATAAATAACAGTTTGCCATAGTGAGTAAAATATGAACTATCAGAGTATTATCTGATATAAACAAGATAGATCTCCTTGAGTCTATTCATATTAACCAAATCTGGATTCAATTGCATAAACAGTGGAAAAAGTGATGTATTCCATCTTATGTGTCAGCCACATTGAATTTCAGGAACATAACTTAAAAAAATAAAAATAAAATATTTGTCATTGAAGTGGAAACTTTCGCTATTTTATGTTATATTTATGATATTGAGGTATTTTTCTCATGGTTACATTTGAACAAACATTATATTTTTAGTCATACTATGATCACAGGTTGCATTAAGGATCCTTTTTATGAGTGTGGTATCTCATAGATTATAGAGTTGTTTTGATTTTATGGGAAAGTTACGTTTTTTTCCTCTTACGAGGGAATCAGTGTCTTTGAAAACAAAATTTCTAGTTTTGAATTTTTGAAAAGGTTACTTTCTTCGCAGACATTACGAGACTCTCGCCTTTGTACATTGCAACAACTTTAAAAACGTCTGTCTTCCTCTTCAATGACCCAGAGAATCTCATGTTTGTTTATCCTAGGATGTTTACAATGGTGAATTAATTGCAGTGTAGACATTAGCGAATTTTCTGACATCAGCTCCAAAATCTGGTTTCAATGATTTGGATTATACTTAATTACACAGGCGGGGATATGGTCTGGATTAGACTAATGTTCCAGATATTCGGAATAAATGAATCCTGCAGACCTCCTTACCTCACAAGGACTACCGTGTGATCACACCACACCCAAGAGCAGATCCTTTATTCTGTTTGACAGTGGTTTTCATCATAATGTGGTCACTGTCCCCACGTCAGGGGTCAGGCTGGTCCAAAACTAAGCCTATGCTGTCATCCCCATGTAGCAGCAATGGTATGTCCCCGGAAAGCCCCTAATCCCCTGCATTGTAGACTCCCCCCTATTAAACTCCTCAAATCAAATGTGACACTATGCCTATAAAATAGTGTTATTAACTGTTAGACTAACTTGAATGAATATGAGATAGATCCCCTCGAGTCGATTCATATGCACCAAATTTGGACTAAATCACACCAAATGGTTGAGAAATTAAGGCCTTTTGGCAGTAAAGCTCCCCCTAGTGTGAGATATATGCAACCCTTCTTTCCAAAAACCAACCCAGTTCCTCCTCTCTCTAACATCTATGTGGGTACAAAATTTGAAAATGATCCATGAAGCACTTTTTGAGTTATCGCGTTGACGCACGAAGGATCTGCGGACGCGACGACTTTAACAACGTCTCCGTAAGATCCCGCACTTTTGAGGGATGTAATTATTAAGCCGAATTAGAGGCAAATCCAGTCCACATGTATATTTAAACCCAGCTTGACTCATTAAGCGACACTTCTATGCTATAATAATCGTCAAGGGAAAGTCTCTCCTGTAGCGGAGGAGCGAAGGATAAAAAATGTTAGAGTGCCAGATTTACCTTCTGACCTGTAACTGACACTGTTTTTGGTTTTATAGTTGACGTGCCTGCTGATATGGGTTTCTTACTTGTCTTCCAGTGTAGCACTGAAAGTGCAAATACGTCAGGGATCGATTTGGACAGTCCGGGAATTCCACTGGGTGGGGTGCAGGATGGAGAATGCATTCCGAAAGCCAGAAATCTCAGCACCTGGCAGCGAAGTCATTGATATTGATCAACCACCCTGTCAACCAACTATAGATGAATTGTTAATTTCAGCCAATAAATATCTTTCTTCTCACTGCTCTGAATATGTGCACAAATGTTCCTCTATGGTCTGATCTCAGTGTGCGTGTAGGGCTTTTAACTTCTTCAAAACACATCTGTGGTACGCACGTAAGTCAAGAGACTTATTATGTAAAAGTCACCTTCCAGTTCAGGAAAAATAAAATACATTTCTTCACAGTAATCCTTTTTCACAAAGTCACTCGCCCAGAACTTTAATGATAATCACAGTTGAGAGTTGATATAATCTGTGGTGGCGCATTGACAGTAAGCGTGTGTGTGACGGGCGGTGAATATAATATATTACATTTTTCCACCCATGTTTTTGTGACATATAAACGAAAGCGACCCGGGAGGGAGGCGCTACCATCGTTGATATGTCCATCGGTCCCCAATCATTTTTGTCCAAAGCATCTATTTATAATAGATTCACCAATCTTTCTACTCTTATATCAACTTTAATAAGTAGCGGCGCCATTTCATATTTCGAATAAAGATTTTAATGGAAATGTATTATTTTGGATGACTTTTTCGGGGGTCACGTTGTCCGGACATCATGAACCAACTTCACCATAATTCATATTTAACATAAGGAGTAGTCGTACCTTTTTAGTATTTTGTTTTTTATCCAAGTTTCAATTTTTTCTTTATTGAGTTTTCTATGGATAGAGGATTTTTAAGGGGAACATGAAGTCATCTTCTCTATAGCAGATCTTTGGAGAGGAGGTGTCTTCCCGGTATATTAGTCTGTTGTGCTCAACCAAAACATATAATCCAAAAGATGAGTCACCAAAGGTGAAACACATAATTACACAATTTATGTCAAGGCCAAAACATATTGGTGTAATTGAGAGTAGTCGTTTTGCACTGGAATTGTGTTTGTGCTACCTTTCACCTTTAAATACTCATCACTGGTATGATGCCCACCTAAGAAATGGTGGATGTATAATGTTCTGAGGTAGTGTTGTAAATATGTTTTACCGAGTAAAGGTAGAGAATATCCTCATAATAACAAAAACTATGTCAGAATTTCAAAGGGTGTCATCTGTTTCCTGTCGGTAACCATAGCAACCTTCCTGCCACAAAGGTTCTTATCCTCTATTCATTGATTTAGTTTTTTTCGCCTTTCATCTTTATAATATTCTTTTTTTTCCCCTCATGACTACAATCATATATGTGTGTGTGTGTGTGTGTGTGTGTGTGTGTGTGTGTGTGTGTCTTGCACAAGAATGGTTACGGTATGACGGATAACCAGTAGATGGCAGTATTTATGTTGACATATGTTGGCTCCAAATAACAAGAATTTCAATTGAAATCGCAAAAAATTTAACTTAACCTACTTTTTGATATCAGTCGGGTATTTCTGTTGGGAGAGAAGCATTCTGAGGTCAGTGGGCGACGACGCAGGGAGGAACGATGGAGTGTCATCCACATAACCATGAAAGGGAATGGTGTAAACGTACTACAGGTAGCATACTGTGAATAGTGAGAAGAAGATTGGTTCAGAAATGGACACTTACAGGAAACCCTACCTAACGCTTGTACCAAATTGTTAGGGGACACACACAATTTGACAAATAGGAAAATCACTTGTTTGATGTAAAATCGGATATTCCACTCATGAGAAGGTTATTAGTAACACAATTTTTTTTTTTTCGATAGTCTAAGAGCTTTAAGTATAGAAACGTGTTGATTTTTATACCGGACGGTAGAATCCTGGCTTAATTCATTCAACCTATTTCTCTGAAATGTGTATACAAAGAGTGATCGAGATGTTTTTCTCCCTAAACATGTTTATTTTACAACATTTTCCCCTCCCATTACTCTCTCTGTCCAGACGCCATGGAAGACACAGACCCCTACTTTACAGCTGAGAGGGACCCCACGGAGCGCCTCCTCCTTCAAAGAGTAATCACTTCCATGTCGTTTATTAACAAAAAACAATAATACTCCACTACATAATCTGCAACAGGACATGCAGGTCATCGTCTAAAATCTTTTATTGATTTAATTTTTTTTTGTTCTAAGGCAAATAGAGAAACAAACATAAATCATCTTTATAAGATGTTTTCGTTCTTTGTTCCACACTATCTTCTCCAGTTCCAACAGATGGACGTCCCTCATGTGGCCCATAAAGTTGTTTCAAAAATAGCATGTTTACTTTATTCGTCCCTGTGAAGTAAACTGAGGTTCACTGTGATTGGAAGTGATGCTTCCTGCTTCACCGCATTCCGCCGCCGTGACTCATCGGCTGTCACCGTCACATTGCAGGCTCAGTCCTCGCCCGACGCTGCATTGATTGTTGATCAGTAAAAAAAAAAAGGATTCTGGCTAGACTCACCGACCATCGCTCACCCCAGCCTCCCCAACAGAACGACGCAGGCACTTTGAAATGCGACCCTGGGATTCGTGACAGCGGAGTGATTGTACTGCATCAGAATTTATCACCGGTTTTGGTGCCAATCGATTGCTATCACATTGTCCTCATTGCAACTTTTGTGGTTTCAGGCATTTTTTTCACCGCTTTTGTATTTGGTAGATTGCGTAACCTGAGGAATTTATTAGATATGGTCCTTCAAGAACCCTCACCACCTATTTGAGTGGCTCTGAGCGTTTGTGTAGGCCTTGTCAAACATGGAATACATCCCATAGTTACTTTATTATCATTTATAATCCCAAATCCCCTCCATCCCCCCCTTGATTGAACTCCTAAAATTAGATGTCATGTTTTTCCCACAGTATTTCTTATAAAAAAAAAGAAAAGCAAACTCCCCCTTGTGACTAAATGATGAACTATTAGAGTAAAATATGATACAAACGAGTAACATAAGTAGTATATATATATATATATAGTAGTAATATTCACGGCTTTTTGGCCTGAACCGCGAAAAAAAATGTATTGTCAGAAGGAAATATGTCTATTGTAAGAAATGCCTCATCAGCACATGTGATGATACAGCTGTGTATCTTCACACGACTCACACTTATGATATTTGCAACCCAACATTAAAATTCATGACAAACCAAAAAACTATGTTTTTGTCATGAAAAATAAGAATTAAAAGGCTGTTGTGGCACTGAGTAACTGTTTTGTTACTTCCTCTCCTTCTCCGAATTTCTGATGAATTTTTTTTCTCTCCCTCATGTTCTTACTTTCCGCTCGCGGTGAATCTGTATGTTTCCAGTTTATGACAGGGGGGAAAGAATGAATCTGAGCTACCAATACTGAACAAAAAGCGACGGTATTTTTTTGCATAATTTATTATTGTTGAATTGATTTAAGAAATAAAACATGAGGGATCATTTCTCAAACCAAGATTTAAAATGATCTTAAATAATCCTTCCTCAGAATCCTCCTGTCACCAAAGAGGAAATGGTAGAGTGATCAGACATTCATGGAAATGGCCTCATTGTTTCTGGGACATTTGCCGGATAGGAGAGAAAGATGTGATGGTGACTTATAAAGTTATGAGGGAAGAAGATTAATACCTTTCAGAAAGTCTGAATTAATGACCGAAGCCTCGTTCTCCTTCCAGATCCTCACTGTGAATACTTCCATACGGGTGTTTTTATCACTTAACCATGCGCCTGAAACTAATGACTGTTGATATCAATTAATCATAAAACTTTTTTCTTAGTAAATCATTTGATCCCAAAAAAAAAAGATCAGAAATTCAGATTCAGATATTTTTTGGTTTTTGTCTGACCTTTTGTCCAAAACTATTCCAACTAGAAAAAGCACTCGGAGACTTACTGCCCGCCTCTAAATCTACCGACAACTCCAATAAACTCTCTCAGTCTTTCACTTCAGCATCTCTGTTCAGCACACAGACCCCCCCAGGCTACACAGTTTACATCCACCCCTTTTTTCCCCTCCATTTCTGTAAATGAAAAACAAGGAAGTTATAATTATCCCAGCTGGGATCATTTTGATCAACGCACAAAGTTGATGTTTGGAAAAACATCAAAGCACTGGATCACACTGGATCACACTGTATCACACTGGATCACACTGGATCACCGCTCCAAATGGCTTTTTATTTTATTTTGATTCACCAAATTTGAATCACTTCTAGAATATGCGAAAACCATCTGGTAAATGTTTCTAAAACATGCAAAGAAATAATTTTTCCACAGCTTTTCTCTTTTTTTTGTCTTCTTTAGGACATTAAAGGGATGATTTTGGAAACTTGTATTATTTTAAATAACACAAGCAGTGCGAAAATGTTTTTTAATTTATGAATAACCATCTAAATTAAAGAAGTTAGCTTCTGTAATGATCACGTCTGTGAATAATGAATGAGGTTTTAATCTCAGGTAGGCCTGTATATATTATGGTGCACACTGTGTGATGATATGAAAACTTCCATTGTTTCTTGTTATTCTCCATCAGTTATAGTCATTGTGTAAAAGAAATCATTTACTAGTCATTTCTTATTATACTTTGCAGTTTTCCAGCGGCCGCAGCAGCGGCCAAGAATGCAGCAAACACGAATAAACATGGAGGCGGAGCCTGAAACAGAACGGGATATTTTTGAACCCGACAATAACAGTGTGATGTGTTCGGGTGTAAAAAAAAAAAAAGAAGCCATTATGGACTAGATGATGGTTCACTACTATTTTATTCATTTAATTTATAGAAAATTTGTGTCATCTGGATATGAATTACTTGGATTAAGTGTCTTATATTTCGATCACACCACAGAGCAAAGCTGCTGTCGGTTCATGAAGGTCAAATATTAGCTGATCCCCCCTCAGAACTCCAAAACTGGCACCGCTGCATTTGTGTTAGTCCTGTTTATTTTTCTTTGCACATAGAAGATGACACATAATGTAGGGAAAATTACTATTTATAAACAATTTGAAAGAGCCTGAAACTAATTTGACCGCTATTTGGTCTCAAAGCCAAATCTGATTATTTGACTGTTGTAAAAAAAACAACTAATCTGACAAAGGATGTTGGTTTTAAGTCGTTATAGCAGAATAATTTGAATAAACTTAATCACAATGTAAGTATATGTTGAATGTGTCCATCCTAGCTGAGGGTTAACTTCTAATAAACCATTTTTCTTGTTTTTTTTATTCCATTTTTATGACGTAAAGAACATATTAGATGGTTGGATGCAACATCATAAGAGATTAAAAAATGTTAGATGGTCAAATAATATTTTTATATTTATGGAATATATCACTTTGACTATTTTTGATGTCACACAACGGTTGGATTTTTCTCCTGCGAACGTCTGAGTTGCTGCTGAAGGAAGAAGAAGTATCTTGGTGTCTTCTTCTCGAGTGATGGGAGAATGGACCAGAAGGTGGACGGGTGGTCCCGGTGCAGCATCGTCAGTAATACGGGTGTTGTATCGGTCCGTTTTGGTGAAGAAAGAACTGAGTCGTGAGGCAAAGCTCTCAATTTACCGGTCCGTCTACGTTCCAACCCTCACCTGTGGTCATGAGCTGTGGGTAGAGATGCAAAGAATGAGGTCAAGGATACAAGCTACCGAAACGAGCTTCCTTTAGGGGGGGCTGGACTCAGCCTTACAGATGAAGTGAGGAGCTCAGACATCCGGAGGAAGCTTGGAGTAGAAACGCTGCTCGTTCACGTCGAAAGGAGCCAGTTGAGGTGGTTCTGGCAGCTGATTAGGACGCCTCCAGGACGCATTCCCTTTGTAGGTTTATCAGGCAAGTCAAACTCGGAGGAGAACCCAGGTTAAACCCAGAACCCGCTGGAGGGACCATACACCTCATCTGCCCTCAAATTTAGAGACCTGTCTGATTTCAAGATGTTGAAAATCATGTAGAGAGTTAAAAAAAAAAGGTTATTAACTTCTTCTTACTCCTTTATGGACATGAAGAAAGTGAATTTGAATCATGCGCTGAAAATACAGTGTGTGTGAATATATATATATATTTCTGTTTGTTGAAGATTTTGTTGGATGGTTTGTTTTTGCTTACATATTTTTGTTAAACGTGTTCAAATCCAAATCGAAGATAATCGACAGATAAAAATAAATACCGGGTGCCGTTCCCGTCCTTTGATTCCTGACTTCTTGAAACAGGAGAGCAAAAACAGGTTTTGTCCCTCCGGGGTCAAACAATAGCGGCCTGAGTTCTGCCTCGATGACAGCTTTATACAGGAGTAAGTGGAAGGGTGAGCGTTTGGGGAAATGATGATGACGCGGGGGCGCGGAGGTAACATTACCATCAGCCTGGCCTCACCCATGGATTTGGCCTTTCACCCGTTGAAGAGGAGCGCCGCTGACTCATCCACTCCGTGCTATGTGATATTTTTAGCAATGATTTAGTGTACGCAGTGAATTTAAGTCGGATGCTTATAAACAGCGTCGGAGGAGGAGGAGGAGGAGGAGGAGGAAGAAGCCAGTTGCAAACTTGGCTCAGTCGTGACAAGTCAGATGGTTTCAACTGGAAAAGGAGTAACTTCATGTGCAGGCGGGAGAAGAGAACAGTCCATGGGGGTTTCAGTTTTTCTGTTTTTTTTTTTCTTCACAGAAACACTTGTGTTTTATATTTGCGCCTTGCCACACATTCTTTCGCGTTCGTGGGGGAGGAAGAGGATGAGACGCTAGTGTTTGAAGGCTTTCTGTCTTGCCACGTCAAGCATTCCTCACTGATGGAGTAGCACCACATAGACAAACAGTCAACTCCCTGCTGCTTTATTAGCAATCATAAAGGGATGCATGCGAAAACAAATGATTGCGATGGAGTGCATGTGTCTCCACTGGGCTGCTGTGCGTGCCTGCAGGTATCGTGTTTGTAGCCTGCATTCACTCGTACATCACGAGGGTGAGTGTGTGTCCAGATGATGCATGTGTGTGTGTGTGTGTTTCATCACGCACGCGGGTACCTGTGTTCATCTGCAGAGGATTCCCAGTTGGCGTTTTTTTTTTCTTCTGTATTTGCATGTAATTGTACATGTATCCACGGTAACATCCGAGCTAAAATATTCATATCTGGAATGAACAAATGAGAAAGATGGGCTTGATTTCCCCGCCGTGGCCTCGGGCTCGGCCTTCCTGTGGATGCAGAGTCAACCTCAGATACGCTGATTAGAGCCAGACCCCCTTGTCCCGAATTCCGTCTCGTTGCACCTCACGAAATCTCTGAACTGGAAAAGCCTCCAGTCATTGGTGTGAATCCCACATTACACAGATTCACCTCTGATGCGATGTTTTCATGTGTCACGGGGGTCAAGCGGAGAAACATGTGCCGCTGGAGGTGAGGGGATGAACGCAGCCAGCAGAGCCGCTCTTTACAGTTGGAGTCACTGTCGCTGGTGTGAAGTGGAATGCTGCTGTTCATTTCTCCCTCTCCGGACCCACTTTCTGTGTTGTTCGTTTTTACGAGGCGTAGGAGGACATCTGTTTGTGTCGTTGACCCTTACAGGAATTCTCCAGGGGTCTTTTAATCTTCCAGAGATCACTAATGTGAGGATGCAGCGATTTGCTATTTTTGTCCACTCTGCTGCCAGATGCTCCCCTGAACTCTTAATAATGCCGTATCACACCCCTGGGGTCCATGAATTGTCATATGCAATACTTAGAAAGCAGTTAAATGTTCTCCAGGCTTTTTATTTGACTGTCTCAAGAGTGCTCCGTGAACCCCCCCCAGGCCCCAGGGCTCCAGAGAACCTCATTCGCTGTAAATACCTAAATTCCTAAAACTTTCTAACCCTATATATTTTGAATTCCTCAGACACCCTCAGACACTTTGTAAATTTAGATGCTCGGGTTCTCAAGGGGGCAGTGAGACCCCTTAACCCAGCCTTTTCTATATTTTCCAACGTAACCCCCTTCCCTACACACACACACACACACACACACACACACACACACACACACACACACGCATACACATATACATTCATACAAAAAAAACACACACACATACATACATGCATACATAGACACACAAACACACACGCACACACATATACATACACACATACAAACATGTATACACACATATACAAACACACTCTCGTACACACATATACACATACAGAAACACACACAAACACGCAAATACACACAAGCATACACACACGTATACACACACACACATACACGTACAGAGACACGCAAATACACACATACATGCATACACACACGTGCACAAACACACACTCTCATACACACACATAGATGTAAGCACACAAACACAAACACACACACAATCAAACACGCTCACACACTCTCGTACACACACATACATGTACAGACACACACATACACACACTCACACACACACACATACACATACACATAGACATATACAGACACACACACACACACTCACACATACACACATACCCCCTGCGATGGATTCCAGATCGGGAATTTAATGCATTTCTGTTTCGCATCACCTCCCAGGAATGCGGCACGCGTGCCACAAGCCTCATGACCACAGGCTGATGAGTGTGAGGATGTTTGAAAGAGAGAGGGATGATGGGATGCAGACGTTGCTGGGATTTGGGGTGCTGGGAGGGATGGGAGGCGTAGGGGGGGGGGGTTGACAGAACGCATCCGGTGCAGCACTCAGCGTTAATGACAGGCCATCTTCTTGCATAGAGCAATGTTAGTGCAGCTGCGGTATGTGCTGAGCGCATCTGGCGCGCAGATTTATGGGGAATGTAGTTTGTGTGTGTTTGTTTGGTCTGTCCCGTCTCACTTCAATTACATCTGCTGCACGATAGAGAGGGAGGATGGAGGCAATTAACTTATTTGGTGATTGTTTGCGGGGGACAGATCTAAAAGTAGAGATGTTTTGGATGTTTTGGCCTGTTTGTCTAACATTTAGATGCCGTTTGTTTGGGGTTTTTTTTGTTTTCAAATAAGTATGGCAGTGTTGACACACACATTGATTTCCTGTCAGAGTTAGACGTTTGTTGCGGATGAAGCCCCGTGTAACGGTCAAACAGGATCGCCAGAACACTCTCAGTCTGATAATGTGCTTGTTTGATTTGTGGCAGGAACATTTTTGAGTGGTGTCTTTATTTATTCTGTTGTCTTGGTGCAGTGAACTCTGCAGCTGGTTCTCTCAGTCCTAAGCAGGCTATTTTGTGATTTGGTATTTTTGTACTGGCTCTTGGCAACGCGGATGAAATCGTAACGTGTCGTTGACAGGAATCTTTTTTTTTCCTTCCAATTTTGATACACACTGATCGGCCATAACATTAAAACCACCCGTGTGATTATGCGTAGATCCCCTTTTTTGCCACCTGCAACGCACTGTGGTGTTTCTCAGCTCCTCTGTGAGGATGGAGAAGTTATGTTGTCCTCGAGTTTGGCCGCAGTTTTCCTGCTTCCAACATGTGAACTTCAGGACAAAATGTTCACTTTCTGCATAACATAGATCTCAGCCCACTGAAAGGTGTCATTAGAAGGAGATGATAATTGCTGTTCCTATTGCACCTGCCAGTGGTTATAATGTTATTGCTGATTGGTGTAAAAGAAAGAAAAAACATTACAAATAGTCGGGCTAACCTTTGTCAGTCAAATGGTTTGATTGTTTTGCTCAGATGGTTGACATAACTGCTCAGCAGGTGGCTTATTTCAATTAATAGCTATGTATTATTAAAGACAAGTTCTTGTGCAATAAAGGATGAGTTTGATGAGGTTTTGGAGTTTTTTTATTTAAGCAAAATTATGTATTGGTTAAAATATAATTTATTGGTACAAAAATAGAACTGTGACATTTTGTCATACAAACAATTGAGATAAACAATTGTCCTCTGTTCATTTTATGTGTCTTAAACGGAATGGAAATAGAGATGGAAATAAGTCAATTGTTATTCTTATAGGTGTTCCTGCAAAGATTAATGGAAAGAATCCGTCCGTCACTATCCGTCTTGATCAAATCCCTTTTTTTGGCCGTATTCATGAGCTGTTTTTAATCCCTTATCTTCCAAACTATTTAAAAGAAAATTAAGAATTGACTTGCACAATACCAAAATGATATAGACGTAGATCAGCACACGATACCTCTGATAATGTACATCATGCCTCGTCAGCCCTGAAACAAAGGAAGGGGATCATTTTTAGTTTTGAAAATAAGAACTTACTGAATTAGGTTTCTATATAAATAAACTGTCCTCAGCTAATGTAGTTCATTTTATCATATAAACTACATTTTAAGTCAGTGTGGCATCTTTTGCCATCAGAAGCTGTCACGGTTCAATCACATTCTGTTCTATGGCGATAAAAGCACGTCACCGCCCTCTGGTGGACAGATTAAGTTACAACATTCAGTTTTTTCAAATGGACAAAAAAGCAAACAAATGGTACAAAGTGATTATTTTCTGTATCATGAATGGTTCTGTTTACCCTATAGAGTCGTTTGGTGTTTGATTTTTTTTAAATTTCTGCACTAGTGTGTTTTATTAGTGTGTTTTATTTGTGTAAATGTCAAAGAGAAAATATGGTCAGTGCAGTTAGTTAATATATGCTTTATTACACAGTTCAGTCTTCAACTTTTTACACACACACTTTTATAAAACAACATAACATCAATATGACATTGCTCACTTCTGACTTTATCGAGAGCAGTGAAGGTTACATAACAAATGTTCTGCTTTTAGTTTTCCTGTTTATAGAGAGACTTGGGCCACTACTTCATCCCTACTTCTGACCGTGTTTACAGCAGGAAATGTTTCCTAATCAGTTCTTTCAACTGATATAAACCTGGGTCAGTGAAGCTGGAGATAAGAAGAGCTTTGATGGAACAATTTGATATACATCACTGACTTAATATTAAACATGTCTTTCTCAGCTGCTTCTGATGGCGCCTTCATTCTTTACTTTAGGACAGAAAATGAAAACTCTAGCAGAACAAAATTGTTAGTATATTTACAATAATCCCTTTTATTTATAAGTAAAAGCTGTCCCAAAGAGGTAAAAAATGGATTTTACAACCATGTCTTAACCTTACAGCAGCCTGAAACTGAAACACACTCAAACAGTTTTCATCCAATTTAAAAAAAAATCCATTTATTTTAGATTTTAGATGCAAATTAACAGCCAGAACAAAATGAGATTAAGCGATTTAAGATAGAAATGCACAGTTTTGTGCCAATTTCTATTACAAAGCTGGACATAATAAAATCAGCAGGTTTAATGTGTTAGATTATTATTAACCTTGTGGCACCTTACAGTATCCCTCAGATTAATTATGCATGTAAACTTCCTATCCGGATCTATGTAACCATGATAAGACCTCATCCCTTTAATAAACCAGAATATTTTAGCTGGAGATCTTCCAAAGAAACCGGTTTATACTGTTAAAAGCGTCTCATGTCTGCAGCGACAAAGAAGCAGAGTTTTGTCCTTCAGTGGTCAAAGACTTGCATAAACTTTGCAGTTTGAATAGAAAAAAGCATCAAAATGCAGAGCGAGTCTGCTCACAATGGAAAAGTCACGAAACGTCACTACATGGCTGAACCCAACTGTGTCACATGAGCGGTGGATGGATGCCTTGCTCATAGGGAAATGTTCTCCATCATGACGAGCCTCTCCCACCAGTCACTTCTCCGTCTCCTCGTCCAGCTGCCCTCATCCTACGCAGTGTTTGACTGACAGCTGTCAAAGTGGAGCGCATGTTTATAACATCCATAGTCGCTCTTGTCTTGCTGAAGGTAAGGTGAATAAGTAATGTCGACAATGGCGAAGAGGGCAAAATGACGCTAAAACCCCCAGTGGGCCCATTTTTACAGCTACAGTCAAATTAGTTTTAAATGAAGCTGAAGTTACTGAAATAAATAAAACGTAGTCGTCGGTCACTGGGATAAAAGTATTTAGCAGGAATACAAGAATATAAATGACCACATTGGTTAGTCTGCCTCAACATCATATCCCTAATATGATCATAAACGGAGATGTGAAAACAGCCGTTCAAGGCCTAAGAGTGAAAGAGTCAATTAGTCAGCATAGTTCTACTTTTACACGCTTGGTCCAGCAGGCCTGGAGCAACACGATTCTCTTCTCCGTAGCCGCCGGACCTCAAGACAGTGGTCCAAACCCGACATCACGGGGTCCTCCGCTTTTCTACCAGATATCTGAATGTTGAACGGAGATCATAGGAACCTCCAGTCGTCTCTGGCTCCCCATTTCCTGTCAAAACCTCGGTCTGTTCTATCAATAGAGACGTGTGAACCGGGAAAAAAAAGGATGAAAAGAAGTTCAAACGGCTTCTAGTGGGCTGCTTCATCACCTTGGGGAGGAGGCAGCAGTCTGAATGTGTCACATGGCTGGTTTTGAATGACTAGAAAGAAGAAGCCTTCAGCATTTGTCAACTTTGTGAATACGAGCTCTCCTGGACTCTCAGGTACCGACCGCTTTGTGTAAAAGAGTAAATAAACTAGAGAACTGGCTGTTGGTCCAGACTTCCTAAATGGATTAAGGCTTTATCACCGCGTCACAGCGGGTTCCGAGTGAATCGCTGCTTAACTACGCACAAATGAAGTTGTCAGAGGCCCTATTTAAAGTTAATGTCATTACTGGTAGTTATTAAAGTTCAAGCCCAGTATCACTGGATAGCTTGTTTGTTTTTACAACCACATTTTACATCCTGTACAGTTTTTTGGAAACAACTCCCTCCTAGCTGGCATTTAACACCCCACACACTCTATTTTATGAATTAGTTGAAAACTTTTTCTTTTCTTTTTTTGTAACATAAAATGCCCGTATATTATCCAATGAACTTGATTTTCATAGGAATGAAGATCAAGTTGCCAGCCAGTGAATCCCAGCAGTGTTTGGTCTCTCTGAGGGGTAGAGAGTTCTGATGTCACGGGAGGTTTCTACTGGGCCTGGGTCGGCTGCTTCTTCATCTCCTGCCATTTCTTCTTCCTCAGGCTGAGCTCTTTATCGGAAAAGGCGGCTGGGCCCCAGTTGGTGATCAGCTTCTGTTCGTGGGAACCTGGAGGAATAAAAAAAACAGATGTGGGAATGTTTCACAGCCTTCCAAATATTTAGCTCTAAAATACAAACGGAACGGAAAATTAAAGTTAAAACGAGAACAAATCTGATTGATGTTTGAACATTTATGCTCATTATGAATTTATGCCACCAGTGTGTCTAAACTGAGTCGGGTCGAGGACAAGAATACACTGGTGTGGTTGGGGGGGATCCACTTGAAAGATTCAGGGAACGTTCACCACTTTTCTTGAGATGCGTGATTATATGGTCACAATAAAAAGCATCTATTAAAGTTTTATTACGAATAAGAACGCCACAGATGGTCCGTATTGTACAGGGGGGGGGGGGGGCATGCTGACAGCACCAGAGCTGATGCCCATGGATGCCCATGGATTCACTGCCAAAAAACCATCTATAATGCTGTTCCAGAGAATTTGGAATGCAAGGATGCCAGATCAAGACTGAGCGGTGTGGTTTATGCAGTCCAGTGGAGAGAGGAAATAAGCAGGGAGGGTCAGAGCCGTAAGACAGCACGCAAAGATCCAGCTGCTGGGCAAAGGATACTGAACTGCGTACTCATCTAGTCAAAGTGGTCTTGACCGGACTCTGGTTTGTGGTAGAACTAAAGACTAAAGGAATGCGTCCCTTTAGGGGTGTTTCCTGCTTCGATTTTCTCCTCACAGGTGAATCCTGATTTACTCAGCAGCCGTGCTGCGACACGATGTTTGGCTCAAGTCAAGTTTCATTTCAAAACTATAGATTGCTTTGATCTTAAGTCAAATCGATCAGTTATTCCAGGGAAACTGAGGAAAATTGTTTGCATTGGCCGGGAATCGAACCCGGGCCTCCCGCGTGGCAGGCGAGAATTCTACCACTGAACCACCAATGCTTGCTGATGTGGCCCAGACTGTACATTATCAATCCGATCAAGTGTCCACGGTCACGGTTACACCCGAAAGAAGTTTACAAGCAACATCGCTTTCCATATGAGATAACAGGGTGAAAAAAATAGAAACACAAACTGGCCGTGGGGTTTCATTTTGGAAGGGTTACTCGCGTTCAGAGAAAAAAAGAAAAGAAAAAGAAAAAGCAAACATGAAGCATTTTCCTAAGACATAATCCCAAACGGACAGTGTGCTTCGTTCACCTGGTTGAATAAGCCGTAACAGGCCCTCGTGTTCATCCACCTTGTGTTTCCAGGTCCGTGTGTTGTTGGTTGCGTGTTCCAGCTTCTTGACCACCGTCTGGCTCACACATGGAGACACAGCACAAACACACAGAAAAGTTATCCTCGGGTCACAAAATACAAGGCAAGGCTTTATTCCTTCTCTGTCAACACTTTGGAAAACGTTAAAATAACTGCATTTATTAGAATATCAACAAATAGCTCTAATTAACTTTTAACTTGCACCTCATTTCATCAGAGGCTGCTCCTCGTTCATCAGTAATACAGCGACACCCTGTGGTGAAGAGAGGAACTACTAGTGGACTGATTTATTGATCTAGTTATATTACAGTATCTTAAAAAACACTCTTTTCATTTACCAAGAATGACTCTTAATAATTTATACTAAATATGTGCTAAATATTCAGAAACACAGGTAAACACTTAAAAACTACATATAAGTAGTCCGTACTGTGATAGGCAGTGAAGGTGTCTCTAATTTTGGTCCCAATCTGAGAGGTTTGGACACATTACACAGATTTGAGAAACTGAAAACACACTTTTTAAATAAACACACACAATTTCTTTATACAAGCTAATACCAAATGAGCACTCCCTTGTGGAACTAACGCAGACCTGTGGAAAGGCATGATGACTGGGGAGAAAATGACATCTCAAAATGCCATGACTGGCTGCAAGACTCATACTTGCTCATCTTCCTCACCGTTGTTATGACCGGACAAATACTCCCCTTTAATGGTGTTTGCTGCTTTGATTTTCTCCCCACAGGTGAATCCTGCTGAACACAGCATCTGTACTATGACACTGTGTTTGGAAGTTCATCATAATTGAGAGTTGGGCTTTATTCTAAAATCATTGATGTTTAGATATGAAGTCAAAGATTCAGCGATTCCAGCAGGGAAATTGTTAAAAACACTGTTGCATTGGCCGGGAATCGAACCCGGGCCTCCCGCGTGGCAGGCGAGAATTCTACCACTGAACCACCAATGCTTGATGAGATATTCTGGACTCTACGATTTTTCGTAATCTCAAGCTCCCCAGTTTCTGGCTCAAGCTGAAGAGGGGCTCCACAATCCCACACAGCTGGTCCACGCAGGACTTGAGGAGCCTGGAGCTGATGCCTTCCGGACACTTAGCATTCCTCGCCATGATCGTCCTTAGCTAGTTCCTTACCTGGGGTGTTCTAAAAGACAGTCTGGTGGTGGGGGGCTGTGTGTTGGGGGTTGTGGATGGTGAGGTGATGAGGTCTGTAAGGGGTGTGGTGTTAGGTTGTGCAGTGGGGCGTGGCTGGGAGTTCAGTGTAGTGGGCGAGGTGGTGGGGGTGGGACAGTGCACTGAGGGAGGTGAGGGGGTGTCCAGCTGTGAGAACTGGGCTGGAGGAGGGGGGGTGGATGACTGGTCGAAACGGTTAAAAGCTGATAAAGATCATCTGTCGGTCCCCTGCAGCTTGTGAGTTTGACCCCTCGAAGCCTGACACAGTTTTCAGGTCTCTCCAAACACCACTGGTGTTCTGCTGCAACTGGTCCTCCATCTTCTTCCTGTACGAGTTCTTCCCCACTCTGATCTTCCTGCGCTGTCCTCTGTCAGCTATGCCTGGATTAAGTCAGTTATTGGGGAAAGAGCTCACGTTCTCCATGACGACGGTCGGAAGGACAGGGATTGTGAAAAATTGTGGAAAACTGTTGCATTGGCCGGGAATCGAACCCGGGCCTCCCGCGTGGCAGGCGAGAATTCTACCACTGAACCACCAATGCTTGATGAACATAACCAGCCTGTACTTTTAAAAAACGTCTCAAGTTTCCACGGCCACGTCACAGTTGAACACAGCTAATGTATAACATGTGATGGACAGAACCCGGCTTACAAAGTTTGTTTTTAACGTCATACAATTGGTTTAAGAAACGAACCGTGAGGAGAACACATAAACAATGCCAGCCTTACTTCAACTATGATCCATCATATAAGAGCACTTAAAATACACCACAAATTACGGATTTCAACTCCCCGGATGACCACACATGTTATCGCCCTGGCTCCATATATTAGGCCAAAAATAATGAGAAATCATCTGAGGCATGATGGACTTTGAGCTTTGTTCCTTTTTTAGGCTCATATGTTTGTGCTCTGGCCCTTAGAAGAATGATGTCACAGTTCTAGACCAGGTATCAACTAGACCCAACCTCAAAACCACAGAAGATCTGTGAGGTTGGGAGAGTGGGCATGGCGAGACAGTGAACATCCTCCATGGACTCCAGGAGATAGTGACAGGATTCATACATGCTCATCTTCCTCACCGTTGTTTTGACCAGACAAATATTCCCCTTTAATGGTGTTTGCTGCTTTGATTTTCTCCCTACAGGTGAATCCTGCTGAACACAGCACCTGTACTATGACACTGTGTTTGGAAGTTCATCATAATTGAGAGTCGGGCTTTATTCTAAAATCATTGATGTTTTGTATGAAGTCAAACATTCAGTGATTCCAGCAGGGAAATTGGGGAAAACTGTTGCATTGGCCGGGAATCGAACCCGGGCCTCCCGCGTGGCAGGCGAGAATTCTACCACTGAACCACCAATGCTTGCTGTGATAATCTGGACTGGACTCTCGGATTTCTCTGAAGTTTCCACAGCCCCATCGTACTTGAACACATCTAACATATAACATATGATGGAAAAAACGAGGCTTACAGAGTTTATTTTTACTTAGATAGAGTCTGCTCTGTCCCTTCTTGTAGAGTGCCGTGGAGTTGTGAGTCCAGTCCAGCTTGTTGTTCAGGTTAACACCAAGGTTCTTTTAAGACGTGACCATCTCAATGTCCATTCCAGTGTGTGTGTGTGTGGGGGGGGGAGAGAGAGAAGTCCACAACCAGCTCCTTGGTGGTTCCACTGGCCTCAGTCCTCTGAATTCCTTGTTGTGGAGTACCCCGTCTGTTATGAGACCAACGATTGCAGAGTCGTCAGAGAACTTCTGCAGGTGATACGTGGGTGAGTTAGAGGAGAAGTCTGCAGTGTGGAGGGTGAAGAGGAACGTAGCTAAGACCGTTCCCTGCAGGGTCCTTGTACTGCAGACAACCACGTCAGACACACAGTCTGACATCACATATTGTGGACAGTTGGTTATGTAGTCCAGGATCCAGGGTGCAAAGGTGCTGGTCTACTCCAGTAAGTTCCAGTTTGTCCCTCAGAATTGGGGCTGGATGTTGTTTAAAGCAATGGAGAAATCAAAGAATGTGATCTTCACAGTGCTTCCAGGTTTCTCCAGGAGAGAGCTTGGTGGAGCAGGAAGATGATGGTGTCGTCCAACCCGATGTTAGACCGGTAGGGGAACTGAAGGGGGTCCATCAACGGGCTGACCAGCGGGCGGAGATGACCAAGTACTAGTCGCTCCAGGGTCTTCATCAGATGGGATGTTAATGCCTGTAGCTGTTGTGATCCTAGGGTTGGGGCGACTTGAGAACAGTTACCACACAGAAAGTTTTCCACAAGACTGGTACTCTCCCCAGCTTCAGGCTCAAGTTGAAGACGTGCTCCACAATCCCACACAGCTGGTCTGTGCAGCGTTTCCGCCTCGCACGCCGCCGTAATCCAGTAATTACAATCCCGTAATACAGCTGATCCCTACTGTAAACAATATGTGCATGGCTGAGTAGGAATCCCCAGAGACCGACACAAACAAAGTTTAAAAAAGCAGGCAAAACTGCACAAACATAGCAGCTCTTCTCTTTATTCTAAAATTATAAATCTTCTCATCTTCAGTCAAACATTCAGCGATTCCAGCAGGGAAATTGTGGAAAACTGTTGCATTGGCCGGGAATCGAACCCGGGCCTCCCGCGTGGCAGGCGAGAATTCTACCACTGAACCACCAATGCTTGATGATCATATCTGGCCTGTAGTTTTACAAAACGTCTCAAGTTTCCACGGCCACGTCACAGTTGAACACAGCTAATGTATAACATGTGATGGACAGAACCTGGCTTACAAAGTTTGTTTTTAACGTCATACAATTAGTTTAAGAAACGAACCGTGAGGAGAACACATAAACAATGCCAGCCTTACTTCAACTATGATCCATCAAAATAAGAGCACTTAAAATACACCACTAATTATGGATTTCAACTCCCCGGATGACCACACATGTTATCGCCCTGGCTCCATATATTAGGCCAAAAATAATGAGAAATCATCTGAGGCATGATGGACTTTGAGCTTTGTTCCTTTTTTAGGCTCATGTGTTTGTGCTCTGGCCCTTAGAAGAATGATGTCACAGTTCTAGACCAGGTATCAACGAGACCCAACCTCAAAACCACAGAAGATCTGTGAGGTTGGGAGAGTGGGCATGGCGAGACAGTGAACATCCTCCATGGACTCCAGGAGATAGTGACAGGATTCATACTTGCTCATCTTCCTCACCGTTGTTATGACCGGACAAATACTCCCCTTTAATGGTGTTTGCTGCTTTGATTTTCTCCCCACAGGTGAATCCTGCTGAACACAGCATCTGTACTATGACACTGTGTTTGTTACATCATCATAATTGAGAGTCGGGCTTTATTCTAAAATCATTTATGTTTTGTATGAAGTCAAACATTCAGTGATTCCAGCAGGGAAATTGGGGAAAAATGTTGCATTGGCCGGGAATCGAACCCGGGCCTCCCGCGTGGCAGGCGAGAATTCTACCACTGAACCACCAATGCTTGATGAGATATTCTGGACTCTACGATTTTTCGTAATCTCAAGCTCCCCAGCTTCTGGCTCAAACTGAAGAGGGGCTCCACAATCCCACACAGCTGGTCCACACAGGACTTGAGGAGCCTGGAGTTGATGCCTTCCGGGCACTTAGCATTCCTCGCCATGATCGTCCTTAGCTGGTTCCTTACCTGGGGTGTTCTAAAAGACTGACTGGTGGTGGGGGGCTGTGTGTTGGGGGTTGTGGAAGGTGAGGTGATGAGGTCTGTAAGGGGTGTGGTGTTAGGTTGAGCAGTAGGGCGTGGCTGGGAGTTCAGTGTAGTGGGCGAGGTGGTGGGGGTGGGGCGGTGCACTGAGGGAGGTGAGGGGGTGTACAGCTGTGAGAACTGGGCTGGAGGAGGGGGGGGCGGATGACTGGTTGAACCGGTTAAAAGCTGATAAAGATCATCTGCCCACTGTTGGTCCCCTGCAGCTTGTGAGTTTGACCTTTGAAGCCTGAGACAGTTTTCAGTTCTCTCCAAACACCACTGGTGTTCTGCTGCAGCTGGTCCTCCATCTTCTTCCTGTACGAGTTCTTCCCCACTCTGATCTTCCTGCGCTGTCCTCTGTCAGCTATGCCTGGATTAAGTCAGTTATTGGGGAGAGATCTCACGTTCTCCATGACGACAGTCGGAGGGACAGGTTTTGTGAAAAATTGTGGAAAACTGTTGCATTGGCCGGGAATCGAACCCGGGCCTCCCGCGTGGCAGGCGAGAATTCTACCACTGAACCACCAATGCTTGATGTTCGTATATGGCCTGTACTTTTCCAAAACGTCTCAAGTTTCCACGGCCACGTCACAGTTGAACACAGCTCATGTATAACATGTGATGGACAGAACCCGGCTTACAAAGTTTGTTTTTAACGTCATACAATTGGTTTAAGAAACAAACAGTGAGGAGAACACATGAACAATGCCAGCCTTACTTCAACTATGATCCATCAAAATAAGTGCACTTAAAATACACCACAAATTATGGATTTCAACTCCCCGGATGACCACACATGTTATCGCCCTGGCTCCATATATTAGGCCAAAAATAATGAGAAATCATCTGAGGCATGATGGACTTTGAGCTTTGTTCCTTTTTTAGGCTCATGTGTTTGTGCTCTGGCCCTTAGAAGAATGATGTCACAGTTCTAGACCAGGTATCAACGAGACCCAACCTCAAAACCACAGAAGATCTGTGAGGTTGGGAGAGTGGGCATGGCGAGACAGTGAAAATCCTCCATGGACTCCAGGAGATAGTGACAGGATTCATACATGCTCATCTTCCTCACCGTTGTTATGACCGGACAAATATTCCCCTTTAATGGTGTTTGCTGCTTTGATTTTCTCCCCACAGGTGAATCCTGCTGAACACAGCAGCGGTACTATGAAGCTGTGTTTGGAAGTTCATCATAATTGAGAGTCGGGCTTTATTCTAAAATCATTGATGTTTTGTATGAAGTCAAACATTCAGCGATTCCAGCAGGGAAATTGTGGAAAACTGTTGCATTGGCCGGGAATCGAACCCGGGCCTCCCGCGTGGCAGGCGAGAATTCTACCACTGAACCACCAATGCTTGCTGTGATAATCTGGACTGGACTCTGGGATTTCTCTGAAGTTTCCACAGCCCCATCGTACTTGAACACAGCTAACATATAACATATGATGGAAAAAACGAGGCTTACAGAGTTTATTTTTACTTAGATAGAGTCTGCTCTGTCCCTTCTTGTAGAGTGCCGTGGAGTTGTGAGTCCGGTCCAGTTTGTTGTTCAGGTTAACACCAAGGTTCTTTTAAGACGTGACCATCTCAATGTCCATTCCAGTGTGTGTGTGTGGGGGGGGAGAGAGAGAAAGTTCACCACCAGCTCCTTGGTGGTTCCACTGGCATCAGTCCTCTGTACTCCTTGTTGTGAAGTACCCCGTCTGTTATGAGACCAACGATTGCAGAGTCGTCAGAGAACTTCTGCAGGTGATACTTGGGTGAGTTAGAGGAGAAGTCTGCAGTGTGGAGGGTGAAGAGGAACGGAGCCAGGACCGTTCCCTGCAGGGTCCTTGTACTGCAGACAACCATGTCAGACACACAGTCTGACATCACATATTGTGGACAGTTGGTTATGTAGTCCAGGATCCAGAATGCAAAGGTGCTGGTCTACTCCAGTAAGTTCCAGTTTGTCCCTCAGAATTGGGGCTGGATGTTGTTTAAAGCAATGGAGAAATCAAAGAATGTGATCTTCACAGTGCTTCCAGGTTTCTCCAGGAGAGAGCTTGGTGGAGCAGGAAGATGATGGTGTCGTCCAACCCGATGTTAGACCGGTAGGGGAACTGAAGGGGGTCCATCAACGGGCTGACCAGCGGGCGGAGATGACCAAGTACTAGTCGCTCCAGGTTCTTCATCAGATGGGATGTTAATGCCTCTAGCTGTTGTGATCCTAGGGTTGGGGCGACTTGAGAACAGTTACCACACAGAAAGTTTTCCACAAGACTGGTACTCTCCCCAGCTTCAGGCTCAAGTTATAGACGTGCTCCACAATCCCACACAGCTGGTCTGTAGAGCGTTTCCGCCTCGCACGCCGCCGTAATCCAGTAATTACAATCCCGTAATACAGCTGATCCCTACTGTAAACAATATGTGCATGGCTGAGTAGGAATCCCCAGAGACCGACACAAACAAAGTTTAAAAAAGCAGGCAAAACTGCACAAACATAGCAGCTCTTCTCTTTATTCTAAAATTATAAATCTTCTCATCTTCAGTCAAACATTCAGCGATTCCAGCAGGGAAATTGTGGAAAACTGTTGCATTGGCCGGGAATCGAACCCGGGCCTCCCGCGTGGCAGGCGAGAATTCTACCACTGAACCACCAATGCTTGATGATCATATCCGGCCTGTAGTTTTACAAAACGTCTCAAGTTTCCACGGCCACGTCACAGTTGAACACAGCTAATGTATAACATGTGATGGACAGAACCCGGCTTACAAAGTTTGTTTTTAACGTCATACAATTGGTTTAAGAAACAAACCGTGAGGAGAACACATGAACAATGCCAGCCTTACTTCAACTATGATCCATCAAAATAAGAGCACTTAAAATACACCACTAATTATGGATTTCAACTCCCCGGATGACCACACATGTTATCGCCCTGGCTCCATATATTAGGCCAAAAATAATGAGAAATCATCTGAGGCATGAGGGACTTTGAGCTTTGTTCCTTTTTTAGGCTCATGTGTTTGTGCTCTGGCCCTTAGAAGAATGATGTCACAGTTCTAGACCAGGTATCAACGAGACCCAACCTCAAAACCACAGAAGATCTGTGAGGTTGGGAGAGTGGGCATGGCGAGACAGTGAACATCCTCCATGGACTCCAGGAGATAGTGACAGGATTCATACATGCTCATCTTCCTCACCGTTGTTTTGACCGGACAAATACTCCCCTTTAATGGTGTTTGCTGCTTTGATTTTCTCCCTACAGGTGAATCCTGCTGAACACAGCATCTGTACTATGACACTGTGTTTGTTACATCATCATAATTGAGAGTCGGGCTTTATTCTAAAATCATTTATGGTTGGTATGAAGTCAAAGATTCAGTGATTCCAGCAGGGAAATTGGGGAAAACTGTTGCATTGGCCGGGAATCGAACCCGGGCCTCCCGCGTGGCAGGCGAGAATTCTACCACTGAACCACCAATGCTTGATGAAATATTCTGGACTCTACGATTTTTCATAATCTCAAGCTCCCCAGCTTCTGGCTCAAACTGAAGAGGGGCTCCACAATCCCACACAGCTGGTCCACACAGGACTTGAGGAGCCTGGAGTTGATGCCTTCCGGGCACTTAGCATTCTTCGCCATGATCGTCCTTAGCTGGTTCCTTACCTGGGGTGTTCTAAAAGACTGACTGGTGGTGGGGGGCTGTGTGTTGGGGGTTGTGGAAGGTGAGGTGATGAGGTCTGTAAGGGGTGTGGTGTTAGGTTGAGCAGTAGGGCGTGGCTGGGAGTTCAGTGTAGTGGGCGAGGTGGTGGGGGTGGGGCGGTGCACTGAGGGAGGTGAGGGGGTGTACAGCTGTGAGAACTGGGCTGGAGGAGGGGGGGGCGGATGACTGGTTGAACCGGTTAAAAGCTGATAAAGATCATCTGCCCACTGTTGGTCCCCTGCAGCTTGTGAGTTTGACCTTTGAAGCCTGAGACAGTTTTCAGGTCTCTCCAAACACCACTGGTGTTCTGCTGCAGCTGGTCCTCCATCTGCTTCCTGTAGGAGTTCTTCCCCACTCTGATCTTCCTGCGCTGTCCTCTGTCAGCTATGCCTGGATTAAGTCAGTTATTGGGGAGAGAGCTCACGTTCTCCATGACGACAGTCGGAGGGACAGGTTTTGTGAAAAATTGTGGAAAACTGTTGCATTGGCCGGGAATCGAACCCGGGCCTCCCGCGTGGCAGGCGAGAATTCTACCACTGAACCACCAATGCTTGATGATCATATCCGGCCTGTACTTTTAAAAAACGTCTCAAGTTTCCACGGCCACGTCACAGTTGAACACAGCTGATGTATAACATGTGATGGACAGAACCTGGCTTACAAAGTTTGTTTTTAACGTCATACAATTGGTTTAAGAAACGAACCGTGAGGAGAACACATAAACAATGCCAGCCTTACTTCAACTATGATCCATCATATAAGAGCACTTAAAATACACCACAAATTACGGATTTCAACTCCCCGGATGACCACACATGTTATCGCCCTGGCTCCATATATTAGGCCAAAAATAATGAGAAATCATCTGAGGCATGATGGACTTTGAGCTTTGTTCCTTTTTTAGGCTCATATGTTTGTGCTCTGGCCCTTAGAAGAATGATGTCACAGTTCTAGACCAGGTATCAACGAGACCCAACCTCAAAACCACAGAAGATCTGTGAGGTTGGGAGAGTGGGCATGGCGAGACAGTGAACATCCTCCATGGACTCCAGGAGATAGTGACAGGATTCATACTTGCTCATCTTCCTCACCGTTGTTTTGACCGGACAAATACTCCCCTTTAATGGTGTTTGCTGCTTTGATTTTCTCCCCACAGGTGAATCCTGCTGAACACAGCATCTGTACTATGACACTGTGTTTGTTACATCATCATAATTGAGAGTCGGGCTTTATTCTAAAATCATTTATGTTTTGTATGAAGTCAAACATTCAGTGATTCCAGCAGGGAAATTGGGGAAAACTGTTGCATTGGCCGGGAATCGAACCCGGGCCTCCCGCGTGGCAGGCGAGAATTCTACCACTGAACCACCAATGCTTGCTGTGATAATCTGGACTGGACTCTCGGATTTCTCTGAAGTTTCCACAGCCCCATCGTACTTGAACACATCTAACATATAACATATGATGGAAAAAACGAGGCTTACAGAGTTTATTTTTACTTAGATAGAGTCTGCTCTGTCCCTTCTTGTAGAGTGCCGTGGAGTTGTGAGTCCAGTCCAGCTTGTTGTTCAGGTTAACACCAAGGTTCTTTTAAGACGTGACCATCTCAATGTCCATTCCAGTGTGTGTGTGTGTGGGGGGGGGAGAGAGAGAAGTCCACAACCAGCTCCTTGGTGGTTCCACTGGCCTCAGTCCTCTGAATTCCTTGTTGTGGAGTACCCCGTCTGTTATGAGACCAACGATTGCAGAGTCGTCAGAGAACTTCTGCAGGTGATACGTGGGTGAGTTAGAGGAGAAGTCTGCAGTGTGGAGGGTGAAGAGGAACGTAGCTAAGACCGTTCCCTGCAGGGTCCTTGTACTGCAGACAACCACGTCAGACACACAGTCTGACATCACATATTGTGGACAGTTGGTTATGTAGTCCAGGATCCAGGGTGCAAAGGTGCTGGTCTACTCCAGTAAGTTCCAGTTTGTCCCTCAGAATTGGGGCTGGATGTTGTTTAAAGCAATGGAGAAATCAAAGAATGTGATCTTCACAGTGCTTCCAGGTTTCTCCAGGAGAGAGCTTGGTGGAGCAGGAAGATGATGGTGTCGTCCAACCCGAT
The DNA here is from genome assembly GCA_037951165.1 of Lophius americanus. Lineage (NCBI taxonomy): Eukaryota > Metazoa > Chordata > Actinopteri > Lophiiformes > Lophiidae > Lophius > Lophius americanus. The sequence continues at coordinate 1,184,777 of JBBDHG010000324.1, forward strand.
GTTAGACCGGTAGGGGAACTGAAGGGGGTCCATCAACGGGCTGACCAGCGGGCGGAGATGACCAAGTACTAGTCGCTCCAGGGTCTTCATCAGATGGGATGTTAATGCCTGTAGCTGTTGTGATCCTAGGGTTGGGGCGACTTGAGAACAGTTACCACACAGAAAGTTTTCCACAAGACTGGTACTCTCCCCAGCTTCAGGCTCAAGTTGAAGACGTGCTCCACAATCCCACACAGCTGGTCTGTGCAGCGTTTCCGCCTCGCACGCCGCCGTAATCCAGTAATTACAATCCCGTAATACAGCTGATCCCTACTGTAAACAATATGTGCATGGCTGAGTAGGAATCCCCAGAGACCGACACAAACAAAGTTTAAAAAAGCAGGCAAAACTGCACAAACATAGCAGCTCTTCTCTTTATTCTAAAATTATAAATCTTCTCATCTTCAGTCAAACATTCAGCGATTCCAGCAGGGAAATTGTGGAAAACTGTTGCATTGGCCGGGAATCGAACCCGGGCCTCCCGCGTGGCAGGCGAGAATTCTACCACTGAACCACCAATGCTTGATGTTCGTATATGGCCTGTACTTTTCCAAAACGTCTCAAGTTTCCACGGCCACGTCACAGTTGAACACAGCTAATGTATAACATGTGATGGACAGAACCCGGCTTACAAAGTTGTTTTTAACGTCATACAATTGGTTTAAGAAACGAACCGTGAGGAGAACACATGAACAATGCCAGCCTTACTTCAACTATGATCCATCAAAATAAGTGCACTTAAAATACACCACAAATTATGGATTTCAACTCCCCGGATGACCACACATGTTATCGCCCTGGCTCCATATATTAGGCCAAAAATAATGAGAAATCATCTGAGGCATGATAAACTTTGAGCTTTATTTCCTTTTTTAGGCTCATGTGTTTGTGCTCACGCTCTTAGAAGAATGACGTCACAGTTCTAGACCAGGTATCAACGAGACCCAACCTCAAAACCACAGAAGATCTGTGAGGTTGGTAGAGTGGGCATGGCGAGACAGTGAACATCCTCCATGGACTCCAGGAGATAGTGACAGGATTCATACATGCTCATCTTCCTCACCGTTGTTATGACCGGACAAATACTCCCCTTTAATGGTGTTTGCTGCTTTGATTTTCTCCCTACAGGTGAATCCTGCTGAACACAGCATCTGTACTATGACACTGTGTTTGTTACATCATCATAATTGAGAGTCGGGCTTTATTCTAAAATCACTTATGGTTGGTATGAAGTCAAAGATTCAGTGATTCCAGCAGGGAAATTGGGGAAAACTGTTGCATTGGCCGGGAATCGAACCCGGGCCTCCCGCGTGGCAGGCGAGAATTCTACCACTGAACCACCAATGCTTGATGAAATATTCTGGACTCTACGATTTTTCGTAATCTCAAGCTCCCCAGCTTCTGGCTCAAATTGAAGAGGGGCTCCACAATCCCACACAGCTGGTCCACACAGGACTTGAGGAGCCTGGAGTTGATGCCTTCCGGGCATTCCTCGCCATGATCGTCCTTAGCTGGTTCCTTACCTGGGGTGTTCTAAAAGACTGACTGGTGGTGGGGGGCTGTGTGTTGGGGGTTGTGGAAGGTGAGGTGATGAGGTCTGTAAGGGGTGTGGTGTTAGGTTGAGCAGTAGGGCGTGGCTGGGAGTTCAGTGTAGTGGGCGAGGTGGTGGGGGTGGGGCGGTGCACTGAGGGAGGTGAGGGGGTGTACAGCTGTGAGAACTGGGCTGGAGGAGGGGGGGCGGATGACTGGTTGAACCGGTTAAAAGCTGATAAAGATCATCTGCCCACTGTTGGTCCCCTGCAGCTTGTGAGTTTGACCTTTGAAGCCTGAGACAGTTTTCAGGTCTCTCCAAACACCACTGGTGTTCTGCTGCAGCTGGTCCTCCATCTTCTTCCTGTACGAGTTCTTCCCCACTCTGATCTTCCTGCGCTGTCCTCTGTCAGCTATGCCTGGATTAAGTCAGTTATTGGGGAGATATCTCACGTTCTCCATGACGACAGTCGGAGGGACAGGTTTTGTGAAAAATTGTGGAAAACTGTTGCATTGGCCGGGAATCGAACCCGGGCCTCCCGCGTGGCAGGCGAGAATTCTACCACTGAACCACCAATGCTCGCTGAGAAAAAACCCAGTCTGTACGGACTATGTCGTCTCAAGTTTCCACGGCTACGTAACATATGGGTCGCCATCCCACAGGATGACATGCAGAGGTGGTGCCAGTCCACAAGGAGGCCCAAATGCTTTGATCTATGCTCATGGTGGATACATAAAACACAGATTGGGTAGGACGTTTTATACGTCAGTTGGGTTCCCTGAGAAATTTATGATCCTTATGTTTTTGGTACTGATTCAATTTAGATAATCATGAAAAGCTTATAAGGAACCAAATATACTTTGTTATCATACACCACCCACAAATCTGCTAAAAAACACGCTGGTGCTTGGCTGCTGCTGTAGTTCCTGACCTGGTATTGCTCTAGCGCCCCGTGCCTCTCCTTCTCCAACTCCTCCAGCTGTGTCATGGCGGCCTGCAGGGCGTTCTCCTTGGCCAGGCGCTCTTTCTCCAGCTCCCGTTTCTCAGCCTCCGTCTCTGAGATGGTGCGCTGCTGCCGCAGGTGGATCTGCTCCAACTCCTCCCTCTTTGTGGCCTCCTCCTCCAGCAACCTGCTCCACACAGACGCCCCGACATGAGAGAGTAAATCTATACAGTCAATGCAGGGTGAGAGAGCAGCATGACAGCAGGCGTTCAATCTCCTCTATGTTTTCACTGGTGGGAAAAAAGGTTATGATTCACGATTAGAATCTTGGAAATAAAGGGGCTGCTGTACATTCCCAACATTTCTACTTTTTCAACTGTCACATATAACACATGTAAATCTAAATCAGTAGCCTATATATATTCAAATTAATGTAATAAACGGTAATCAAAAGAAGCAAACTGATGTGTAGGTCAGTGTTTTACTCCGTCTGTTCATCAGCAGGTGGTGCTGTGGTGTGTTTTGAGATTGTGATGTAAAGTTTGAGCTTCAACGGTAATTTATTAAACTTGTGGGTAAAAACGCTCTTTGACTTCCTTGTATTCATGTTTATTCTTCCTGCAAACACACTTTAATGCTGCAGTCCTCTTCAAAAGGTCTGAACCAAAGTAAGGCCATTGTTTTGTACTTGATTATTGGGTTAAAAAAAGGAAATTAACATTTCATATATATTTTTTTTTAATTGGATGAATGAGGAAACTAAAAAAATGAAGGATAATAATCATTAGCAGCGAATAAGGAGCAAAATGCAGACTTTTGTAATAGTGTATTAATACCAGTCTTATATTGTTATATTATTATAAACTATTCTCACATTATCTATCTATCTATCTATCTATCTATCTATCTATCTATCTATCTATCTATCTATCTATCTATCTATCTATCTATCTATCTATCTATCTATCTATCTATCTATCTATCTATCTATCTATCTATCTATCTATCTATCTATCTATCTATCTATCTATCTATCTATCTATCTATCTATCTATCTATCTATCTATCTATTTACATTGTTTTCCTGTTTGGATTCATTCTTCCGTTCTAACAGTTTATCAAGGGAGAATCTTTAGTAAACCAAATTACTCCTCAAGGGATCAATGAAGTATTTCTGATTATTGGATATGAACTAGGAGCATTGAGAGCCTTTGGATCCCACTGTAGGACCCGAGCCCCATTCCATTAAACTTTATGGGAGAGTAGAAAGTGGGGACACAGGAAATAAATAAAGCAGATCAGGATTATTAATCATGATTCGTATATTTTCATGACAGTCACTTGGTGCTGCATTCCTGAAAATGGACTAATCCATGCATCCAAACACACTCAGTCCTCCTCACCCCCTTATTGGACGTTTATGGACGTCTGAATAGTAGATGGCTAGTCCATGCAATCTTTTCTTAGCTTCAGTGCTTTAGGGCTTTCATCGCACAGGTTTGTGGAGTCTTTTGAAGTGGTTGAACAAGTTAGTCGCGTTCCTTTTGTGGCAAAGACGGACGATTTGTTCACTTGTCCAAAGTCTGAAACGCTTCCAAACAGCAGCTGAGGATCTTCTTCAAGAGACAAACTCTTTACCTTCTGCCCCTGCAGGCATTTAGTCGTCGTTTCCACCATCTCTTATGCCGTATAAAAATGATGCTCGTCTGGACTGCATCCAGGATATTTTTTGTTCTTGCAGCTGTTTCTGTGGTTTAGGGAGTGCTTGATTTTCTTTGCGGTGACGCATGCATTTTAAACTTCAATATCGCTCGATGGGGTTATCTTTAACAGCCCAAACCGTCATTAATGGCGCCGTAGGAGGCAGTGGATGTATTCAATAGGAGCGCAGACAGGTTTGCCGCCGGTGGATTCCATATGATTAAAGACACTCTTTAAGCGTCGAGGCCGGGACAATGACGCTGACAGACAAATTGAAACATGAGTTGGAAAGTAGATGTCAGCAGAGAGGAAGTGCAGTGGGAGGTAGAGGGAAGTAGGAGTTCAGCATCTGTCTGCATGTGTGACACTCTTTTTACAGGAAAATAGGAGCAGACAGATTTGCGTAAAGGAGTGCCATTTAAAAATAGCCTGACTCGTATTTGAGGTGGACAGAATTGACCAACTCATAACGAAAAGTCCCAAGGAGCTTATCTCATGTACAAATCGTGTGAACGCAATAACTCAAAAACTATTTCATGGATCATTTTAAGATATTAAACCGGCATAGGCCTTAGTGTGAGGAAGAACAGAAGTGATTTTGTGAAAAGTTGTTGGCATATTTCCACTACTAGAGGGAGCTTTATCTCCAAACGTTTCTCGACCGCAGGTCAAATTCACCTCATATTAACCGCCTCAACTTGTTTTTGTCATTTTACTGAAATTGTTCAGATTCCACTCTGCGAAAAAAACAAAACGTTTTTGACTGTTAATATCTAACCACATGTGAGATTATATCCGAACCGGCTCATATGAATCCTCACCGGGAGATACATATTGTATTTACATTATTGCACTATAAAAGTAATTTATTTTCTCACAAGGGGGATCATTTTTGTGGAAAACACAGTTCCTGGTCCGCAGCTTTCCAAACCATAATCCAGTTGTGTCTAAATTTGGCTAGTATGAATAGACATGAGGAAGTAGGTCTTCTGTTTCTGAGCTCAGAAAAAACAGCTTACTATATAGCTTCATTGAGTCAGTATAATACGGACTGTTTGAGATTATTAATGAGTCACATTTAATATGAGGAGATCAATCATGGGCCGGTGCTGAATGAGCAGTCACTGACACGTAAGCCTTATTATCTGCCTGATACTTGGATATTTTTTAACTGACCAATGCAAGTTTAAAGCTCAAGTCATTGGAAACTGTTGAAAAGATGGCGAGCTGTTTGGCGTGCCTACGCTCCATTTGGCAGCGCCGTCTTGCCACGTGTTGCGCAACAGCAAGGCGCGGCGTGTTTAGCCGAGAGCAGGCCCGTCAAGAGTTGGAGGGTATGGTGTTGAAGGTCCATCACACAGCAGGCGCCGGAGATGCTGTGAGGATCATCTTTTCAACAGCTTTAAGGTTTCTTTGTCCGTGAAAATACTTTCTGCTTTGTTATTGACAGTTTGTGTGGAACAGGCTGTTATGTTCCCCTAGCTGTAGGGACACATGTTTTTTTGTTTGGTTTTGTTTCTTCCTAGCATTAATTGCTTTGAGCTGTTGGTTCTGTAGAATGGACCAAGAACGGACATTTAATCACAACCTTCTACCAGATAGACGGTTTGTTGGATGGATGTACGGACAGACGGATAGATGTATAGGAAGATACTTTATTCGTCCCGAGGGAAATTCAAGAAAAAAAAACCCCGAAATGATTTGGACTAATGATAATAAACACGTTATATAGGAAAAAAAACGTTTTTTCGTAAAAGGAAAAGAAAAGATTCCCTAAGTGATTAAAATATGACCTATTACATTAAAATCTGGTTTCTGTTGCAGCTTTTTTTGATCGCTGTCTTGTCCCTTTCAAATAAAGCCTCATGTTTCACCTGTAAATGAACCCAATTGTTGACTTACGCCCACATTTGCCTGGTGTGTGAAATGATTTTGCGCATAAACGATTCTTTGCTTACGCTTTTTGTTGAAAGTGTGTGCATATATGTAGTATTGATTTCATTATATTAAAGGCACTTCTCCTCGCCTGAAATAAGTTGACAGATCTCTGATGCATCCCCAAAGCATTTCTCCGTACTCCCTCCTCCCCTCCTCCCCTCGTCAACCACTGACCGTGCCTGCAGTCTGCGGACCGTCTCCTCGTCCTGTCTCGCACGCTTCTCGTCCTCCAAAGCGTTCTCCAGTTGACCATACATGTCCTCCATCTCCCGAACCCGCTGCAGGTACTGCTCCAGCTCTTCTGACTTCTGAGCCATCTGCTCCTCCATCATCTGCCGTTCCTGTTCAAACAGGAGTGACAGAGAGCTCCTTCAACATGACTGAACATCAGGCTGGATGGATACCTGACCTAACCCTAACCCTGATCTTATACCCACACAGACCATGGTACGAGGAACAACTGTAGAGCTCAATCAGAGGGATTGGTTGTAAGACGCAGTTTATCGACACAATGCTTCACTGTCACATCAGCGATTATTTTTATAAAGAGGCAACTTATGATTTTTATTACTTCAATTTAATGAAATAATGAAACGGTAGAATACATCTAAGGCTTAACGCATTTTCTACCATATTTGTTTCTAACATTTAAACACACAAAATACTTAAAACATTCATCATAGCCCCTTAAGCATTAATAATCGTCATTAGCAATTAATTTGGTAATCTATAATATTATAATTCGAATCTAGGAAGTATCGTAAAATTGTAAAAAAATTACCTTTATAATTTATTTCACATTCTAAGGTTGGAATGTTTGTCGGACAAAATAAATATATTAAGTTTAATTAAAGAAATAAAATCATCATCATCACCTTGAAGGTGCTAGAGAAGAGCAACAACAAATACCTGAAACACCTTTGTGAAAATAACTAATCAAATTCAAGTGAGATGCTCATTAATGGCAGGGAAATATTTGCATATACACTATAGTTTATGGACCTGACAGGATAGAGATTTGAATGAATAAATAGTTCAGGTACACCAACTAAAATTGGACAAAATGTCTCTTACAAATGCCCTTATTCAAATCTGTCCATATTTGTTTCGGCTCCACCCCTTTTTAGACCTCTTGCTGACGGAGGATTGATGTACCATTTTCTCTTTCTCCAGGTCCATCTTGTAGCGGTCTTGGAGTTCATTTTGAGTCTGAAGACGCCTCTCTTCTTCTTCTGCTGCGTTGGACGCCGCTTCTTCCAGAGCCTTTCCAGGAGAGAGAAACGCGCTAAATAATCAAATATTCCAAGATAAAAACACCTTTATAAACACCACACACGTTCCCAGGTGGCAGCTTTTCACACACAAATACAGATGCAGGTACACCAATCAGCCACAACATTAGAACCAGCTGCCTTATGCTGTGTATGTCCCTTTTTAGAGGCCAAAACCTGCTCTCTGCATTCTGACACCTTTGCATCAGAACCAGCATTAACTTTGTCAGAAAGATGTGCCACAGTAGTTTTTGTGCAGGAACCGACTAGACGAGCCAACTTTTGATCACCTGTTAGGCATGACCGGTTTAACACCTACAAATATTCTAGAAATATGGGCCAATGTTGAACCTTCAGCAGCTGTTTGATGCTCACCAGAATGTAAACCTTGACGAAGGGTAGGTGTCACAACCTCTATCTCACTTAGCAAATCTATTTCCGACATCATAAATTGTGAACTATAGCAACTTCCTCCTTGCTGCATAGTATGTTCTACGCTGCCCTGGTGCAAAAACACAACATATGAAGTCATGGTGTTAGAAATGGAAGGCATGTTGTTAATCTTCAGAGCGCCATTTTCTTCAAACAGACGCCTGCTGATAAACCTTTGTTACAGCCAAAGGAAACATTGGGAGATAAGTGATGGGGGGATTTTCTTCTCATCTTGCTAACTTAAGATGGAGGTTGCGGTCCATCCAAATCAGCACAAATTCAGTTTTTTGTGTGGCGGTGGCATGTGTGTCCTTGGACAGGAAGTAGTAACTATATCTCTACTCAGGTAAAAACTCCAAAACATGTCTACGTTGTTTTGTTAAAGCAGTTATAGCATGATAAATTGATTTAATTAACTAGTGCATGAGCTGTAACCTCATACCACCCAGCTGTGAACTATGTCAACACTGTGACAGTCCACCACTTACAGCAGCATAGTGCGATCGCAGCAGACGCCCCCGAGTCTCTCTCTTTGTGGTCCTACATTCTTTCATTGTCCTTCCAAACAACCATCTATGTGAGACAGGACTTTCCCATCAATGGCCCACTGCTGTGCATTCAAGGGAAGACAATGTGAGGCACAGCAAACCTGTTGTTCTCCGCTCAGTGTTACACAACCATAAACCAGTTTGCCGGACTCACTGCATCGTCACAATCCTGCAGATGACACAGACGGGCTCTGTGACCCAATCATTCTCATTGTTCCCAATTTCTCTGACTGACTTTCCTCATTCTTTTTTTTCGTAGTTGTGTCGTGCCAGTTTATTTAATCATCGTCCATATATGAGTTATGCTGTGATAACTGTGTTTAACCTTAACAGGAGTCTAGTTTTGTGTGTTCTTTACTTTAACTGTTGTGTTCTAGTGGCACCTGGGTGAGGCAAACTAAACGCTTCCTCAGTCTGGGAATATTTCACGTACTTGTGTCTGAGAGCCTGTCTGTTTGTTTGCATCGGGTATAAAGCCTGAGCTCAATCCACACTCCGGGCCCACACACGGAGAAGGAGCTCCAATTTGCGAAAGCTTCCTTCGCCATAAAACTCACAAAGACAATCTTGGTACTCTTCGCACCTTATTGAAAAATTCCACAGCAGCTGCTTCTGAGAGCTTCAGGCCAACAATGACAGAGAGGACTTTACTATAATAAAACAACAACTCATCAGACCGGCTGTTCTGTCCTGTTATTACATGGCTTTGTTGGATATTCTATTCTAAAGGCTCAATTACAGCCTTCTTTATAATAAGCAGACCGCTGCTATGAATAACAGACCATCATATGGCTGTAAATGTGCAGGTGTATGGATCGGAGAGACTTTGTCAATAGTGAGGGCTAGACGGCTGGGCTCCTCATGGGGGGGGACATATTACTAACTCGTGTCTTTCTCCAGGTACTCGATAGGTTGAGCAGGAACACTTGTGGAGCTGAGGAGTTCCAGGTTTATTTAAGCAGCCTTATCATTCTCCTTCCAACAGACACCTCGCATCCTTAGAGTAAGATCAGGTCCCGCACCCTACAACAGCCTCACAAACGCTCCACTATGCACACCCTACCTCACTGACTTTATCTGACTGCCGCCGCGAAGGTCTTAAGTGAGAAGTTCCAGATAACAAGCTCTATCGTCTTTCCTTGTTCATAACCTTTTCTCAAGCCTGTGATACGTTGATCGGATCTTCGATAAAGATGACCTGGAAGGCAGAACCCAGGGTATTCAGGTAGAGGCTGGGACTTCACAGGTATTGCAAGTTCTCAAGGGAGTGCCACAAGGTTCAGTTAGTTATATTTCCACTATAATTAACTTGACACATAAACTGTCAGCCTTTCATTCCTCAGCTGATGACACTGTCATCTAGAGTACAAGAACAGCTTTGTCAACTACAACTTGTTTCAAATGCAGTGGTCAAAATCAATCTGATGGAGTTGGCATCTTCTTGAAGTTCTTTATTGACGATCACTTATCTTTTAAAGCCCACATTCAATACGTCAGCAAACAGTTGAAGCTTTAATTAGGGTTTTATGTCTTGCTTCTCCAGGTGGAATCAAAATCTTGATAAGTTATTGCCTATGGATATGTGTGTTAGAATTCCTCATCGCATTATCAACACATGCTGGATAGCGTTTATCGTAGGCCGCTGGTTTATTACTAACTGTGCTCCTCTCCCTTTTCACTTTGAATAACAAACACTTCCTCAAACCATTCTGGGGTTAAGATGGAGATATGTAAATCAGGATCGAGGTTCTATATATACCTTGAAGTTTGTAGTGCCCAAAGTCAGTTTTGTGGTTGAAACTATGTTGCTGCTTCTCTTGGCCAGTTCTTCCTTGTAAAATAGATCAATGGAACAATCCTAATCAAAGGTTGAATAAATTAAAGAAATTGCAGTATTAAATTTGTATATCTACCACATTGCATTATTTTCTGTTTTTCACGGCCTGGACACTTCCTGTTAACCCCAACCGCCGTCTAACAGGAAGCAGAAATTCGTCATCGGTATCTCAGGACACCAGCACCATTGAATCTCAGCGTGATGTAGTGAGCTGAGTCAACAGACGGGGATGTGAGTCAGGTTTGAGGGGCTTCACCAGAAAAACATATTCAATGAAGATTAAGGTTGCCCTTAATCTTTATTCAGCAGTCAGACGTCTGTGTTTGTCTGTGGGTAATTGAAACCAGTGAGGTGAAGAAGGAAAAAAAATACACTGTCATTATTAAGAGCTCTAGATATACAGTATGGAACTCTTTGTAGGTGTGACATATATCTCTGGAATGTTGTTCAGTCGGCTTTGAACTTGTTACAGGTGGGATGACATCATTGCGATGACTAAACAGGAAGGAATTTATTCATAGGATTCCCTTTAAGGAAATGTAAGAGCTACTATGATGAGGGCAGGAGTTTTAACTCAACTCCTGCTGGTGTCAAGTCACCGAGTTTGAATTTAGATAGACACTTATCCAAAACCCAGAGTTATAAAAAACAAACCTCTGAACTATTTAGGCCTAAAGGACGTAAAGTCCATTTGACTGTTCCGTCCGTTTTCTTGTGACGTAGTGATAGTAGTAAACTGAACAGGGCATCTCAGACAGCTTTCTCGGCAGCAAAATTTTCCATCTAGTCCTCCAGGAATCGGAGGCGTTCCTCATCCACAAGAGATACGGTATCGCTCCAGCGAATTCTGCTTCTACCTCAGGACCTCCTCCCACTTGGACATTGCGATAAAACCTCCAATCAGAGGCCCAAACCTCCCCGTCCTGATTATATCAGTGCAAAGGACAGACAGCTCCAGTCAAGCTCAGTCCAATCAATGTCACCATATGTGAGGACTGACGGCCTTGAGTCGTCTCGGAGCGGACAGAACCTCCTCATGACAACCAGACTAGAGTTTGGTTTCCAGCTGAGAAAGCTTTCCTGATAAACAGCAGAGCAGATAAATTCTACCAGCTGAGTAAGCGTTGGAAATGACATCATGCAAGCTTTTAACTATCTAAACAGATTGGAACATTCTTTTTCGGTCGGTGCTGAAAAACAAGCTCCGTTCGGGAACAACTTGTTTTCTTCTTCAAGGACATGCTGTTCCTGGAGAGCAAATTGCTTCCCTCCTGGCCATGTTTAAATAGTTACTTGGACTTAGCTCTTTAAAGTTCATTGTATTCACACAATTCATTTCTTCTTTATCTTGCAGGTTTAGAAACTCCCTTTGGTTCGATTCCAGGGCATCTTTCAGCGTCTTACTTCCTGGACGGTCTTGATCTCTTACCTGTTTTCTGGCTCTGGTAAACACAATCTCGCCGAGCAGGTAGTTATTAACTCCAACAAGTCATCCCAGGTTGTCCCTATGTGGCAGTGACCAGGTTCACATCAAAGAGGCCGTGTTTGCTGCATACACAGACCAGCCATAACATTAAGACCGCCTGGCTGATATTGTGTAGTTCCCCATTTTGCCAGAAAAAAGCTCTATGACAGACTGGGTGTTCTGACAACTTTCTATATTAACTAGTATTATATTTTACAGCAGTTTGTGCTACACTAGATTTTCTGTTGGACTGGACAACATGGACTAGGCCTAACTCCCCCACACCAATCAGTGAGCCCTGAGCGCCTATGAGACTGGCGGTTGTCCATCCATCAGCTTTGGTAGATATGAACTACTGCAGACCGGGAGAACCCAAAGAGACCCGCAGCTCTGGAGATGCTCTAACTGAGTCGTCTCGTCATCATTATAAATTAAATGTATTATTATTATTATTATCACAACATAGCTTCTCCTTGCTTCTCAAAGTCGGACATATCCTTTCACTTCTTCCCGATTCCTACACCCAGTGATAGGTGCCATTGTAACAAGATAATCAATGTTATAACTACACTTGTGGTTATAATCTTATGGCTTATCGGTCTATGACCAATTACAAATATAGATAAGTCTACAGTAGTAGTAGGGGCATATCTTAAATGCAAATTATAGTGTCAGACTTCACAGCTATAAAGGAGTACACGTCTCATGATCCACACACCGAGCCAAAAATATTCTACAACTGACGATATTTTCCAGTGGGCGGAGCTTCTCCTATGTCAAACATAACCTACTCCGGAGCAGCCGTAGCACAGTAAGAAGTGGACCAGTGCTATAAAACAGGCGATCCGGGATTAATCCTGGATTAAACCTGTAATTCTGTTTGATATTACAGGCCTCTGATCTTCAGTTTTAGAGTTACAAAGTTATTTACAGACAATTTCAGTGCCAATTGTGTGTAAACATGTATCTCTTTGTTAACTCTGTCTGCCAAACACAGCATCACCCCACCAGCACAACTTTATTTTCTTTACCAATCCGATTTATTGTTTTGGTTTGTCAGTTTTGAAGTGCAATGTTTGTTGGATTTGGCCAAAAAATGAGTATTTACTTCAGTGTTTTTAATCACGGCATGAAGAATAACATCTGCGTTATTTTCCTGGCCCGAACGGAAAGCAAATTCAAAACAGAGGAGATGAAAGTGACCGTGAAGTACGATTTGAGCATCTGTCCCACATGCACAGCATTTTTTTCTCATTTTCACGTGCACATTATTTTTACCCCTTCACTGATCACTGCCGCTCTTGTCGTGGTTGGATAATGGATCATTCATGGAATTCATTCATTCAGGATGCGACAAAAGGGAACTAGAGCTGCAGACTTTTTCTGACCAGACTGGATTCACAGAGGGAGTAAATGTGTTTTGTTTTTTTCTCTTCTCCTTACCTTCCTCATGTTCTCCAGCTCTTGTTGTTTAGCCTCATTGGCCAACTGCAGATCCTTCATCCTCAGCTCCAGCTCCTCCTGTTCAGCCTGCTGCTTAAGTCGCAGATCCCGTCGCTTCTCTCGAGCCTCGCGGTGCGGCGCCGGCCGGCCCTGTCGTTGCAGGTTCAAACAGGTCTGAATGGCTGAAACATGGAGGAGGCATATAAAAAGGTGCTGTGAATCCATTTAAGGCTGCCTGGAACTGCATCACAGATGAAGAGCTGTGAATCTTGGAATTGTGAAAACAATTTCAGACTTTTCTCAGCTTTTAGCGTTTGCTGCCACTCCCTTCTTTCTTTGCCATTTGTAAACTGAAAATATTAGGATCTCTAGTTCTGCATTTTCATCAATTTTCGGAAAAACTTGGTGTAGAAGAAAAAAAACGAGGAATACTTCATGAAATCCATCTTCAGATTCACCAGTAATGAGATTACTTGAATTGTAGCCCAGCATTCATCTCAAAATCAATAACACAATATTGCTGACGTTTTTGTGAAGGATTTTTAAAACAATCAATATGTGCAGTATATTAAGTATTTTATGTGATAATTCAAGCAATTAACATGAACCTGGCACAGTTTAAATGAAAACTCTTGCAATGAAATAAGCAAAGACAACTGTTTGCTTTTTTTGGAAAAAAAATATATATATACAAATGCTGCAGTAGAGAGTGCAGTAGAGAGTGAAGGAGTGAGAGAGAGTGAAATACAATGGATGGAGTCACATTACATTATGATCATCTAGATAGACTGACCATGAAGCCACTCCTGCTTTTTCTTCTTGTCCGACGCGTTGATTTCAAAGCTTTTAATTGACGACTTGATGAGGAAGAGACACTTCTTTCCATCTTTATCTGGCCATGACTGCAAAGAAATCATTAAATTATGAACACATGGTCGATTCAAAAACATACAAGCAAACAACTCAGATCTTTTGTAATGACACATAAGTCTATGCAGATCTTTAAACTGTTATTTTTTCATTAACTTGAGTAAAATGATCTTGCTTGACTCCCATTACAGGGCCCTTAAACGGGTCTCCTAAATCCACGTGATGGTGCTAAACAAGGCGGGTTCTTGCCTCCACGCTGCACTTTCCGTCGAGCATGATGTCTCCTTTCTGACTGGCCTGGTCCTCGCCGACGTAGTAGGATATGGTGTTTGGCTTCAGCACGAACCAGCGCTCCGTCCAGTTCTTCCTCTTGTGACCCTTCTTCCACATGTAACCCTTGACAGGAAGCAGAAAATCAAGAGATTTATTGGGAATCGTGGCTATTGTTACATGTTCATGTTATCAGTCAGGAAACTGACTGACTGGACTGCATTTACATCCTAATTATGTCAATGTATATTTTGTGGGGCTTTTCGCTATAACATGTAACACCTTCGCCTTGGAGGCAAAAGTTTTTGGCCATCTCTGGTAAGTGTGTTGTTTTTAAAGCTTCCTCTATTGCAAAACTCACCAACAGAACAAAACACCTAGACAGAGCTGTGAGCAGGATTATGCAAGGACTTTCTCAGAAACTCGGTGAAAGGATGGGGCACCGACCGGGAAAATGTCGGTGCAGATCCGGATGAAGAAGCGGATTCCGGAATATTTTCCACCTTCTTTAACATGAAAGGATGTTTTCGTAACGTCCTGATACATATAATAAATGGTAAATCCCTGAAAACTCCCCTATTCCCTGCGTTGTGCAATCAATCCCTCTAATTGAACGTCTCAAATTAAATGTAAAGTTATATCCAAACTATTTTTCGTAAAAAAAAAAAACAAAGGTCCCCCTAGTGAGTAAAATATGAACTTCAAAAGTGAAATATGATAAATAAGAGACAGATCTCCTCGGGTCGATTCATATGAGTCAAATTTGGATTAAATCGGGCCATTGATTAACAAGTTTTGTCCGAAAAAGTGTTATTTTGTTTAGAAATAAATAATCAAACGCACCCCCTAGTGAATAACAGATGAACTCTTACTGAAAAACACTATGTATAATAGATTGATCTCCTTGAGTCTAGTCATATTCACCAAATTCTACCTAGATCTGACCACAGTTGAGAAATTATGGCCCGATAACTTTTGGAGATAAAGCTCTCCCTGGTGTCAGAAATGTTCAATCGACTTTTCCCAGAATCAATCCAGTTCTTCCTCGCAGCAACCTCTATGGGGTTGTAAAATTTGAAAATTATCCATGAAACAGCTTTTGAGTTATTTCTGGAAAACAGTCTACTCATATAAAACTGCTCCCCCTGGTGCGTAAAATATGAACTACTAGAGTAAAATGTAATATTATGAGATAGATTGCCTTAAATTGATCCTCGATCACAAAATTTAAACAAACTCGGACCTACAGTTAAGAAGTTATGTCCGAGAAACCATTGTTTTTTGCAAAAAAGGCTCCCCTTAGTGAGTAAACCATGAACTATGAAAGTAAAACACAATGTAAACAAGATAGATGTCCTCGAGTTGATACATGAGGTTTGGAGAGGAGCAACACTGCTGGGATAGTACCATTGGACAAAATCAAAGCTGTGGACTGTCCAGCGATGAGCCTGGAACTAAACCCTGTTAAAATCCTAGGTGGGTCGTGGTCGTGTGACACACGACCCCAACAAATTTATAGCTACAAGCATGTGTAGGGTCTTTGGTTATATCTTTTATGGGTTTTTTCTTTGGATTTTTTTGAGATTATGATCCATTTCTCTGCCGTCCTGCTGTCTTGGTCCTGCCCACCTGTTTGAGGACGTCCAGGATGAGCTCCTGGTACACCTCATTGATGCCCATGGAGAGCGTCTGGCAGTCCATGCCCTTGCTGAAGTGACCAGATCCCACCAGACGGATGAAATCCCAGGCGTTCAGACTCTGCTGTGTGGAGTTCAGCTGCAGCTTGTAGTCCTCGAAACGCTCCTCCACCCAACTTCCACCCATTGCCTCCGTCAGCTTTCGCAGGAAGTACTCAATCTGTGCATGGAGACACGCGTGCTAGTGCCAGAATATAAATACAAACAACTGATACAGATATTGTGAGCTACTGTTCACCGCTGCTTTTGAGCATTTCTATTGATAAACATTCTCCCTGTGACTCAGATCTGATTTTTGTGGTAACCAACAATAAATCTTCCAGCATTTGTTAAAGAACAGGAAGTCTGAAACTTCCTTCTTCTGCTCTTGAGCCACAGAAATTCTCAACTGCACAGTTTCTGCAGGAGGGAGGCACCGCAAACATAATGGTACAGCTATAATACACTTCATGACGCAAGAAGTTAACAAACAGCCAGATTCGGGGTAATTCAATCTCTTCCTTCAACCATTTATGAGGAAGTGCATTTCCGGAGTCTAAAGGTCTGAATTAGTAGATTTGTAAGCCGACATGCAGCTAGATTACATCAGCAATTGTGAAGCTACTGGGACCCTTTGACCTTATATCAGCAGGATGGGTTCCTTCCTGAAACTCAACATCAGATTTTCCCTTTTTAAAATTACAATTTCAAATTCATTGACTCTGGAAAACTTTTTTTTCATGATATTATATTGAAAAAGATCCAATTTAACACAATTTTAGAAAGTGAAAACTGATCCTGCTACTACAGCTGCACCACAACAAAATGTAATCCCCACCCTCTTCGCAATTTTCACTATACTGTGCGATAAAATTTGTTTTTTTTGTCATCTAAGCTTCATTTACAGAGATAAAATGGTTTTCTATCTTTAAACAACTATAGGTGTACTATAGATGTTGTGTTTTTCCAATATACTTATTATCATGTATTTTTAAATATATATGTATATATATATATACATATATAGAAACATATCTATATATGAATTTATGTGTACATATATATAGACATACATACATACATACATACATAGATATATAGATATATATAGAGAGAGAGTGAGAGTGAGAGACATAGAGAGAGAGAGAGAGAGAGAGAGAGACAGAGAGAGACAGAGAGAGAGAGAGAGAGAGAGAGAGAGAGAGAGAGACAGAGAGACAGAGAGAGAGACAGAGAGAGAGACAGAGAGAGAGACAGAGAGAGAGAAAGAGAGAGAGAGGTTTTTTTTGCACAGAAAAATCTATTATGTGCTCAAAAACTGCATTTCCCTGTTCGTTTTAATCAGCCTTCACGCCCAACAAGTTTTTTTGCTTGGTTCCAGTAATCTGTTCCCCCAACATCACCTCTCTGTGCACTGCCTCAGACCTCCTCCCTCTCTCAATGACTTCCTCTCGCTCTCAGCATGTCCTCTCCGCTCGCTGAACGCGGCTTCAACGCAAAACCAGCCGATATCGGACTGATCCAGAAATCTGATTGGCTGTTTAGTCTCCAGTCAAGTAGCCATGAACAGAAGTGCCGTTTTTGAGCACATAATAACTTAAACTGTGAGTCATATAAATCTACCTCTACAGGTTGTTTTTTAGTTTGATTTATATGTATTAAACTCTTGTGTTTGACACAATTCTCAAAAAGTGTTAAAACCAGTTTCTACTCACAGACAAAGGTTGACGTGTGTCGTAGTGATATTAAGTAAAGCTAAATTCAGATATCTTACTGGCAACAACTTATTTTACAGTATAAAAGTTTTGGTTGAAGTCCTTTTAAAATTTTGGAAACTGCTGCCTTTTTTTGTGATAAGGTGAAATATGACTGAAGGCTGATGAATGAGTGGTTCTGGTCCATATTCAAAATGTGTGGAGGGGCTTTCTACATATTCAGTGGACTACTGCGGAGACTGACGGGTAAATCTTTTATCTTACCGTTTCACTTGAGCTGGATTTACAGATTTAAAAGCTTTAATACATTTGGTTTTTAAAGTTCCAGAGAAAGTAGTGGTAAAATAAGAAACTCCTCCCCCCTCACCTCCTCAGTCACCATGACCAGCGGGTAACTGTCCTCAGACAGGAAGTTGAAGATGCACCAGACCTTGAACGCGTTATCGTTGCTGATGAATAGTTGGTTCTGGCCCAGGTTTTTCCTGTAACACAGCGTCCAGCAAACTCTGTCGAAGTCCTGGCGATTAAAATTATCCGTCACCTGCAGAAAAGAACAGCAGTTCCGGTGAGTCCTGGTTCTGTGTTGCTGGGGCAGGTTGTTTATTTTAGAGGAGTCGTACAGTTTATACGGACAGTAAATAAAAAACCCTCGACATGGCAAATTATTTCATTCTGTGATTTCCATCATTTCTAGTTTATAGCGACACCTGAAAGTGAAGGACCTGAGTTTAATGTTGGTGTAACTATTGAGCCGAAGAGTGACTTTGTCTTTGATGGATTTGTTTTATTCTCGGTGGTCAGCTCAGAGGGAACCGGGAGTTGATGTCATTTGACCTCTTAGCCACCATGATGCTACCTGGAATTGTTTTAAACCACTAAGTGGTCACATTACTTTGCATTTCTTAATGAAAAAAACACTTACGACATGGATTTTCCACCAGCTCGGCTGATCGCCGAGGGTCCCGACTCCAATTTGGGAACAACTGCTGAAGTTATGGGGCAATAAATTTAAGGCTTCAGCTTACCAACCAGACCCACGCTGTAGTTCCTGACTATAACGGTATATCCATGAAAAGTCCCCAATATATATATATATATATATATATATATATATATATATTTACATATTATATTATATTATTTAATTATATTATATATTTATTTAATATATATATATAATATATATATATATAACATTTTATTTATCTATACATATAGTATATATGTGTATATATATATATATATATATATATATATATATATATATATATATATTACTCCAATATATTCTGGCCAAATTAGACCATGTATAGAATAAATATCTGAAAAGACAGACTAATTAGATTGAAGTGGTAAAACAACTACAACAACAAAAAACTTATTTCAAACGTACTAAGAAATATAAAACTAGGTTAAATGAAGAAACCAATTATATGACGCACACCATTCAGGGCTTTGAAGACTTGTGGATATCATTGAAACCTGTCCGGTTCTGGAGGAGACGTGGATGGACTATCACCCGTTACGCGCGTAAAAAAATGGTAAAGGGTCACCTTTTATGTCCTAGCTGGCGGATGGGGAATAAAAATCTAATGGATTAGAATTCCAAAATAAATTTAGGGGGAAAATTAACTGTGAGCAGAAGCCTTGAAAAAAGTTGCAGTTTGTTGGTGAGGAGGAGAAATGTTCTCCTTGTGCTGGTGACAGCTCAACAGCGGCGTCTCCACGGAGCCTCCTGGCATCTTAATGATGCCGCCGTGTATTTAGAGCCCATCTCTTCCTGCGGGGGGAGGCTCGTCCCGTCAAAAAAAAAAGCCCCATAAACACCCCAAAACCACTCCGCCATCTGCTCCAATTAAAACGGAACATGAAGTGAGCCCTGAAACAAAAACCCAACCGTGCATCACTTTAACAGTCTAAATCTGACTATTCAAATATTTCCCCGTATGTTATCTGAGAAATGAGGAGTGGACATTTTTGTGGGTCTATAGCAGCCAGTGATGCAGAACCAGGTTTCAAACCATCTCATGTTCTCCTCCAGACATGCACATTAATAACACGATTATGTGTTTAACATTAATACTGAGAAACCTAGCCTGAAATACTCAGGATCCACCGCCACAGGTTTTTCTGATCAATAAAAGACACAAAAAGGTTATTTAAGTTCAAACGTTGAACAAAACAGGTGAATAAAGAGCGCAAACATAATTCCAGTCAAAGATGACTAATCTCAATTCAGCTAATTAATTTTTCAGCTTGTCAAAAAACGAGCTAAAATTGTTAGCATAGCCTTGATTAGCTTGTATATAAACAGGAAGTGGTGTGTGATTGGCTCAAACAGTCACGTGACTATTAAGTGATATACAAATCTACTTTGATAACATGAAAACAATTTAAGTTCTGACTAAGGGTTAGTTATTCAATTTGTCACTGTTGTACATCAGGGGAAAAGTTCTAATTTTAAAAGTAAAATAATAAACAAAGATAAAACAAAATGCAAAATAGTCCAAAAAAAAAGAAATCAACTCTCCAGAATTTGGAATTTTGGATGCTGTGTACGAAAAGTTTTGCGAGAAATATAGAACAGTTTTTGATTATTCCTCAAAAACACTTATTTATTAAGGAAGAATGGGACAGAAGGAGTCCAAATTTAACTTGTAACCATAGAAACAAAAAATAAAAATGAACAAAATTCCTAAAAAAGTGAAAGGCACAATTCAGCTCTTCTGTAGAGAAACAAATGTTCACCAAACTAAACGTGATGGACAGACAGGATGGAATCAACTCCTATATCGCCTTTGTCACTGGTGAAGAAAAATAAATCAATCAATTACAATAATAATTCCACCGGGTATCAAGTGTTAACTACAGGAACACTGCAGGGCAGATTATATGCAAGTATTCTGGATTTTCCTTTATCGTCACTGAGCTTTAAAGCATCCATTATATACCAGTTTTCCGGTGAACGGGAGGATTGAGTGTGATAAGATATTAAATGTGATAAGTATGATTAAATTAAATTAAATATACCACCCAAATTAAATAAAAGACCCAGTTCTACATGAGAATGTCTCATGAACTTTAAATCGGTGAAATAGGAACGTTTTGGGACTGATGGCCTTTTCTTTATAATTTAAATACATGAATATCTTCTTTATAACATTCTCATGAAGAAGTCAGAAAACTTCAAAGAAGACAGATTACATAGCTTCATTAATCCCCAGACGGGAGTATGTCATACTTGGTCAGTGCAGTGATATAAATAGTGGACTTACTTTCTTTTATGACCAAGTAATTACAGAGGTTTAGGCTTAACCACTGTTTCTGTTGAGTTACAGTCAGACCAGTCCAATTAGAAACCGCTGGTGGGTTCTGTATCGGTTCAGATACATTTCTTTGAGAGGGAAACATTCAGCCAAAGTGAATGACTGCAGTCGTAACAATAAATTTAAGGCTTCAGTTTACTAACCAGACCCACACTGTAGTTCCTGACTGCAACATTTTATCCATGAAAAGTCCCCAATCCCCTGCATTGTATTTCTTGGTTTCTTTGAGAGTGAAACAGTGATGTAACTCTGCTTCATTTAATACGAGCAGCCATAGAGTATAGTTATATAGTCATAAATATATGACTGGGGTAATTTACGGTGTTATTATTGTTGATCCTCGGGTTTTGTTTTTGTTTGTTTTTGTGATGATGGTTCACACCAGCTGGTTAATTAGCTCCAGAGCTGGGAGAAGGCAGGAGACTCCGGGTGAATCCTGGAAGCTGATTGGAGGAGGTCTCTTCCTGAATGGGCCACATGACCGAGTTCCTTGCAGCTGATTGGAGGGAAGACGTTTTTAAAAAAGCGGCTGATGCTGGCCAGACATCTCTCCTCTACTTCCAACCGTGATGCCGCCTGTGATTGTTAACTTCTGAGTTTAGTGTTAGTTTATGAGGAGTGAATAGTTTTATCTTTAATATAACGAGAAAGAGTTATTTAGTTTGACCTCAATTAAAGTCTAGCTGTAGATTTTGTATACGTAGTTGTTCATGGTGGTTACTTTTTCTCCTGAATTATCTTTTAGTTCATTGAAAATAATCGTGTAAATTGTTTGTAAATAGTGGAGCAGAGCTTAATCTTGTATTAAGGACGCAGCATTTATTATAACTTGGAATACCCTTCTTCTTTTAACACTTTCTCCTGTTTTGATTCAGGCGGTAGGTCAGAGAATATGCGTTTCTTTGAATTATCTTTTATTAGGTAAAACTAGGTAAATCCAGTGCATCCATGGTAACGCACCCCCCTACCTGAAAGAACCACTCACCCCACTGACCTCGACACGATCCCTCCGTTCTACCCAGTCATACCGCCTCCTCCTTCCCTGGACTAAGCTCAGCACCATGGGAGATCGGGCCTTCTGTTCTGCTGCCCCTCGTCTGTGGAATGCACTCCCTGACCATCTGAGGGCTCCACAGACGACTGACACATTTAAAAAAGGACTTAAAACTTTCCTTTTTAGCAGAACCTATAACTTTAATTAACATTAATGCTTTTGGTCACGTTTTTGTATAGTTATTATTATTATTTATTTATTTATTTTTTATTGATGCTTTTATCTGCTTTTGCCTTGTAGTACTTTGAGATTTGATCCAAATGTAAAGTGCATTATAAATTAAATGTATTATTATTATTATTATTAAATGTAGTTGATTATTTAGTTTATCGTTTTGGGGTCTTGCCCATCAAAGTATTTTGCAAAAAATAAATATTACCACATGATTTTCTTTTTATTGTCCACCTTTTGCTGCCAAAATAGTTCTCTGATACATTGTGTTGTGAGTTTGGACGTCTCTCTTTTAGAAGCTGCATTAATCTGTCCTGCTTCTGATTTTAATTTAAGCCTCCCCTGAATTACCTAGTCCAAAATAAACCTATAATAGCTCCACAACTATCAGGACTAGTAGTATAACCCTAGTACCTATGGTAAGGTAACAACCTAAAATAGTCTTTAATACATATGTTACTATGTATGAGTAATATGTGATTAAACACAAAAACACCAATTAAAAACTTCAAGAAACCTCAAAAAAATCAAATGAGAATAGAAACCTCGCCTCAGATTTATAAAAACAAATAAAGGGTGTAAAATCATCATATTAAAGTAACACCATAAAAAGCAATAAATATGATTAGAAACTCTTAAATTATGACTGCATCAAAATTATGACTGCTAACTTACCCAAAATGTACGAAAAATGGGATTTTGACCCCAGAGAAGGTTTCTGGCTACAAAATACCAACTCTGTCGGTTAGAGGCAGGGATCTGCACATATTTAAAATCTCTGGCCCTGACATGAAACAATGTTTGTATTAAAAAGCCCTGTCCAGAAGAGCAGGTTAAATTCTCAGTAATTTGTGCTAGGAGTATTAAAGCAGGCAAGAATTACTGGACTAGAGAACTTATTCATTGGTCTTGCTTTCCACCTAACCTGGAAATTTAGAAATGGACCAGGAAACAGAGACAGATAAAGTGGAAATTTTCCCACGTGTTAAATTTAAATTGCAATATTTTTGGACATTTTACCCACGTGGGTAAAAACTACCAAACCTTAAGGTGGCCGACAGACATGTCAGATTGTTTAGTCTGGATGGAGATCTGCAATCTGATTTAACTGAAGTTCTTCTTTTCTGATCATGAGGAATGTCTTTTCATTTTAACTGTGTTTCTCAAAGTTGCTATAGCAGATAAATCCTGACATTAATGGTAAATGAATACAGCTGCTGGTTATATTTATCAAGGACCAAAGTCTTCACGCATCACCTAACCAACCCGGTGGAATCTGGAAAGTTTCACTTTTTGAAGTAGGCATGCTACTTTACTTTGGTCTGTCATGCCCTTACTCAGCAGTACAAGTGTGAGGATGATGATGATGATGATGATGATGATGATGATGATGATGATGATGAGGAGGACTGTCTTCATGTTGCTCCACTCGTCTGCTCCACGCTACTGATTGTAGTCTTGTGGTTTGGAATGAGTCAGCGCAGAGGCTCAGTCTGACAGGATGACGGACAGGGAGGATACAGTGGTGATGTTGTGAAAGTCGGGTTTGTTATGGAAAGCTGATCCTCCAACATTGTTGTGTCATGCTCGTCATCCTCCTCTTTGTCCTCATGGCTCTCTGGCTGTATCTCTCTCCCCCTTCACTTGTACAATGAGAGCCTTGTCAGGCAGCACCGCCTCCCCTCCACCTCCACTGTCACTAACCTCATTATGATTCAAGATACAAACCCCGGCCTGCCTCCCAGCCCTGCAGCTCACACAGAGACTCCACAGAACCAGAGTAAAGTCAAAGAAGTGGAGCTCAGCTGAGCAGCAAGGTAATCACAAAAAGCTTGTTACCAGTTAACAGGATACTCAGCTACCGAATGAACGTCTGTACATTGTGGCTGAAATATTCTGCGCCGCTCATTGAGGTTAGTCGAGTGAATGAAATGGAAGTTGAGTAAAAAGCAGAAATGAGAGGAAGTTTAACGCACCAGTGAACAAAAGGCCGAAACTATCGGCAGGTGTGTGTCGCAAGGCCACCTGTCTGCCTGACGGAAGGTGAAATGTTCTTTTGTTGAACGCCTTGTTTGGTCATCCCTGTCCTCCAAAAAGCTGAACTTTACCTTCATCCGTCCATTGAATATTTTCACAAAAGCTCTGAGGGTCATAAAGGTGACATGCGGCACAATCTAAACGAGCCGTAATGTTCTTCTGGGTCATCAGTGACTTTCGCCTCACCGCCTTCCCATAGATGCCAAATTTGCTCAGTGTCTCTTGAAGAGCGGAGCCATGACGTCTGACCTTTAACGAGGCGATAAAGGTCTGTAGATCCTTGGATTTTTTTCTCTGTATCTTTTGTGACTCCCTGAATGAGTCAAGGTTCACTGCTGCTCCAAGTCTTCTCCCTCAGTAGATAACGGGCTTCATCCACCAACGGTTCTTACCAAGAAAGTCCTTCTTTATCCACACTTACACAGCTTTTAAGAATATTCTGGCATGATCGAAGGATTTCAAAGATGTTTTACAGCTTATCAAAAATAAAATGTTTCCGTCTGTATCTCTCACTTATTTTTAAATGTTCATTAAGTGTGTCAGATGTTGTGACAAGTGTTGATGCTGTAAGAGTCTTGAGATCAGACGTGCAGCGGCGCTTCAACGCGTATTGAGCGGTGCGCTGTTGCAAGAAGGCGCCTGGTTGCGCCTCAGTGTGTGCGTCACACACGCACAGCAAGCATCAGCTACCACGGCTAGAAACATCTTCAAACCAGAAAAAAAAGGAACACGCCCCCAGTAAGGACAAAATAAGCAGTGGAGGAACGACCCTGAAAACGTTCCGCACAACAAACTTAATCGCACACTCTTCAAGCTGAATCCCGCTGAGGATGAGGGTAAGTTTCAAGACGCAAACTTTAGCAGAGCGGCTAAAGCTAGCGGAAGCTCAGAATCAGCCACAAGCACGCTGTATGTATTTATCTAAACTGTCATATATGGTTTTATAAAAAAACGTAAGGACAAAAGAAGCCGTGGGGGAACAACCCCGAAAGTGTTCGGCACAAAGAACCTAATTAGACACTTCAAAATGAAAAACCCAGAGGAACATAGCAAGTTTCAAGAAGCTAACGTTGTCACTTTTATTTACACTTTGAAATGCCATCCAATTGGTCTAAAAAACGCACGGCGGGGAGGACGGAGGGTACGTTAATTTCAACAGGTCAGAATACATACACAATGCCGACCAGTCCAGTACTCCAGTCTCTACTTTCTTTTTGATATTTTCATAATCAAATTAAGCTTTAAGCTGGTTTAACATCAGGTGATTAAATGGTGTTAGTTCAAATGGACCCGTTGTCAAATGCCCTTTTATGGGCATTGGCGGGCGTGTACCTATGCTAATTAGGACCACAGGCAAAAGCTTCCAGCTTACGGGTAGAACGGGATTGACCGTGTTAACGTAACAGGTGCGAACAATTTGGCGTTTTAAGAATGACTCATGAGTCTGACGTAGGTTTTTTCTTAGGAGTCTTCTTAAGAACACGTTGAGAGTGTTTTGAAGAGCTTGTATCTCCGGGTTGCAGAGGATCACTGGTTTTAGTTTGACGACCCATCAACCACAAAGTGCTGAGTCCTGAGATTCCTCCACTGAGCTCCACAATCACGTGTGAGTGTGTGTCCTCAGAGGAGGTTAAATATCTGAGGTGGAGGTTTCTGCTGGACAATCGCAGATTATGTGATGTGAGTCAGAATCACAGACGTCAGAGTGACTGCAGGTTTTTTTTTTTTTGTGAAATAGGGTTCCTGTTGTCCTGCTTCTCTGAATTTCTGGTTACACACTCATGCATACACAGTTTCTGTGTGCGACTGGGTGGAGTTTCCTCAGGAGTCAAAGAAGTTGAATGCACCGACCGACGCCCTGCCTCTCCAAGGCCCCTCCACGTTTGTGAGTGGAAAAGTACGTAGAAAAAGTGTGTGTTTCGTGCAAATAATGTTTGCCCATGACATCATGCCTCTCTTCCTGGACCTGGAGTTTACATTTCCACAGAAGAAAAGTGGCCCTGAATGCGAGTTCAGTCCACAAAGTCACAAAGAGGAACCTCTTCTACCTTAGTTACCACACACTCATGTTGTGCAACCAGATTACCTCAATCCCACGGATACGAAACGTCTCCAAAATGTAATTTTGGACAAAAAGTTTTAAAAGGGCATGTATTTAATAGACTAATATTTCTATTATATGGCTCTAAAAAACATGGAAACTTGGATGTAGATATTGCATTCGGAGTAAGCGTCATGTAACTGGAATACTAAACACAAAAATGATGCTGTAAGTTGAAACAGCATACTTACAGCATACACAGTTCTAGAAATACAAATTTAACATTAAGCTAATTAAGCTTTAAACTGGTTTAACATCAAGTGATTGAAGAAGTGGGCGTCGATCTCACCCAGACATCTGATGAAATCTTGATTGTTGTCAAACTCGTCATACAAGTTTCTTCTAAATCTACCACTGCGGCCCAATTCCAGGGTTTCATCATTCAAGTGATGCATTTGAGGACTTAATTCAATGCATGAAAGGCCTGCATCTCATTTACATGACTCCTTCCAGTTTTAACAATTACCACAACTGAAACTAATCATCTCCTATCTATCTAATCTATCAATATTCGTAGGCGACAGGCAGAGGTGGTGACATTCTCCGCCCTCCCTCTGAGGACGAAGCACCTGAACTGAGTCACAGCCCACAGAACAAACAGTTCTGAAAGCAAGTTTTCTGAATCTTGATCTTTTCCTTAAAATCAACGTCAAACGTTGCCCTGAAAGCATTTTTGGTGAGCATAATGTCTCAGCTCGGGGCCATGAGAACGCCCGCCTGACAATACTTGACTCCAGCCGCCTGCATGTTTGACCTTGACAAAATCTCACAGTGGAATTCCTCTCTGGGGTCAAATCCTATTGTGTGACAGGCTTGGAGAACTTAATCATGTTTTAGCGGGTGGGTGTGGGCCAGGTTTTATCAGACGCTGTAATAACAGCAAGATTTTATACGATTTTAGATATCATATCATACAATCAAGGATTTACTGGACGCTTGTTTGGGAAGATCAATCCAAAAGGTGAGAAGCTTCAGTTTGTGCGAGAAAAAAAAATAGCCTGAATTAGCCTGAAAAAATTTTTTTTAAAAAGGAAAAGAGAAAAAATACCTTTTCTAGTTTATCGGATGAAACTCGCTCGGCTGATGTTTTAAAAATGGCGGTTCAGTGTTTGCGCCTGTCTTGTAGGTCACAATGACCCCGCCCCCAGCCCCTGACGTAATCGGTTCTTGCCTCAAGACCAGTAAAGCGTTGGTGCTTGTCTGGCACCAGTTTTGAGAGCCAGGAGCTGGTGCTTAGGAATGTGTAATAAAACTAAGATTCAACATGAGTTTTACATCGTTTATTTCTCTGTAAACTGTGTGTTTTTTTGTTAAATATGACAAAATGTTCATGTTAATGGTTAGGAGAGGAGAGCAGGAGAAAGCAGGGGACATGTCTGTCCAGGTAGATTACAACATATCATCACTGCAGGACCCTCGCCATCAATTTACACTTTAAATAGGATCAATTTAGATCAAATTAATCCCATTTTTCTCACTGCATTTGGCCGAGCTACCACGACAACGACATGTGTTTTGGGAGTGAACAGAATCACAGAACAACACATTATGCAAATGTCCTGCATGTCGACGGTGAGGAGAAATGTTTCAGTACCTTATCCAGGATGAACGTGTTCAGGTACGGCATGTACCCCTGGTTGGAGACAGGACCCTCGTCGTCGTCTTTAAAGTGTTCCTCCAGTGCCACGGGGTCATGTTGGATATTCAACACCGTACATAAGTTGTGGGACAGCACCTGGAAGGATGGGAGAAGATCTACTTGACTGGTTTTCATGAAACCATTTTTTTCATCATTTCAGTCTATTTCAAATAAAGCACTGAACACATTCCGATCTAACTTGGTGGGGGGGACATTTGTCTAGCAGAAGAAGAAGAAGAAGAGGAAATCACATTTTGGAGTGGTTTGCATTCACGTAAGAAAAAAGAAACATTTGTTGTTTTTCTGAATGAAATGACTATTTCATTCAGAAAAGAGACGTGAGGATCTCCCAAAATCTTAAGCCAAGACCAAAATACATTTGGATACGATTAAACAAGTGCGTCATGTTGCTTCCGCAAAATACAAATGTCACTTGAGCGAGACCTCGTTAGTTCAGACACACAGGGCTCGGTTTTTCCTAAATAATCAGATGAGTAAATCGTAAATCGAGAAAATCAGGGGAGTTTGATCGTGAAGGGAATGGTGCTTGATCCTGGGTTTTAGAAATAAATTCAATAAAATAAAGGAGGATGAAAGAATATTTAGTCAAGACTGAGATATTCTGACTCATCAAGACTGGATGCTCAAAACATTCTGCCTTTTATGCTGCTTTTTTTCCCCACATTTGCTTTGCCAACAATTGATTCCAGTGCCGATCACGTTAATCTGAATTCTTTTGCGTCTCTGGAGAAGCATAAAGTCTTAGAAAACCACTTATTTAGTCTGGCTTTCATGTAGCGTCCTATAACTTTATAATTGTATTTATATGTTTTATTATTTAAAAAAATATCAACTTGATTTTATTATCTTATGTTGATCCGGATATCATTTTTAATTAGTTTTTTATTGACTTGTATTTTACTAAATTTCCTAATTTATCTCTTTTGCCTTTTTATTCATTTTTGGTCTTATTACAGAATAGAATACATCTTTATTGTCATTGTTTCAGAAAAAACAAAACACCGTTAAGCAGCTCTTGCTTACACAAAATAAAAATCGTAATCAAAAATAAGCAGCAGCATCAAAATATAACAGCAGATGAAAAGTGACAGATAGAAATATAGGAATATAAATAAAATATATATAGAAAACAAGAGGTAATCAAACAAAAGAGGTATTTAGACAATATTATTAAAATTTTATTATCTACTTATAAGCGTTTCATTTTGTGGGATCATTCATCTTAATGTTATTATTTTGTTATTATTAATTATAATTTTTACTATATTACATTTGCCTTTTTATTGTCTGACTTTCACGCACACTCGTCTCCAAATTCATCTTGGTATTTTTGTTTTAAATTTAATTTCTAAAATATTTCATTACCTTTCATCTCTCTGCTTGTCCATCACCTGTATATGAAATTGACTGGCAATTGATTTGTGTTGAAATGCGCTATTTAAATAACGTTTGACTGATTGACTCGACTCGGTTTTGAATTCGGAGACGAGAGATATATTAAAAAAAAGAAAAAAAAAGACATGACCAAAAGTCAGGATTCCTCAGCCTCTGCGCTACACAGAGAAAAACAAGCATCCATGTTTCTTCATTAAGGTCCGGTGAAACGAGGCATCGCCTGTTGTTTGGCCTATTAAAATGGATGAATCTAAAATATATAAATAGGACTGGAGACATGCTTCAGTGATCTTTTGGTAGCAGCTGCGGCACAAATGTTTTTTCGAGAAACATAATGTTTTTTGTGAAGAATGTCATTTTTTTTCAAAGTATTGTTACTTGAATCAATGGTTAGATTTCTGTGAACGATTTGAATTACAGATCTCTAAGTAATAAAGACATTTTTAGATAATGGTGCCAATAATTCTGCTATATATTATTGGTTCTCCCACTAAGGAGACATAATTCGTTGGTGGTGACTCAGATAACTCACATGAATGTGTGTATATGATTGGATTCGGAGACAGATTGGATCACAATACAGCGAGGAACAGATCATTGTAATTATGAATGTGTTCCATCAAAATGACCAAATTGTTCGGATGATGCTAAAGGCTGCACTGATACCGATTCATTTTCGCACGAGCCGAGTGCGAGCTTAAGGCCCTCTCAGCAAAACGGATGCATTAGTAGTAAATGTACGCGTGACATTTTGTTATGGAGGATGACAAACACAAACTGTTCACTTAAGCCACGTAAAATCAATCAGGCCATTGGCAATTGTGTTGAATGGTGACAAAGCAGATACACATCTGATTCAGGACCAAATATGAGAAGCCCCATTCATCATTAATGAGCTGAATTGAATCACTTAAGTTTTTTAGTGACACAAATTAGTCTCATCATTGTGAAAATGTTTCAGTCAAGTTCATATTTGGTCCTACATCAGACACAGATTCGGTTTGTCAACATGTCATGAATGTAAATGGTCAGAATGGATTTCATGTGGATTGGAGTTCTGCCCTCATCACTACACAAAGCTGTTATACATCCAAAATAGCAAACCATATTAAAGTGACTGTTCTTAAAAGATCTGATTTTTGTATTCACACAGCCCTGAAAAAACAACAACAATGTTAATGTGTCACATTAGGGCTAAAGACTGGATTTAATTCACTTCAGCAGTATCCTGAAATTGATATTGACCCCTTGAGATTCTATGTGGTTCATTCCATCCTGAAAAAAACACATCTGATCACATTGGAGCCTCTTTGGTTCGGTCTTTGGTTCAGTTTGGGTCGAGTCAGCAGATTTTTCCAGCCCACTCTTTCAATTCGACACATATAGAGATTAAACTCATCTGATATTATTCAACGTTTTTATTGTGGTTTTACTTAGCTAATCCTTTCGGTTATCATCAAGTTTTGGACTATTTGGATTTGCCCGAAATCCAACAGGTGCGTCGGCGCTTCTGGCGCACAGACGGGCGATTTTCCAAATCAAAACAAGTTTACGGTCAAAATATTTTTAGAGTGGGAGAGTTTGTTGTTTCTCCGAACGGCGGGGAGTTTACCTTCAGCTGAGACTTGGACACTTTCCCACTCCTGTCCAGGTCCAGAGCCGTGAACGCGTGCCAGATCGACTTTAGAAGTTCGTCCCGCTGCGCCATCGTGGAGGAGTTCACGCGTCTGTCCGTCTCTTCCTCTCCGGCGCTCGCGACGCAACACAATAGGCGGAGGTCACGTGACGCGCTGCGAGACACTCTGAGCTGCGCGTGCGGTGCAACGATGAGGGAAGAGCTGCAGCACCACTCAGCGAGGTAAAAAACACAACCTCCTCCCGCAGAGATGGAGCAGGTCACTGCATCACCTCCTCTTCCAGTCTCAACCGGACTGCCCTCCCGCACTCAGAGAGCGCAAACCTCCGCCGAGGCACAGCAGCGAACTAGGTTTAAGAAAGAATAACTCACACGTTCTCCATTAACGTGGGAGTTATTAACAGCCTCTTAATCAACCGACAACGCCAACAAACTCTGCGAAAATCTCTCAGATACTTTGTAGCAGGTCGTGTCCTGCGCCTCCCGTTTCAGCGTCTCTGTTCAGCACATTGAGGCCCCAGATCCATCCCAAAAAGGAACATCAAAGGAGCTAAGGAGGTTTCGTCTTGTGTTTTGTGCGTTTGTCTGTTTATTTGTAAGTAGGATTGCGGAGAAACTAAAGGACGGATTTGCATGAAATGCAATATCATTTTGGCATATCGTAGATGGTATAACATCTTGGTGACGTTATGTGTTTCACAGCATTTAAAATAACATTAAATATAATTACCCATTTTATGATGATGTATATGATGTCATAGAAGACGAAGAAGTAGGTACAGCGGTTTACATTTGTACGGGCACCACGTGATGAGACATTGAGTACACCTTCATTTGAAACTTTTATGGATTTTGCCACATTAAGGGTATGACCATTCTTTTCTGTTTTGTTTTGTTTTTCACTTTCAGACTCGGGGGAATCTTTCTTTCTTCTTCTCAATACTCTTCTCAATACAAGCAGAGGCGATTACAGTTAAAAAGAAAACCTTGCCGAAACTCTAAATATCAAGGCAACATGATGCAAAAGGATTTTGTGCGTTTTCTCATCTTTTTGTGGCGTTGTTGACCCAAGTTTTTTAAATTTAGACATGAGTTCTGCAAACTACGGTTTTCTTCTTCACCCCAACTACTTTGAGTTAACACAGATTTACTCGTTGGACAAACCTAAAACTATTCCTTAATAAATCAGGTACAATTAAGGGTTGCTTTAATTGTATTTAATTAATGCTCAATAAATAAATCAGCAAAATAAAATAAGCACACAGCTGAAGATTAGCAGTAAACTTTTATTCCTTTCATAAAATGTGTAGACATCAAACATGTCAGCGTGACTGAGGTAAATGTGGCTTCAAACACAACATTAATAAACATCTGCATCACATTACTAGTTTGACAGTAAACAAAACGCTAGAAATACAAAGTTTTCTTTATGACTGAGTGTAATTATTAATCATTTTGGGCTGCTTCAACACTCTTAGAGTCAGTTCCTCCCATGGTCAACACATAAGAGGCAGACAACCATTCATTCTCAGAACAGGCAATTTAGATTCAGCAACCGACTGACAGACATAAGGGCAACAACGCCACACAAACAGGATCCACGTCATTCAGGTGGATCTGAACTCGGCGCCTCCTTGCTTTGAGTGAATCCGTTCGTCGGCGTGTTGCCCATGCCTGAACTTTGGCCTTTAATCCCATCCAGCATCATTCAAAATCAGACTCACAGCCCTGTAACCGTAGTTTAAGCTAAATGGATCTGTAACGGCCATCGGTTGAAATCTACTGGACCTCATTTTAATTTAAAAAATTGCTTGCCTGTTTTTATTTTTACATCAAAATACATGCTTGGTTCCATGGGAAATGTAAGAAATGCTCAAAACAGCCTCTTGGAATGTTTTAGAGAAAGAAAAAAAAGATCCCCGCTCCTTTAATCAGATCAGTCCATTGTGGCCAAAAATCCTCCCACCAGGTTTGGTCGAGATCCATTCATTAGTGTAACCGTAATCCTGCTGACGGGCTCCAGTTAAAAATCGGCCGTAACTTTAATTCCATTTAATCCAAACTCAACTTCAGAATTCAACATGATCCATTTTGTAAATGTAGTTTTTCCTCCTGTAGCCCGTATGTGAGGTGAATAAGAGCTATAAACGACTGATCTACATTTATTACTCTATTCACTTTTGGTGCTTGACGAACCATGATTATTATAAGTATAATATATATGTATAATGATCCATCTTAGTTTATTCACTCTGAAGGAGGAAAACCAGATTATTCTTGTTGTAATCCCACAGACTGACAGTATTTGATATCATGACGCCACGCCGAATAGAGGGTGAAAATGGGGTTTATTAGAAGAACAAATGTACAGATTATGACAGAAAGATGTTTGTGTTTCAGAGATTACAAAGACAAAGAGATGAGGACTACTTCTAAACAGTAAATGAAGATGAGTCTTGTAAAATAAAACAACAGAACACATGACGATGATTGTTCTAATGCTACGGTCAGGGTTGGCAGCACCGATTATCAGGAGAGTTAAAACACTAATCTCACAGATTAAGAGCTCGCAGACCTCACTGGTTTGTTTCCTCAAATGATCATGGCATAATCATTTGGCCAATCGGACCAAAGAAGTGACAGATATTAAAAAGGGGAGGGATAGATTCCTGCTACTTCAAAATAAGCACGAAACGGGACAATCCAACCTGAAACCAGCCAAACCCTGATACACAAAAAACATCAATAGCAGCAAGTTTTCTTTTTCTTTTCAAACGTTTGGCAAGTTCCATGCGTTGCCTCCAAAGTGCTCTGTTACAAACAGAAATCAGTTCTCAGACCCTCCAGGACCTAGCATCAGGCAATCGACAGGCAGTAAGGTGCGCACGGCTACGGCAAGTACATTCACACTGAGGAGAGCTTCACTGCAGCTTCGGTCCGCTGGCTTTGTTGAGGGAAGTGCAAGGACAGAAACTGACTGCGAGAGTCTTGACGGAAATGTAAGGAATGACAGAGTGTGAAAGGTACAGCGGCTACCTTTGAGGAGTAAGTTTGTTTTCCAAAGAAAAAGTCCATCAGAGGAAAAAAAAAAAAAAAAAAAAAAGGGAGCTGAACTAAGTTGGCGATGAGTCAATGGAGACGAGTTCCAGTATGTGTGTCTACAGCTTACAACTGGGATGAAAAAGCCAAACGCCTCGACTGACAGGCTTCTCCTTAGAGAAAAAAACCCAACAAGGATCGTCTCGTCTGAATGGTTCCGATTTAAAAAGGTTCATATGCCTTTGGATTTCACTTCCTGTCGGGGGTTGAAGTCTCAGTAGATGGTCAGGCTGACTGACCGGTTCACTTTCTTGCCAATGAGTCTGGAGGTTCTGGGGTTTGACTGGAGCGTGGATCGGGTCAGGATCCTGTCGGTGGACAAAACCTTCTCCTCGGCTGCAGCTCGAGCAATCTGGGCCTTCTTCAGCTCCCTGAGGTGGAAAAAGGGACGGTTAAGAGAGGACCAGGTTAAGAGAGGACCAGGTTAAGAGAGGACCAGGTTAAGAGAGGACCAGGTTAAGAGAGGACCAGGTTAAGAGAGGACCAGGTTAAGAGAGGACCAGGTTAAGAGAGGACCAGACGGATTCAGACTGTGGCCAGTTTCTATGACGGAAACATGAAACGATTTCTATAAGAGATTAATGATTACTTCTATTAAAGATAAACATTGACTTCTATCAGAGACTAATTATTGTTAAGTTAATAAACTGTAAAGAACTTGTCCATTCTTGCCTCCAAAAGTCAAAGGTGATTCTCCAAAAGTCTTCTTTCATTAGACTGACAGTTCTAAACCAAGGTAATCCTGCACAAAAACCCTAAATGAGACCATGGATGCCATTTATGCGTGTTATTGAGTTATTATTCATCACAAATGATTAAATCCATGTCATTCGCAAGTACCATGTGTCCATTATAATGCATTTAATTCACTTTTAGTTTGATGACTAAGACATGCTGAAAATACATTTATTTATTATCTTATTGAATTAAATCAACAAAGCCAGGGATTTATTTTGCAGAACATGGTTTAAACATTAGTTCATAGAAACGGCTGCAGATAACTGTTGTTTTTTTTAAGGCTTTCAGCTCTAAGCGGACTCGGCACAAGAACAGCAGAATCTCCCAAATAGTGGATGAATATATGATCACATCAAACCCGTTTCTCCAAAGATCCATATCACAGGTTATCAAACGTTGTCCAACAGCTTGAAATCAGTGGGCCGGTTTATTTTATGTTGTTGGTCACTTACTTCTGAAGCAGGGCGTTCTTGAACTTCTCTGCGTTGAGCTCCACCCTCAGCTGGTCTGCGCTCATTCGCGCGGCAGTGAGGAGGACCGGGTGTTTGATGAGCTCAGACGTTGATGGCCGTCTGCTCGGATCAGGATGGATCATCATCTGAAAAAAAGAAACATGAGATTATTGTCAAAAAAAAAAAGGAATACACCACTGGGTGAATGGAATAAAAAACGAAACTGCTTCAAAAGGTTCTGTAAATAACAAACTGCCACTAGATAGACAGAGAAAAATAAATAAAAGAGAAATTATGTTGACTGTTACCTTGAGAACCCCGAGAAACTCTGAAGAAAGCACTTGTGGCATGGCGGGCAGTTTGCCTTGTCTGATCTCGTGCCATTTGTCTCCATTGGTGGGAAGAGGCTCCGCCCCTGAAGCGCCGATGACTGTAAGAGCCAGGGCAAAGATGTCCGCCTTTGTCAAGTTACTGTAGTCCTGCACATAAAGTGAGAAACCTCCATTAACACCTCATTGAATCTCTACCTTTTCAACAGCCGGGACAGTTTTGAAGATGACAAACCTCTTGTAAAACTTCATTAGCCAAATATCTGCTGTCACCCTCTTCCACTTGTGGATTGTTCACACGTGTCACATGACCCAGATCACCTGGAAATGGAAGACATTGTACAAATTCAAGCCATGAAGCTCAATATCTTACCGCATGTATAATTTTAACAACCAATGGCCAGGGTAACACACATAAACTTTCCACACAACCGTACAGACAGCGTACCTATTTTGTAGATAACACTGGTGGCCAATCCGTCTTCCTCATCACATTCATCACAGCTGGCGACCGACTTCCGTGAAATAAAGATATTGCCTGAGATAAAGAAGTTACGATTGGTGTTAGTTTTTCTGTATAAGTCATTTATAATCATCTATGACTAAGTTTTACTATCAGAATTATTTTGATATTGACATCCCAGAGTACTCACTGGGCTTGATGTCCATGTGCACTAGAGAGGTGGAGTGGATATACTTGAGTCCACGGGTGACTTGCAGCAGCAGATCCTTTAGCTCCAGCTCCGACAGGTAACCGAGCCGCCTGTAGTTCTCAGTTATGACATCAGACAACGTGCCGCCATTGCAGTACTCGTTCTGGATGAGCATGTGGTCGTCCTCGGCCCAGGCTGAGTAGTAACGTACCACGTGAGGATGTTGGCCCAGAACAGCGTGGGCATACACCTCCCGTAAAGCGTTTTGTCTGTGGGAGTAGGAACAGACCATTTTAATTAGAAAAATAACAAAGAACGCTTTGTAGTTAAAATGGGAGGGGAAAAAAGATTCTTTCCAGTGAATAACTTTGAGTTGTACTTTGAGTACATTATGTCCAGTCTAAAAATAGGATGTCTTAATTGAAGTTAAAAAACAACCCCCCCCCCCACCCCCCACTTGTAAAGTCGACTTACTCGTCTACAGATCCCGCCAGAGGTTTCTTTGACCTCTTGATGGCGTAGATGCAGCCATCAAGTCTTTTCACACACTTGAACACGGCACCAAATTCCCCGCAGCCGATCTTCTCCAGCTCGAGGAACTCTGAGGTGTACCGAGACATCATGTTGCTTTCCATCATGGTGATCCTCTGAACACATAATAAAGTGTGACAAATTTATTATTAATGCTTACATTTTTTATCTATAGTTTTCAATCAACAGAAAACAACAGATTAAGTAAGTTTTATGGAAATGCTGTTAACTGCAGTCCTAAGACTAAATATGAGGTTGAACTTCCAGCAAAATGACATACGTTTCCACCAAAGTAATTAACTACAGAAATCTGTAATTGTATCTCTGCACTATATAATTTATCCAAACTGCACGACCGTTTAATTACCTTGGATGGTGGCAAGACTTCCTCCTCCCCCTCACCGTCACTTGCCTCCATGTCTTCACCACATGAGCTAAAAGATCAGACAATAGATGAGGTTTGTTAGCATTCTGTACAGCAGGGGGCAGCACCTGGGGCTTCACAAGCACATGGCAGAGTTCACCAGTAACCATGCGGTCTTGGGTCCCAGCCAAACCCTCTAGCCTGACGGTTATAAAGTATCTGGTTACTATAACAATGGGTTTGATGCTTGTTCAACATAACGTGCATTCATGCTTCATGCATCTGCAACATGGGTTCAACAGCTTCTGCATTACTATGGCGAAAAAGATTGAATGTTATACACCAAACGGACCAGGGGGAGGGGTATATGTAATCATAATACTGACTTGCAAGAATGTTACTGCAAAAATGTACTGCAGGTCGTAAGTACAGGGGATTTTTGTTAGGTGCTTTCTCTAAACAGTTTCAGACAGAGAACATGGGATCAACATACTCATTCCAGTGAGCCCGTTTCCTGTTGTTTTTCTGTTGTGTGGCAGACTGGATGAGGAGAGAGTCTGGTGTGAAGGGGTTAAAGTTGACCAGTGGGGTCTGTTGTCTCTTGTAGCTATCCGTGATTGACTTTTCTGAATGATCTAAATTCTTGAACAGAGCAACTCTCCTGCTGGAAGATCCTGTGCCGGTGGCCCTTGCTTTGGACAGCAAACTCTAAAAGAGACAGATTTGGTGCTATGTTAACACTTGAACGCAGCAAAAGAGGGAAAAAACAATTTTCTTTGATTAAAAGTGTGATTTATATAGTTATATTTATATAATATATATGGTTGGTAGTCTGAAATAAAAAAAAATCCATTGGGTTTAAAATTGGATGCCTAAGGGCAGTACTTTGATAAGACTGATCAAGACAAGCCCAGGCATATATCCAGGTCAACAAATCATTTGGTTGGAGACTTATGCAATAGTGTACTTTAACATGAAGTGGGTCACAACTTCTAACTGACAAGTAGGAGTATCCCATGTAGCCATGGAATTCAAAACTATACGTATTAGTTTGAATAAACTTGGTGCTACCCATCTTCAATATATATCTATATATATATATTAATTTATTTCCAGCTCCACAAATTGCAATTAAAAAAAAAAAGCAGCCATATCAAAAATGATGTTAGCCAGGTAAATACTGGTGTCAGCAATGTAAATAACTAGGACATTTTAAGAGGATATTTCACACACAAATATTTTATGGAATTGTGTTGGGGTTTTTTTTGCAGGAAAGAATCGATCAAGATGACTTACATTAAAATGTCTTCTCTAGAAAACACATAAATAACTTCTACCACTTATCCAGCTGACATTAGTTAAGTTTTTCTAAAAAAAAAACACCAACCTTTGGTGTGTGGGGGGTATCAAAGAGTCTGAGTTTCCTGAAGGTCTTGTGTGGGGGGGTATCAGGGCAGTCTGGGATCGGGGAGCTGGATCCCTCTCCGTCGTCCTGGATGAAGGATCGTTCCGGGGATTCCCCGTACAGTCTGGACGCCTTCCTCGGCGATGGTGAGCAGTTAGTGAAGATAACACTGCTCGGTGATCGCAGGTGAGACGGAGAACCAAAACTCTCCTCGTCCCAGAGTTCCACGTCGTCGTCCCCTCCAGATTGGTTCAGAGGGCTACTTCCCCCCTCCAGGCGTTTGTCGGCGGTGTCCCGTCTCACTGGCATCGGGGAATCCAACTCCGTGAAGCCGGACTCTCCCCCAGTACTGTTGTTGACGTCCTCGATGGGTTCGTCTTCCCCGTCGCTGGATGCGAATTGTAACTTCTGGCGGATCGGTCGTGGCGATCCGTGCCGATGACGACTGTAGCTCGACATTTTCAGGAAGAAAACCCTGTCTTTCGACGGAAAAAAAACGACGCGGTTTGACCCCCGCTACGGTTATTTTGACGGTTTTTTCCCGAGAATACAGAAAGCTGGGCAATTTAAAGTTATCTTAAAGCGTATGTATGCTAAATGAAAGCTCTTAAAACTCCGACAGAAAAGTTGCTCTGCCAGTTCTTACACGCCCATCCACAGAGAAATGGCCACGGACTGCCGTTAACGTCGCGAGCCACGTCCAAAGTTAGTGTAGAGTTAAAAATAAACTCTAAAGCTGTCCGTCACTACCTTCTTGATGACCCATCGACACAGAAGCTCGACTTTACGTAATTAAGCCAGAGTAATGTTTACAAAAAAAAAGTTTGAATGAGACCGGAGTCGTCCTCTTCCTATCACGCGCGTGGGAAAGGGCTTCCCGCGACCGTTGGTCACATGCTAACGAGCATCCAATCAAAGCGCCTCTCGGAATTTTGAAAGATGGGCGTTGCAGAAAGGTTTGTGGAGCGATGCGCCATCAGTGGCAGAGAAGCGATCTGGCGCGAACGCGTGCCTTTCATGTCTCACAAATACATGAATACAGACAATAACTCCATTATTTTGGTGTCACGATGAAAGAAGCCGCAATACTTCAGAAAGACTAAGAAGAAAAACGTAATATTAACCCGTTTGTTCGGTTTAAACAACGCAATTCATGTCCTGGCAAATTCTATTGCTGAAGTACAAGTTCATTTCTGCACTAATAATAATAATACATTTGATTTATAACGCACTTTACATTTGGATCAAATCTCAAAATGCTAAAAAGTACAAGCAGATACAAGCATTGTTAAAAGATAAAATTATAGCTATATAAAAACATGACAAAAAGCAGCAATGTTAATTAACTAGTAATAATAATAATAATAATAATGCATTTAATTTATAACGCACTTTACATTTGGATCAAATCTCAAAATGCTAAAAAGTAAAAGCAGATAAAAGCATCGTTAAAAAATAAAATAATAGCTATATAAATACATGACAAAAAGCAGCAATGTTAATTAACTAGTTACTAGTTACTGTATTTTGTGAACTAGTCAATTATCTTTTATGCACAACTTATTGTCCTGTGGAAACAACACAATTATTTTGGGCCAGAAGTTATTATCTTCAGGGGGAACAAGATAATAATCTTGTATGTTACTATGTTGCAAGTTACTATTTTGTTAGAAAAGGGTATTTATCTTTTTCGAATAATTTATTCATTAGTGGGGATTTTTTCAAAATTTGAATTTTTTATTTGCTTTTAGATTTCTTTATTCACTTTCCCAATTTTTTATTTCTTATGAGTATTT
This sequence comes from Lophius americanus, assembly GCA_037951165.1. Classification (NCBI taxonomy): domain Eukaryota; kingdom Metazoa; phylum Chordata; class Actinopteri; order Lophiiformes; family Lophiidae; genus Lophius; species Lophius americanus. The sequence goes on from JBBDHG010000324.1 coordinate 1,225,203, forward strand.
TGTATGCTGCTGTAACACTGATTACGGGGATTAATAAAGTATATTTTATTTAATTTCATTTATAAATAGAAAAGTAAAATAAAAAATAAATAACAAAACAATGTAATAATTACTTTGTAAAATCAATCATAAAGTTTGCATTAAATAAGAAAACAGTATTAAGGATTGAGGGTTATTCATTTATTCATCATTCTACAGAATGATGAATAAATATTCTAAAGATTTAGGTTTTGATTGGTGTCAGGAGTTCACAATGCCCAAACCATCATTTGACGTGTCGGGGTCTGTAACGTGGTGGGCTGCAATATCATAATTTGTTTGCATGAGAAAAAGAGATTTAAAAAAAAACAACAGTTCTTTTGGGTACTTAAAGGACACAAAAAAAAAAGATTTGCAGTTATAAAGAAGACCAACCCCCATCCAAAAATCAAAAAAACAAACAAACAGTACTTCAAATTCCTTCTGTAATTCAAATGACACGTATCAATTTAGATCATTTAGATAAACTAATCCTTTTGACACACCCCATACGGTTGATTTCAGTATTTTATGCACTTAGTGAAGTTGTATTTTAAGACATTTTGATTTAAATGGTGTTCAGTGTCAGCGTTATAAGAGTTGATCATTTATTAGTGTTAAACTTGCACCGACTGTTAACGACAGTATTATTCACATTTAAACAATTGATAGTTACTTTATGATTATGGTATTTAACTCTTTCTAAATTGTAGTTTTACGTACATGCAGTGTGGACCAATACAGTTGACTATATCTCTATGGTTGTTGAATTATCAGTGGATTTTGATGTGTGTAGGCGGCCACATTTAATCCTGTGTGGTTGTTTTTTTACTATATCGAATACATTTTAATAAATGAAAAAAATTAGTAAATTTATTCCAACTTAAACATAAAGATAACGTGTTTATTTAAATATGATTTACTAAGGAAAAGGGGAACTTGTAAAGAAACATATTTAGTGTTTATAATTCCATCTCTCATTATGGAGAGAGGACTCAACATAATAGAAAAACAAACCAGAGGTGATGCTTAATATTTCACTTATAAGGCTTCTGCAGGTATCAAAAAGGGAACTTTAAAACAACTTCCGGTCCATTGTAAATGAAATTTTAGACGATTTCAGCAAAAAAAAGTTAATCTAAATTGACTTTATCAGATTGCCAGTTACTTCCATATTAAAATAAAAATTGAAGCATTTAGGTGAGCATTTATCTAGTAATATTAAAGCACAATATTGAAATAAATAATATAATCCTTAACATAAAACTTATCGAAGAATATGGAAGACCTTTTACGTAATACCTCAACAGATAACCTGACATTCATTAAATTCTTGGGACTGTGACACTTTATGTTTTTGAGTACAATGTGAAATAAAGTAATTTTTCCCATAGATGAAATGTTCTTATTTGTAATATCAACCTATTAAAAAAAACATAAGCACAATCACAAGTTATAGCATGTAAACTTATTTAATTACTTATAAAAAAATAATGAGTCTTATTAACAAGTATATAATTTAAATCATTTTAGGTGCTCTACGATCATTCTAACTAGTCAATAAGTCAGAATTACTCATGCATGTATGCACCATCAAAGGTAAGGCAGACACATTATATAGTGTGTAAAGTGTGTCATAATGTGTCCAAACTACTGAAAATATTCACAATCAAACACAATTAATTTATTAAACCACCTTTTTACTTTTTTTTTTATTACAAATAGCATTAGCTGTACACTGAATTGTGCAACATAAACATAAGAGAGCATCTTTCCCCTCTTCCGTCTTTTTGGTCGAGGGACAAAATAGCATAGCAGAACTCCAGTTATCAAAACCCTATTTACACATAAAAGCTAAGGTCCTTAGTAGGAAGAGGAAGACAGGATTTCTGTAGTCGATACAGTCCAATTGAGATGACTTTGATCCCAATTCATAGTCCACAATGAGTACATCCTTATTCATCGAGGCCTGGCGACTCTCCTTGTTGTATTCTTGACGCTATCCTGATGGCTTCCTCCAGGGAAGGCTGGTCACTGAGCTACAGGGGATAAGAACAGTGTGTGTGACTCAAACGCTGATCGACGGACTGATAACTGTTCATCGCTGCCTCTGATGTAATGCATTTACGCTGCCAGCCCATAAAAGGGCAACACCACCTCTGACTGTGACCGACGGCAGGCGTGTTTGACAGTCAGGTGGGGGTTAACGGTGGCAAAAGGCTGTTTGCTTTTTTCATTAGCATGAGAGAAGGAGCAGGAGGGGGTAAAAATAAACAGGGTTTTTTTAGGAGATGGTGAGTCATGGGATCTACAACCTTTGATGCGAATATTCGAGCCCTTAGAAGGCTTTGGGCCTTTATAATTAATATTAGTTCTTACATTAAATAGGCTAATAAATAGTAAAAACATTCAGTTTTGAAAATATGAGGGATTATCATTATCTTTTAAAAGGCAATGTTAGTAATTACATTATGTAAACAGACAGCAATAGTAAACACAGGCACTTAAAAATGTAAAACTCTTAAGACTAATGACGATGAAATACAAATTTTGGATGATCAGCTTTTGTAGCAATGTCATGAAAAAAAATAAGTACTAAAGTAGTAGTGCTAAAATAAGTACATTCAGACACTATTCAGAAACCTTCACTTTTTCAATGTACACTCCATACCCCGTAATTACAATGTGAAAAACTGAAATACCTCATTGACAGAAGTATTGAGACCCTTTTCTTTAAGGCTTGAGAAGTAGCTCAGGTGCCCTCCCATTTCTCTTGATCATACTGGAGATGTTTCCACACCTGGATTGGAGTCCAGCTGTGGTAAGTGATTTGGCATGATTTGGGGGCACACAGCTGACCATACACATCAGAGCAAAAACCAAGACTTTTGGTTGGAAGGGACCGCCAGTAGAGCTCAGAGACAGGATTGGTCAAGGCACGGGTCCGGAGAAGGTTACAAAATATTGCTGCTGCACTGAAGGTTCTCCAGAGCACAGATGCCTACCTAACTCTTAAATGGAAGACGTTTGGAACAACCAGGGATTTTCTTAGATCTCGCCGCCCAGCCAAACTGAGCAATTAGCAAAGAATGGGCTTGGAAAGAGAGACAAAGAACCAGATGGTGAATCTGGCTGAGCTCCAGGGACCCTGTATGGACATGGAAGAAGGTCAACCATCACTGCAACATTCCACCGATCTGGGCTTTATGGCTGTGTGGCCGAACGGAAGCATCTATTCAGTGGAAGACGCAGGAAAGCACACTGGAATTTGCGAAAACGAAATCACTCTCCGACGATGATGAACAAGATTCTGTGGTCTGGTGAGACCAAGAATGAAACATGGCGGTGGCAGCATCATGTCGTGTTTTTTTTCCCAGCAGCATAGACAGGGAGACTGGTGAGGGTTGAGCATGAAAACCTGGTCCAGGGCACTCAGGATCTCAGATTGGGCTGAAGGTGCACCGTCCAACGGGACAATGAACCTCAGCACACAGCCAAGACCACACAGGAGTGGCTTAGGGACAGCTCTGTGGCGGTCCTTGAGTGGCCCAGCCAGACTTGAACGTCTCTGGAGACCCGAAACTGTCTGTCCAACAGATCTACAGAGAAGGACGGTGGAGAATTCCCTAATCCAGGTTGTCACATCATACCTACTGAGACTGGAGGCGGCAATCGATCCGCTAAGTGCTTCAGCTGAGACTTGAGTAAAGGGTCCCGATACTTATGTCAACGCGATGATTCAGCTTTTCTTTTTAGATAAATTAGCAACATTCTGAAATCATGTATTCACCTTGTTATGGGATATGCAGGTTTGGTTGATGAGGGAGATTTATTTTAATTATTATTTTAGCATGAGGCAGTAACACAAGAAAATGTAATAAAAGAATAAAAAAATCTAAATACTTTCTGAATGGCCTGTAAATAAATCCATGATTGTTTTTTCAGCAGTGGCTTTACTTTAGTAAAGATCTTGGGATAGGATTACATGTTTACAATGACAGTCTTTGTTTTCAAGGTTTGGTCAAGTTTGATTCCTTTCAAATGCATCAGCAGGAGGGCAGCCAAACAACTACGCCCTCCTGAGGCTGTAACCCCACCTGGCCCTCGTTTTTACTTGAGACTTTACACAAATAGGTCAAGAGGGTGGGGTCTGGGGGAGGGATTGCTTACGTACCCTCTGGATACACACTTCTGTCAGCGTTCTAAAAAAGTCAGGTCTGTCACTGCAGAATTGCAGAATTTCTGCATACTTTGATCAATACCAGGTCTATAACTGGCTATTGAGTCTCTACTACTGAATTTGTATTTCACAGTTATGGTGTAATGTTCTTACTCTTTGTTTAAACAACAAAGACTAGTGTGTGAGGTTTCCAGTCTTCTTCTTTATAAAGAAAAAAAAATTCACGGTTCGGATTTCCCTTCTAGCGTAACAGTCTACCAACCTGCACAGCAATGTGGGTGCCGTTAGATGTTGCCAGTAACGTGACAGGATGAATGTCATCCTGGTCTTGGCTATAGGTCGCTTCCTCCACTGCTTGGAAAGAGGACATGTCGGGGGTCATGATGGCCACCTGGTGGGAGACAGAGATATCGTACACAAATCAACCAACCGCTATGGAGTTGGATCTAACACAATCTATGTTCACATAACAAGCTAGGCTTTGATTTGGTTTTCTCAACGGTTTTCCATCTGCTTCTAATATGAACAGATCTGTCCTCCGGAACGGTAGACACGCACACATTCTATGTTTTAGCACAACACGTTGCATATTTGACACGACTTGAAGCCCATTTAGGCTCAGTGACAAAGATTTATACAAAACTTGGCCTTAGTGGCAACAAATTATGTCATCACGGAGGCCAAGCAGAAATTTGGTTTTGCATCACAAAAGACTGAATGTCTATCCATAAAGATGAAACAGGACAGACATGAGAAAAGACTATTGTGATGCGCCACTTTGTCTACATTAACATTTTTTAAGTAAGAGAATCTGGACTTATGAAGGGTTTCTTTCTTAAGTGATGTTAACTTGACAAAGTAAACTTTTGAGAATAAGAAGCTCAGTGAATTAAGTTATGCGTTTGCACAAAACAACAATGAGTGAAGGAGCCCTCGGCGAAGAACAACACTTTGTTCTGTACATCCTTGTGCAATCTAAATGCAACTCTGATTATAGTTTACCTGTTCATCCGAGCCGTCTGCAGTCACCATGGTAACCGAGTGAGTCCCTTGGGTTGCCAGTTCATGTGCTGGTATGGTTATGGTTGTGCCTTCTTGGGTTACCATAGTAATTGTGCCACCCATCGCCTGCAATTCCGCGTCAGAGATACTGACCTGATGTGAGAAGTACAACGTTAAGTCTGACATTAAATCATTAAACGACAACAGCTCAAAGGTCTGACTGGACATTTTATAATTCCCTCTGCTTTTTACTTTGATATTCAATTTCATCCCATTGTTTTTCATTTCTTATTAACCGTAGCTTTAAAATAAAGGCTAAGAGTATTGTTAATTCCATTCCATGTTCTGTCAGTGCTTGTACTGCTCAGGGTCACTGGGGGGCTGGAGCCTATCCCAAGCGACTTTGGGCAAGTAACAGTTCATGACAGGATTAAAAGAGAGCTAGACAACCGTTCTTACTCGCCTTCACACATTGAGGCAATTAAAATATGTTTTTGGACTGTGGGAGGAAGCTGGACGATCAGCAAATAAAACATGCAAACAAGTAGAGAATACTTAAACGGCTTCAGTTTCCTATGTGGAGTTTTTCCCAGAAACTTCCTGCTGTGAGATAATGGTGCTACCGACTACGCCACTGTGCCTAATTAATCCTAACCATTAGTATAGTGATCTGTTACACCCCTATTAGTGACGTCCATGCATTCCATTACCTGCTGTTGCGTTCCGTCCTCTTGCGTTACCAAGGCAACGTGCTGCTGACCAACCATTTCTGAGCTGTCCACCACAGCAATGTGCTCTGAGCCGGAGTCTTCTGCCTCAGCCACTGCTGCTGAGTAGCTGACACTGGGGTCATCAATGGCGTCTGAATTCATGATGAATGACTTTTGTTATTCCATATTATTAATAAGTGGCTAAATGATTTATTGTGTACAATCCAGGCTTATGCAGCACTTCGTCTACTCCAATCCAAGTTGGCTGTTTTTTGTGGGAACTAAATTCCTGACATCAGCCATCGCATTTAAGCAACACAAAAATTAATAATTATCTGTATTTAGATCAATTTTGAGAAAAATGGCAAAATATTATGAAGCATTAAACAGTCACAGCAAAGATGTTCGATATAAAGGTTTGTAATTTTATCACATTAGATGTGATTAAAGGTTAATTTGTTAATTAATTATTAAATTATGATCTCAATTACTTAATTATTCTATAAAATGTCAAAAAAATTGTGAATAAATGCCCATTATAATTAGCAAAAGTAGATTATTTACATTGCATTTTTTTTTCATTCAAATATTCCCACAAGGCATTTCATCTAAACAATATTCTTTTCTTTTTCGATTGAGAATGAATGATAGAACTGATTATCAAAGTGAATTCCGGAATATTTTCGGACCGCTGACTCATACTTTAAGCTCAATATATTCGTATAGATTGCACAGATCTTCATCAAAAAACGATTTTTCTGAATTTCTCTATGTTGTTAGGTTATACTGACCTGTGGGAGGTTCAAAGTAGGCCTCCTGCTCCTCCTCGATTGGCTCTGTGTCGTTGTGGGTGGTGCGTTTATGCATGGCGAGCGTAGAAATCTGCTTGTAGGTTTTCCCACAGTGGTTGCAGTTGTACGGTTTGCAGGGTGTGTGGACCACATGGTGTTTGTAAAGGCTGGAGTATTCTGTGAAGCGCTTTTCACAGCCAGGCACTGTACACACGTACGGTTTTTCTCCTGGAGAAATTGAAAGGTAGTCAGACAAAGTATGGCTGTGATGTTACAGCAGGCTGAAGTCACCATGGTTACCGTTACTATGCGACAACAAACAGTCATAACTATATTTCTCAACTGATGAACCTTAATGATCGCAACATTAAGGTTCAGATTGAATGCAGCAAAAACACAAATCGCATTGCGACTAACAACTTTCATAATAGTAAAATTACTAAATGCTTAAGTTAAGCCGTGCTATCTTGGTTTCATGATTTGCCACAAACTCATAAGGCTGGACCAAATGAATTGTCGGCCTGAGAGGACTCACCAGTGTGTATCCTCATATGGTTCTTGTAGTTGGTGGCACTGGCGAATGACCGACCACAGCTTGGCTCAGAGCAGTAATACGGCCGTTCCCCCGTGTGTGTTCGGATGTGAACTTTGCGGATGTTGGAGGTGGTAAAGGACCTGCCGCAGCCTTCAATCGGGCATTTGAAAGGCTTCTCTCCTGCACACAAGCATTGGGATGTCAGGGCATGGAACCACCACACACCATTTCAAAATGTTTTGCATTCAAGTTGCATTTCCTTGACCCCATTTGGACTTTTTAAAAAGTGAGTGCACGCATGTGCGTTGGGGGTGTAGTCGTCTCTAATGTCTGTCTGTTTGTTGAGAGCATTTCTCACAAATGGTGGTGCAACGGAATGAGCTTTTCATAGTATAATAACCTTATTAGAAAATATCGCAGTAATCACGATGTTTAAAAATTTTTATGATTATTTTTATGACGATTGGCATTTCCAACAATTTTTGAGATGAGAAACTTTGTATAGCCTTTGAGCAAATGAATGAGGAATAGGAGCAGGATCTTTAAAAATTAAGTTTTCTTTAAAAAACAAAAACAGAATTATAACCACAATAAATAATGTTACTTAAACATTTATATAATTGAAGATTACTTGTTTGATAACCAACAAACAAGGATGCTTTTGCCACTGTAAGCCAAAGTGTCTTACAAACTGAGTTTCTGTCCTTGCTGACAAATCCTTTTGGTTTTTACAGATTTCGAAAGTTGTCCCACGCTGCTGATTCGATTTTAGTTTTGCAGTGATTGAAATAAATATTCATCTGTTGCGTCCTTTTTGACCTTCCTCTCTGCCAAACTCTACTGTTTGTGAGCGACACTAGTCATGCAAATATACAGTATATGGTACGATAACCAGAGATGCTGTACCGTGAAACCGCTGCAACCCTAGCTACATGATTCTGCAGATATGTCCCGGTGTTTAAATGTGTTAGAATTTTTAGAAGGAATACATTCTCAAGAAAAGAGAAGAAACGAGGAAAATTATGTGAAATCGCTGAAATTTCACTCTTTAAAGGACAAATGGGATTAAATGGCAAAAACAACCTGCATCAAAGAGCAGTCCCTCGAGGTCCAGCTTTTTCATGTGCATGAAAACACATCCAATACTTTGGTGGCTGTGTGAAAAAATTCAGCTCCACACTTGTAGCTAATGAACCACTGCAATCCGTTTAACCTATTTTAGATGGAGGCACTGCACTGCGATCTGTGCTCACTCGGAAACCACTGGTGCATGAATCTGTCCTGGAAGTTTTGACCAAAATAACTTTAGTCACTAGCAAATACTCAGTCACTTCTGCAAGATCCAAACAGCCTTGAGCCCAAGTAGCAATCTTCGTCTCAGAACACAAACAGCATGTAAACACTAAAAATTGACGACAACACATTTCACAAATGGCTCAGGGGAACGTGATGTGTTGATGTACCTGTATGAGTTCTTGTGTGCTTTTGCAGGTCTCCAGATGTTTTGAAGGACTTAGTGCAGTTCATCTCTTGACATCTATATGGCTTTTCTCCCGTGTGTGTGCGTGAGTGACTCTTGAGTCCATAGCCTTAAAAAAACATAAATATGGTCCCCAAAATTTTTATTAAAACAGTTGAAATGTGAATGGAAAATTAAAAACAACAAAAGGCTAAAGCACGTAAAAACAATAAAAAAAGATCCTCCATAGTTACCTGTTGCAAACTTCTTCCCGCAGCCGCGATGGTCGCAGATGTACGGTTTATCTCCGGTGTGGGAGCGCTCGTGTACCTACAGGACACACAAACCAAACTGCAGCAGTCAGCCAGAGAAAGCAAACAAGCTGCTAAAAACAATATGATGAGATGACACTGTAAGGAGAACACTGTCAGTAAACAAACCTACGCTGCATAAGCAACGCACCACAGGAATAGCTTCCTGTCATAAACACATTTATGCGTACACAGACCAATAAACACTCACTCTTACCTTGAGATGGTGGGCAGTGGTGTAAAGCTTTCCACAGCCCTCATATTCACAGCGGAAAGACTTCTCGCCTACATTGGAGGCCCTTCCTTGCCGGTTGTCTTGATCTTGTAACACAATCTAAAAGAAACCAGAATCAAACTCTACTGAAGAAATGAAAAATAAGACAATTCCTGAAGAAAGAATGAAATCATTCCCTACCCGCATGTGGACGCCACTGTCTGTTTCCACTCTGCCAAACGAGCCCAAGGGGTTCTCAATATTCTCCACCTGACGGGCAGAACCAAAAGACATAAAACTATGAACAAAGGAAATGACAAAAACAGGTATCGTACCCATTCACATCTGTAAAACGGTTACAGAAGTGAACGGGATTTTCTAATTAAATCTAGAATAGGAAAATGTCAGTGAAGTCGATGTTGTCACCCAGTTACCAAAGGATACGCAGTAAATCTAAGATACAATGGTTTAGGATCTATACCTTGGTGGTGTATTGCTCTAACACACTGATGGTCTCAGGGTCAAGGGTTGCAGTCTCAGTCTGCAAGTCTGCAATGGTGCCGTCTGCCTGGATGGCGAGGATGGTGTTGGACTGGGGCATGTGCACCGTGTGCTGGATGTAGGCGGTGCTTCCGTCTTCCAGCTGCACCTCCTGCAGGCCGCTCTGGTCGTATGCATCTGCTCAGAAAACGATAAGGATGTTCATACAGAGAATCTCAATGAGAAACCTGCGCCCAGATCCAGAGTGCTAACCTTGCAAATGAACACTTGTAGTTCATCTGGATTCTTGCAGTCATTGTACACACTTAAATGTCCACAAACTGACTGGATAGATGACACTTAGCACAAAGTAATGGGTGTCTAGTACACAACTCTCTCTGGAGATTTTTAAGGAGCATTCTAAGAAAAGAACAGGCAGCCTGAGTCACAGAAGGGAAACAAAAACGTTAAATTACATCCCTACACTTTACCCGTCTTCAATCTTTGTTGTAATGTTGTCCTTTGTCCTGTTTTTTTTTGTTTGTTTGTTTTTTAGCAAAGCGGTATTTGAGGAGTGATGAATTAAAGTTTTTATTCTTTGAACAAAACCTTTAGTTTAAAGAATGAAAACTTTGAACTAAAATTGTTTTTCATCACATACGATTTCTATAATGAAAAATAACAGTATTTCAAATGCAGACCTTTTTTTTTAATCCATATTGAAAAGAGTAATAAGTAATTGAATAGATGAACTGAAATGTGACACTACACATTTTTACCTTTGGGAGTGTGAATGTAGGCTGTTGTTCCATCTTCTAGCTGAACTGTTTGTCCATCTTCAAGCTGTAAACTGTCCCCTCCTACAAAAGGAAAAGTTCTTTAAGAACGACATGACCAACAGGAACCTCCGTTTACCTTGAGTTTGAGAATATTCTATTCATGCTTTCAGACACATCAACACCACAGTGCTTACTTGACAAAATACAAGGTAATAATTTGAATGGTATTTCAATACATAACCTATCATAAGATACATACTAGGTATTTTACCTGATTTAGGCATTGACACATGCTGAACATAGGCAGCAGAGCCATCCTCTAACTGGATCACCTGACCATCCATGATCTGCCCATCTGAAAAGGACGCTTTGGAGTCATGTTGGATGTAAGCTGTGGATCCATCTGCCAGTGTAACGGCCTGTAGGCTCACTGTGTCCATGCTTTCCATCTGATCACCATCTGGGAAATGATTTGACAGTTAAAATACTGTCGGTGTAAGAATGAAGAAGATCACGCTGAAGGATCAACATGTTTTAGATGCACAGGGCAACTTTGAAGTGAGGCCATAGATAGTCCACATTTTGGCTAAAATATCATATTTATGAGTGACTTAACAACTCCCAGGTCATGGTTGATCTCAATGTCTTGAACAACTGAAGGATTATTATATAAAAGGGTTTTCTCTTTATTATTTTCAATGTCTTCACATCCTATTTATGAGGTTATTTGACCACAGGTGCATTTCATTGAAGGCAGACAAAAATGTTATTTAGGTTGTCCCTTTTAGTTGAAATTCTGCTGATTAAGTATGTGATAAATTTTGTAATGTAAAACATTTTCAAATATATATGGTAAAATTTCAAAAATAACAGAGGGCACTTCTGCAGTACATGGGGAGAATGTTGTAAAAAAGTTGTAACCTCATCTGAGAGAAACCTTACTTACAGAATGAGAATAAAATACTTAAATAGTATTTAAGATCTGCTCAAGATATTTAACCAATAACCAGAATGAGCCTAAGTATAGCACTTTAAGATTTGATCCAAATTTAAAGTGCATTATTAATTAAATGTATTATTATTATTATAAGTCCAAATTGTATCAGTTGATTCCTACATGGAATCAACCATAATTAGTCAGCAGCAAATTTGATCACCTATGACAAAAGAAAATACAAACTACATTTTCCTGTTGTTCATGTTTCATGGACTATAAGAGGAATTGAATATAATCATTTCTGTCACCTGCCACAGTCACAGCTTCTGTCAGACAGAGGGTGACCGGTTGCCCGTCTGCATCGTGAAACTCTGCCATTCCCTGGGAGTCCCGGTTTATCTGTGCCAAGAGCATGCTTTAGCTGCTGGAGTTAAACACAGGAGACGCATATGAAACTTAATCTGGTGTCCAGAGGTCAGTTAACACAAGAGACACAAGAACAAAAGCAGTGAGGGAAGAGATATTTAACAAAATGTGACATCCAGTGATGTAATTATGACAATCTATCACTTGCTATATTATAGCATGTAGCAAGCACACATAAATTACCTCTATGGTCAAGTTAATTGACTTTGGGGGTCCAATGGACATGTGTAATTTCCCTCTGTAAAGAAAAAAAAACTCAATCTTTTGCAGAAACAGAAAACCCATGTATTGACAAAACATCAGATTTCAAAAAATGTCAAAAATGTAATGTCTTACAAAAAAAACCCAGGCAACTTTTTAAAAATAAAATCATAATATTCCACATACTAAAGCTGGAGTTTTGTGGGCCTTGAAACAAAGGGGAACCCAGGGAAATTGGTGATCTAGACGTATTTACATTATTTGATAGATAAGACTTTAGTTGAAACTCAGGCGTAAAAATGGTTGTCCGCTTATCGGGAGGTTGATGGTTCGATCCCTAGTCTATATGTTGAAATGCCCCCCTATTTTCTCCCAATGGATGTGAGCGATTGTGTGAATGGTTGACTCTCCTGATGACCAGTTGGAACTCATTTTATCTGCTTCCAAAACATCAACTTCACAAACACATATAGGCTGGGCTTATATAAGCATTTTGCTTTTGCATTATCCATGGAAGTCACATGTCCATTCAAACTGTTGTTTTTTCTATGGTATTATAAATATTGTATGATGAGTGATTGTATTATGTATGTATGATGGCTGAATGACTTGTATATTTTATCTGAAACGTGTTCCATTGTTATTTTACGTTTACATGTCACTGGTTAGAATGTTTTGGCTGATTGGTGGATGCTGCTCTCTCTTCATTTAAAGCAATCTAGAGAGACTTGGATAAATGCACATCTGGAGCTCCCTCTTCATTTAAAGCAATCTAGAGAACTGGATGCACCCACATCTGGCTGTAGATGTTTAGATTGACTCATACATCTCGTAGTTGAGCCCTAAAGATGATGAGAAGTGAATGACTCATTTGTATAAGATAGCTTATGTTGTCCGTTTACTTATTGTTAATAATTAATTAATGTAATTTCTACGTCTGCAGCACTACTTGTGTGCTGACAGGATGCTCCTATAATCTCAATGAGAACTTCCTAGTTCAATTCAAATATAAGGCAAATGAAGAAAAGCTGTGGCGTTAAGTATTGGTGACTTATGATTTCCTGTAAAATAATAGGCATTAGATATCTGGGTACTTGTCTTTAGGTAAATTACCATCAATAATGTTTTGGCGCTTGCTCATTTGAATATAGCATTCAGTACTAGCTAGCTAGCTAAGACATTAGCCCAACTATGACTTGTCATTATGTAAGACGGCTTTTCTATAACAGTAATGACACTGATCTGCACAGGGGATACTTTTTCAATTAACTTACCTCACTGACAATTTGTTTGGTGGTCAAGCACTTTAGTCACAGCCGCCAGTGCAACAGAGTGCGGATGTTAGCCGAAATGCTAATAGCAATGCTAACTACACCAACCTGTGCTGTCACTTTTTAACATAAACTGTCAAACCTTTTCTTGGATATAGTCTTAGTGGACATCCGACTAATTGGAGATAATCTTTCAAGTTATTATCTACTCTGTGTCCGCTAGAAGACTAGCTAGCTGTCTCCAAGGAGGCTCCAATTGCTTCCGTTTAACTAGCGACGCAGTTCGGAAACAAGAACAGGGAATCCATGAGCTAATTAATGTTATCATAAGCATTTTGACTCGATGGGTGTCAATTTTATTTTAAGGTAAAACAGTGTTTTCCAGTCTCCTTTTGATTCCCTGGCGCAGCCTGACACTCCCGCTCACAGAGATGGCTGTTGGAATAATGCATACTGGGTAAAAACCAATTTATATACGAACCTCCGCTCTGAAAATTTCCAACAATTCCTCCTGTTCGACCACCATGCACCAGTGCAGGAAACGCTCCGCGATAGCTACACACCGGGAGCATGAATGACAACAATATCCTCTGCGATGTTCCACCCACCCCCACTTGTGATTGGCTAGTGAGATCACGGCTTCCACTCCCATTCGCCAGCTCGACTTATTTTCGACTTTAGTTGCTAATATTCAGCGTCCTGGGCCCCTGATAGACGCCATTCCGCGTCAGGTTTCGTATTGTTTTGGGGTTTAGACTCAAAATACGCGGTGTTCTCGTTTGAAATCAACATTTACAGTTAAACACAAGGTGAATGCCATCCTACACTATGCGTTCCAAGCCACCGTATGCCACAGGTTGTGACCAGTTTTGTTATTCAGTGACATAAACATTGATGTGTGGGCAGATTCTGCGGCATCCATGTTGAAAACAAGGTCGTGTGGGAAAAAGAAGGGGAATCTGGGCAATGCAGTTAAAGAGAGGCTTACTAGCTTAGCGGCCGGGCATCTGACAATACAAACTACACGCAGCATCATCTTCATATGCACTTAATAATATGTCCTAACCGTGCACTCCAAGGGAATATTTGTTTACCAGAACGTTATTGTCAATGCATAAAATAGTAAAACGTAATATGCTGTGCTTTTCCTTTAATTCACACAAACTTGCACGTACACTTATCCCCAACATAGAATACGGTTGACCGTTTTATAACGTGGGGGAGCAACGGGGCATTTCTTTATTCAACGTCTACACGTATTTTTTGTCTGACTTTATGTTAGACTCCAAAAAATACTTATATAAAACATTCTCCTTAAAGAAAACGATATCTCTAAATATTAATCCATATCAGATTCTCCAGCAAATTAACATTTCATTAGCAATTTGCTTATTCTCTTATCTAAATTTTATATCCACAAAATGACATTTTTGATGAAAAAACACCAAGCACATAGAGTGCGGAGAGTCTGAGTTAATGCCAGCCTCTTAATCTACCGACAGCTCCAACATTCTCTAAGTATCTCTCAAATACTCTGTAGCAGGCAGTGTTCTGCGCTTTCCACTTCAGCCTCTCTGTTCAGCCCACTGAGCCTCCATCTCTAACCTCAAAGAAACATCAAAGGAACCAAGGCAGCAATAGCCACATTGTGATGTCAGTTCTCCAAATGTCTTATTCATTTATTTTATTTGAACGCTGTGAAACATGTCATATCACCGAAATTTAATCACCTGTAGGATATATCAAAACATACGTCTGGGTCAAATTTCATGCCAATCCATCCTGCATTATTTCTGTTATCAAGCTCACAAACAAACAAATAGATGAAAACAGACAAACGTACAAACACAACTCAATGTGCTACAAAGTAAAAGCAGATAAAAGCATCAATAAAAAATAAAATAATAACTATATAAAAACCTGTCCGAAAAGCAGCAATGTCAATTAAAGTTATAGGTTCTGCTAAAAGGATATAAATATACATATATATATATATATATATATATATATATATATATATATATATATATATATATATATATATATATATAACATAAACCCTCTCCTTGTTGGAGGTAAAAAAAAACCTCCATCATACTCTTTTTTTCAAACAGACAGATCTGTAAATATATTTTCAAACATTTTTAAACTGAAAGCACTGAAAAAAATAATATTTGCAAAAAAAAATTCAACATCTTAACAACCAGCTAAAGCTCATTATAAACAAACTTTTATTAAATTTTTGCTTACCCTTTTCTTATTCTTCTTTTTGTTTTACATTTGTCCATTATACAATGTACGGTATAGACACATCTATTCTCATGAAAAGGAACTTTGGCACAATAGGTAGTGAATGTGATATGTACAGTTATTAAATTGCGCAGGTTTTTCATAATGCAAGCATCATGTGAAACAAATGGTACTGCACATGGTCTCTTGAATTATTGTAATATCATATTATCACATAAACAAATATATCAAATAGGATTCCCTTAGTTAAAATGTAAAAAGGTTAAATTCATGTCCAGTTTATGTTAATAAATTAATTAACTTATTCTAAACAAATTAAATAAAGGCTACCCGATACACATATCTTATTTGTTGATTATATGCGAGTATACTGGGTGCCTGAGTGGGCTATTATTATCATTATTATTATTATTATGATTATTATTATTATTATTATTATCATCATCATCATCATCATCATTATTATTATTATTATTATTATCATTATTATTATTATTATTATCATCATCGTCATCATCATCATCATCATCATCATCATCATCATCATCATCATCATCATTATTATTATTATTATTATTATTATTATTATTATTATTAATAATAATAATTGTTCCGTTTTATTTTCTTGCACTCGCAGGGTGTTACGCCTCCATTACGTAACAGAGTGACGTAATGGAGGCGTGTCGTCTTCTCCTGCGATCTGAGCTCACGATCGGGGGATTCCTAGTTTTTGACCTACTTGCGTGCATCGCAGTGGTCCAGCCAACCGCCACCTCACGTGCCTGCCGACATGTTCACCGGAATGCGGACGGAGAACCGGGGGGACCCCCGCGTCCTGGATGCTTCGGCTGTGAGGCAACAGAGGAGGCTGAAGCAGGCGATCCAGTTCCTCCATAAAGACTCTGCTGACCTGCTGCCATTGGATGAGCTGAAGATGCTCGGGACATCAAAGCAGGGGGTGCGCCTCTTCCAATAAACATTATTTATTCATTCATTCAGTCATTATTACATTCTAATAACACTTTTCTCCATGCGCCTTTGTTGCATGTTTTATCACATGAGCTAAATTAATCAGAGCTAGGCTAATATTGAAGCATTATTTACTTCAATCCCTTAATTGATGTATTTTAATTTTTAATTATAGGCCTTATAATAATCGGTTGACATAAACCAATATAACTAGAAGGAGAAATGTTTTCACAGAAAAGTAGAGCCACATGCAGAAATGTTGTTTAGGGGGGTCACACTTCTAACATCACTGTTTTTTCCTTAAATAATCACTGCGTACGTGAAACGAGAAATAACCTTATATCTCAGCCACTGTCATACAGCAGGGCTGAAACTCAAACGGCTATTAAAGAGAGAGAGAGAGAGAGATTTATTCTTGTGAAAATACTTATTTGTATTTTATTATTTAGTATTTACATTGGTAATTGTTATTTAAAAATCAAGCTTTGCACCCAGTTTTTCCCCCAGCACAGCCATCCCCCAGTGAAATGAGGGGATGATGGATGATAAATCTATACTGCAGCCTGCCCAATGTGGCAGCTGGGTAATGTCATCTTATGTAGATTCTGAATATTTGCAGCAGGGTAATTTTTATCTCTATTTTTTTTATCATAACTCTCATTATAGTCATTCTGATGTAAAGCCATTGGGCCTCACTGAGTTGGTTCAGTACTTACCCAGTCGTTGTGTTAAAATAAGCCCAGTACGGTGATTAAATACAAACATTTTTTTGTTTGTTTGTTTATTAGGAAGTTTAATTGTTCAACTCTTTGAGCACGTTGAGGCTTGAGCCAAATGTAAAGTGGTTATAAATGTATTATTATGAACTTCCATGAAGTTTATTTTTTGTAAAATCTTCCATTTATCAGCTGTTAATCTAGAGCAGTTTAAATATTAACAGATCTGTGCAAGATGCCAATGATAGCACAAAATGGAAAATTCACTGACCAATACAATAACGTCCCTCATAGATGACATATTTTAACATGAGCCTACAGGTGGAGGCGGGGGTGGTGCAGAGGCAAAAAGTGCAGCAAAGGTATATCCCAGAAAAGTCCCCTATCCTCTGCATTGTACAAATCAATCCCCCTGATTGAACTCCTCAAATCAAATCTGAGGTAATGTCCACATTATTTTTTTTAATCAGATCAATAGTTAAGAAAATATTTTGAAAGAAATGGAGTTTTTTGTAAAGAATTCCCCCCTTTGTGAGTAATGTATGAACAATTAGAGTAAAACACTGTATACAGAGTCAAGCTGCACATTGGGTCGTATAATTTGCATAAATTCTGTAAAGGCTGTGAGACTAAATCTGAAAATAGTCCAGAAGTGAGAAGAAGTGGTTTACTGAGTAGAAGTCAGACGCATTTGTTTCCTGTTATTCTAAATGAGCCCAGTGTCAAACACCGGAACATAAACTCAATTTTAGATTTTATCAGGCGGCAGAAGAACAACACAGGAGGACATTTGAGGTGAAACGGGTTTTGGTGGAACCCATGCTCATAACTTAATATCCACATATCAAGCCATATAAAGACTTTTAATTCAAAGTGTGCCAATGTGTGGGATTTTATGTTTTTGGGTTTTCTCACTCTGCTCGCACTGCGTTTATTTTTATCGCAGCAGCCGCACCACATCCTCCAGAAGCGCCTGCTGGAGGCCAAGTTGACCCGAGGCAGGATGAACCAGCGTGGGGGGACGACCAGCGGCGGGGGGGTCCCCCTGACTCCCAGTCATTCAGACTCGTGTAATGATAACGAAGAGGAGGAAGAGGACTTCATCTATGTGTCTAGCGAGGTGAGTAGAAATTGATCACAATGGTTAAAACATGTGTCGGTTACCGTAGAAGTATTTGATCTGTGATCTGTAAACTGTAATTAATGGTAGAGTGTCGGCAATTAGATACACAACCATGTGTACGAACTAGACCTTTAGTCTAGTCCCCGACACCGAGGTTATATCCCCGAATAGTCCCCCAATCCCCTGCGTCGTACAAGCAATCCCCCTTGATTGAATACCTCTCCTCAAGTCGATTTATATGCAACAAACAAGAAGTTATATTGAGAAATTTAAGTTTTTAGTCAAAAAAAGTTTCTCGTGTGAGTAAAATGTAAACTACTAAAGTAAAACACAATGTGTAAAAGACAGATTTTCCTCCAGTCGATTCATTCATTCATTCATTTTTTGAGAAATTATGGCCTGAAAACTTTTGCCGATAAAGCCCCCATTGCATGCACCCTCTCCTCCACCCCCTGTGTGTGTTCCCAGTGTTTAGGACAGGAAGTGAACGTGCTGATCGACACCGGCTGCAGGCTAAACCTGATGTCCTCTCTAACGTCGGACAGACTTGGGTGAGACGGTCATTATCTGTCTTCTTCATTCTCACATCAAGTCACATCCGGCACAGAGGAATGAGGAATGTTTTGTCTCTGTCATAGTTTGAGAGATCTGGTTGAGGAGGAAAAAACGGAAACAGATGGATTTCCATTTCGGCGTAAGCTTCGTGTCGACGGAAAAATCCAAGAGCTCAGCCTGACCATCGGGGGACTCAGAATAATCTGCTGCTTTGCCGTTCTAGGTAAGGAAGAGGAGCATGAATGAAGGATTGTTGTTGTGAGTGATGCTAGTTAGTTTAAAGATCGGGTTATAATTGTCCACCGATGACATTTATCTGCAGAAAGCAAGAGACCTTTGATGTCCCTGGGCAGCAAGACTTTAAAGTCGCTCAAGGTAAATCATCGACTTCCTGGGAGGAAGATTTAAAGATGTAATGAAAAAGATAAAATGTGTGTGTTTTGACTTTTTTTTTTTTTTTTTTTTGCAGTGTGTAATAGACACCGAAAAGCAGATGTTGGTGTTTGGGACAAATGTGAGGGAGAAAGTTCAGTTTACCAAAAAGTCACTCAATGAAAGGTGAGATTCTCGCTTCAACACTTTAATGTCCTCTTTAAGGAAAAAAAACAACAAAACAATGGAAAAATTATTCATTTGCATATTTTATTTTCTCTGGGGAATTCATTGTTTTAAATACGTTCTAAATTCACCGTAAAATTACAAATCGTTCAGTCACGTATGTTTTTTAACAATAATAATAAAATCTGATTTATAAACTTGTTTGATGATAAAAAAATTTGGATTTCACGGAAAATAGTGGATTTTAATTAGATTAGCTCAACCTTTTTTTTGGCGTAGCTTGAACTAAAAGGCGCCACAGACGAGTGGCTACCCAGTATTTAATAGATACTCAGAGAGTTTTTTTGGCTCTGGCAATAACTCAGACATTAATGGAGAAATCTGCATTAATTTTTCCTAAACGTTGGGTAATGTTGTGCCTCGGCGGAGGAAAATCAAGTTATTTTTCCTTGGAGATTGAACTATTTTGCCTCAATTATACCGTATTTATCTTTATTTAATGTATGTTATATAACGTAATATATGTAATATATATATAGTATATATAGAAATAGATGTACACATTGTAAGGTTTATATATATAAGTGTCTTTATTTTTTTATCCTTAATATTTCTGCATGTTGTGTTTTTCGTTTTCGTCTTTAAGACATTTGCGTCGAACCTTTTACAAACGTTTGGAGCTACCAAAAAGCCCAAATATTCTCTCGTCGGTTAATAAAGTTTTTCTAATACATGCATATGTTCCTTTTTTGTATTTTCTACTTTTGAGGCTCCCTGATAATAGATCATGTCTACAGTGTTATATTCCTACTTTTACCTGAGTGTAAGATCAGAATAGTGGCAAAATCAGCTGCAGAAATAAAAAGTCACAAAGTCTCTTTCTTCTTTTTGCAGCTCCTCATGACCTCTGTGCGCCGTGGGCCGACCCCTCCTTCCCTCCACACACACGCGGCCACCAAAAGCAATAGAATTATTAGATACCTCAAAGGGAAAACTTATCCTAAACCAACTCTGCATGCGTGTTCTCTGCACCCACGAGTAAAATAACTCACCGTGACTTTCCTTGTTCGTGCATAATTGCAGCAGATCGTACGTCCGCTGCTCCTCGCGTACTTTTAGCTGAATCTGTAACTGTCCCCGTCGCTGCAGCAGCATGTCTTGTGCAGCTGCTAGCGAATTGTTAACCTCGGGTGCTGCAGACTTTAAGATTTCCAAATAGAATTATGATTGATAGTTCTCTGTATTCTCTGCACATCAACCTTTGTCTTCCAGAATTAATATTCGACATTTCTAGTTTATGGAGTTTTTGCTTTATTGTGGAGTTTAGCTGATAAGCCTAACACAGGACAGCTGTTTATATACGGTATTTTATAATGTTGTAAAGGTATTTTTTAGTCCAGACTGTGTATTTGCACCAATGTCGCTGCCTTTTAATGTTTCCTAAATGATAAAATGACAATGACACTTGTTATATGCTTTAACTCCCACTTGTAGCAGCGATGGATATCCAATAAAATAACAAATGTCGTCAAAGGTTTTCTGCATTTATGCGTCTTCTTTTGCTGTGCTTCGCAAAATCTTATATCGATAAGATGTTCCAGCTGAGAGCCAGTTTTGACACTGCGAATAGTATAATTATAGTTAATGAGAGGTAAAACAGGAGGAGGAGGAGGAGGAGGAGGAGGAGGACAACGACACGGAGAGAGTTTCCCGCTAGGCAGCTTTTTATTATCTCCGTTGGCTGATGACTTCACCATGGCGACCGCAGCGTGACAAAAGTGTTTGGTAACGCTCCCCCGTCAGAAGAATGTCAGGTGAACGGGCCCCTCCAGTGGCCCCGAGGAACGGGGACTCACACTTGAAGACGTCTCCGTGGAAACCAACGTCAACAGTGAGGCGTTTGATGTCTGGAGCTGACAGAGAACAACATAAAGACTGCAGGTAGAGTAACAACTCACATAATGTGTTTATTAACCGGCAGACTGGCAAAAAAAAGAACAAGTCATATAATAAACAGCTACTTTTACAGAAAACAAAGTAAGTTCCAAATTGTGGGTGCGGTTTTATATTTTTGAGAAACAAATCCTTGACTATTGAATTTGTTGCTGTGTCATAGGTTGCTCCCCAAAACTCCACACAGTCAGATATTTAAGGCTGTATGAGAGAAAAGTAAATGATAGGCAAAGTCTTGTCATTTAATCAATCCTTAGATCGCTGCTGACTTTGACATTTTTCCTCTAACGTATTAAATGTGTTGTTTTCGTCTTAATTTAGGGTCAAGCAACTTATTTCTTTCGAAAGTTCTTTCGATTTTTGACACCACTGATATTTCAGTCAATATTTGATTTGATTTCCAAACACCGTGAATATCGTTTCCTTTATGTTGGGAGGCAATTTAATAACATCAAACCCTGTTTTAAGGATTTCCAGACCAAAGTTCCCCCAATTTATTTCCTGAACAAAATATATTTGTAGGAAAAATAACAAAATGTACTACATAAGTACATTTGCTCTGTTTTTACTAAAATGTCCAGCAGAATGTGGATAATCTGTAAAATCAATGCAGTTGATGAAGTCGGAAAGTTGACATTCTTCTTTTGCGCTGTATTCAGTCGTATTAAATGTTATAATGCATTAGGTAACGACCACATTCTGTCTTTATTAATATTTCACGGAGGGCACCAACGTCTTTGTGAATCGAAGACGGCAACGTAAGTAAGAATTAATCTAACTAAAGTAAATTATTAGATAGAATTAGAATCCCAAGATGAATATGAGTGTTTTAGAAACGCTCACTTAATATTATTCACTTTTTTTTTTAAGGGTGTGAACATTTTTCCAGTAGAATGGATGAAACACTTCAGAGAAATCTTACTGCTGAAACTGAAAACGTTCCCCCAGTTTTAGATATTTTCAGCGTTACTATGTTTGACGTGGTGGAAGCAGAAAAAGAAACTTTGGATAAAAAAGAATTTTTCCCATCAGTCTCAGCTACCAAGACAAAACAAATGTTTTATTTCTTGACATGGCATCAGAGCGATGACCTCCAGGCTGACCTCTGAGGCTCCACTGATTCCACTGTTTCTGGGCAGAGAGCGATGCAACGTCACGTTTGTTGTGGGCAGCTCGGAGAGCATGACGGCTGTTCTGGGGTCGGTGAAACTTCTGCTGATCCAGACGCTGCAGAAAAAAGCAACGCTCAGAGACTGTCTCTTCAACATCATAACGTTTTCAGACGAGGTGAGGTGCATCGCCGACGTCAGAGCTACCTCACTTATCGACCCTTAACCCTTGGATGTCCTGCTCAACTGTTTGGTTGAGCTCATCTTGAGTCTCTATTTCTTATTGAAAAATGTGATTAGTGATTAGTTCTTTGATCTGTACCTCAAAGCGACACCTTTGTCTCCGTACAGGTGACCTGCTGGTCCCACTACATGCTCCCTTGTGTTCCTGAAACAGTGTACATGGCCTTCTCCTGGATCCACTCCATCAACTGCAGCCCCGGCAGGGACCTGCTGGCTGCGGTGAGAACGGCCCTCGCTGACCCCGCCTGTCACGCCGTCCACCTGATCTGCTCAGACCCTCCCGACCATCCAGAGGCCGTGATGAAAGTCCTGCCCTCCATGGCAGCCGGGAGGCCGCTCAACACTTTCTACCTTCATGACTCAGGTGGTCAACTGGAGAGCGCCACTCAAGACTACCTGAAGTGTCTGACGCAGGCCACAAGAGGGCGCTGTTATGTAGTCCCAGTGGGTTTGAATGGAGCGCTGGAGAAGGTACGACTCAATTTACTGGTGGTTGAATATAAATGATGGACTGATCTTTTTCCAATTTTAATTTAGCAGTGGATCTGGATAAAGCGTAAAAAGCAGGAGTTGATTTGGTTCTCTTGACAGTTCAGATTCTTAATAACATGTGACCTGTGTGTGAACTTACACTAGTCAGCCATTATATTAGGTCCACCTGTGTGATGGTGTGTAGGTCCGTTGTTTTGCGATTTGGGGATTTTGGAGGCCAAGTCAACACCTTAAACTTGTTGTGTACCTCAAACCATTCCTGAACCAGTCTTACAACACTTTGAGATTTGATCGAAATGTAAAGTAAATCATCTTACATATTATTGCCTTTTTAATCAAATGTGTATTCTGAGAGGAGACTATGACATTCGATGCGTGCGGTCAGGTGATTCCACTGTGTGAGGTTGAGAAGCAATCACCAGTACCAACAAACCCTTCAGTCAAGCATTGCTGTCCGTGCACGCCGGTCTTAATCCCACCCAACACCCCTCCCCCTCTGCTCAGGTTGGCTATAACAACACAAACACTTTGGAAATCTCACACAATGGAGATAAAAAAAATCATCCGCAAAGTGAAATGAGAGCCGGTTGTTTGTCTTTTGTGGTCCACCAGATCCAGTCTGGGCATTCTTCCCTGTCCGTGCACGCCATCTGACCAAATCCCGAGTCCAGAGGCCTTCCCAGGATGCCGAGTGCTGGCGAGGAGGGAGGTGGATGGCTTTTACTACATGGGGACTGTAGTGCAGCCAGTACAGGTGAGGAGATAGCGCTGGTACCAGGTGTCTCTCACCTCTCTCCTAAAGACTGCTGGGATAGGCTCCGGCCTCCCCGTGACTCTGCACAGGATACGCTGTGACAGAATATGTGTTTCATTAAATTATGAAACAAGTAACATTTAAATTGATGTAGTAGTTCTGATAAACCTTATGTGTTTTATAAATACATTTCCCATTCAAAACAACATAATTTCCTGAAAGTTATATGTCAACCAATCTCACAGATTTTAACTAAATGAATCCTGCTTGTTCTACAATGAAACTTATTTGAATCTTGTTCCTGTTTTTTAACTGATTTAATTTGAACGTTTCCGTAATAAACAAATTAATGCAGATTCTATGAAATTTGAATACATATATTTAAAAAAACAGGATTATTTAAGCAAAATCAAATAGATGCAAGTACTTAGACTTTAACTATGCTATTATTCATTTAAGAGTGAGTGCATACACAGACACACAGACACAGACACACACACACACACATACATACCTACGTGAATAAAAGTGCAGTAATGCAGACTTGGCAAAGGAATAAAGGCTCAGGAACTTGATTAATGACTTCACAAATACCTTAGAAACTATTCAAACGATTAATCATTAACGTTAAGCCTGTAGTAAACGTACAAGGGAGGAGACATTTTGGGTCCAGCTGGTCAATATTGCCAAATTCTGGAATTCTTTTGGAGGACAATGCGTATATTTCCTTCAAACAAAAACCACGTCGGACACAAATACGTTACAAATGTAACATGTATTTATTTTATTTGTTTACTTTCTAAAGCTGGGGAGGAATCGCTTTGCATCACCATCATTTGATGTGAAAATCAAAAAATGATCACCTCAGCCGTACGGTCATGATGTGATTGTGGATTTATGTGTGTTGACTTCTTCTTGTGGTGAATCAAACTTAGGGTCATGGAGGGGTTTGGGTTGTTGAGTTCGACCGACCAGAGGGTGCTTGTTTGGAAGCCGTCTTCTGCCTGAGAGAACTGGTTTGCTCCCTCAACATGGTGAAACACACCAGAACTCACACGTGTTGTCTGGTACCTGGTGATGCTGTGCTGTCGCCGTGGGAACCAGATCTGAAGAGATTCGGACCGGGCAGAGTGATGGCTGCCATAGATCACAAAGAAACTTTCAGAGGTGTGTAGTTAACATTGTTTGTGTTGATAACTTTCATCCTCTTGTATAAAGTGTGAAAGTGTATATTTAATGAATGAATATTCCTCTGTGGGTATTTACTTCCTGTACTAGAAGTTTATTGTTGAATGAGAATAGTTTCGATTGATAGGAAAACAAAGATTTCACCTTTTAAAAAGTCTTTAAGTATTTTAATATACTTACATTAGTATTGATGAAGATATAAACTTTTTTTTAAGTTAATATTAGAAATGATTTCTCATTATTAAGATTTTTATTCCCCTGAAATAATTAGTTTATTCAACAAATTCTGTATTCTAGAAACGTTGTTTCTTATAATATTACGTTTCATTACGGCCCACAAGTTATTGTGTATATATTTTGTATTTACAGCAGTAGTACCACATCCGGCCCACACAACAATTTTATCCGGCCAATATTCAATTTGTATAATAACTGGCCCGCTGGTATACAGCACAAACACCACAGATACTACAAATCCCAGAATGCAGTGCGTTAGCTACCCTTAGCGCCAGCGCTTCTCCGTGCTCCTCTGTAATCAGATTTCAGCGTTCATCCAGTCACTCTGATAAACATCAGGCTAATCCTTAGAGGATATGTTACGGAGAAAGGGAGGAGATATAGTTGATACATCTTTAAAAAAAAACGATGAATAATAAACGTATTAGTAAGTCGTAAGCGCGTATTCGGTAAGGTGCGTTCACGTCCTCCAGCCGTTCAACGTGTGTCTGTGCTGTTTTGTTAAAAACAAGAAATCACATTAAGTTGCTCACATTTAATGTAAAATACATAGTTAGGCTGTTCAGTTTTTTCTACTTTTACTGTTTTATTGTGACAGATGATTGAAATGGCTGAATTAGTCCTGCCATTTTACCAAGGAATATTTAAACTTCATTTTTGTTGATGTTTAAAAAACTATTGATTTTAGATGGACTTTTTAACTTGTAAAATATAGATTTCGGTCTGTTATCGATGCCTGTGAATAAAAACTTTTTCATTGGAAATTATTCTTTGAAACTATGCTGATAGAGAGGGAGACAAAAAAATGAGTTGTGCTGGACTTTTCTAAAAATTTAACATGTAATTTGAGTTTTTTTCCATTCCGTTGTTTCCTCCGGAATTCTATTAAATGAGTGAATAAATTAAGAATAAAGTTTTCATAATACATAATAGAGTTTGACACTTCTGATTAAAGAAATTGAAGAAGAAGAAGAACTTTATTTGTAATTTAATGACAATCAGACAATGAAACTTTATGACAAGCATACAATGAAACAAACAAATAAAACATTTTAAAAACATAAAAATGAGATAAAACTGTGATTTTCCCATTTTCCTCAGTCAACGAAAAATTAATAATTAAATAATAATAAATAAAACAATGTGAACTTAATAATAAAACAATATGAACTGAAAGGATGGCATCTCTGACTCACATCTGTGCTTAGATTGGTAAGATTAAGATTAAGATTATTAGATCTTCTCAACTACATTTGGGTAGGAAATGCTCCTCAGACTCAATTTGAATGTCCTGTAGCGCCCCCCAGAGGGCAGAGGCGTAAACAGGTAATGTCCAGGATGTGACGAGTCCTTCACTATATTTAATGCTGTTTTTCAGTCTGCGCTTGTTTTACTCCTTTTTGTTTGTGAAGAAGTAAGGATACCAAAGGAAAACCAGTCTGTGTTGGTGGAGGACCTAAACAATTATTTACTCACTATGTAGTTTTTTAAATTAACCAGTAAACATTGAATTAGAGCACAACCCTCACATGGTCAGCTCGGCTTTACTAATGTCACTGCAGCCAAAACTAACAGTCCCATAATAGCTTGACCCCGAGAAATCCTACTTGTACTATTTGGAATTACATTAGTTTCCCATTTCTTCAAGAATTGGATATTTCTCTAATGACAGTTATATTGAGAATCTAAAGTCGGTCCGAGTCTTATGGGTCCTTCAGTGTCCCATCATTACATGTGCTACTTTAGAAAGAAGAGTAAAACATGCTGATTTTAACAGCATTCCTTACCTGGAAATAAATATGTTAAATAAAATGTCTAAATATTAAATATGAATATAAATGTTATGTTCAAATGTTACTTGTAACTGAACATTTTTTTGCGAAGAGCTGAGGAGCTACCTGAGAAATGTCATCATACCAAGACACTCACAAACACACTCACATAAACACACACTCACACACACACACACACAAACTGAGGACACTGACTCACTTTTTGGCTGTGAAGTGTTTTAGTATTGACTGTTGTTTATTTTATATCTATAATAGATTATTAATCATAACAACCATCTCTCACTAAATCGTTCTCCCTCTCACCCTCTGCAGCTGAGGGTGCTGTGTGTCTCCGGGTGCTGATGTGGAACGGCTGTGTGTCTCTGGTTCCTGGTAGTCTGGTGTTTCCTGTTCCAGATGCTCACTATGACAGAACCGTCAGAGAGCTACAGATCCTAGCGTCAGCCTCCAGCTGTTGTTGGACCGGGCTCAGTGCTCACATCTCCACCTGCACTCCTCCTCGGATGTTCTACAGCGACTGGTGTCAGCCTTCATCCCTCTGCTGTTCAGCCCCAAACCAGTGGCTGCACTCACCTCCAACCAGCTGCAGGTCCAGCTGTGGAGTAATGGGTGGATTTGAGAGGACAGAACAAGATGGAGATGTGAGGAAGAGGGATGCGAATGGGCCATTCTCCTCTTCCTCCACCTCCTCCTCCGCTTCTTCGTTGTCTCTTTTTGAGGATGAGAGCAGGACTTGGTTGCCTCCTGCAGTGAGACTGAGGAGAAAAGAAAAGCGTCCTCCTTGGAGATACTGGAGAAGAAGTGGGCCAGAACCACAACACAGACAGCCAGGTGGGAAACGGACTGAACCAATGCGTCCTGGTCTTAAAGTGCTCCTCTTCGTGCCGCTGGTGCCTTTTTTTCCCTTCTCCCTCAGAAAACTGCAGCATACCTCTCCCATCCAATATAACCAAGGATCAATCTTCTAGTTTTCTATTCCCATTCATTTGATTATATATATGTTCATTTGCTGACAAAAAATAAAATCATCAGTTTTCACACAGTCAGCAGTAATCATCATGACTAGAGGGGCTGAGGCCAACCAGGCCTTCTAATCCATATATTCTTCTTCTTCTTCTTCTACTTTATGCTGTTCCCTTTATGGATCTCCATAGTGGCTCATCTCTTTTCATCTTGTCCTGTCCACTGTTACTTCCACTGCCACACCAACTAGCTGCATGTCCTCTCTCACCACATCCGGAAACCTCAACTTTCAATTTTTCAAACTAAAAATAACTAATGGATCCATCCCTTCATCAAGATCTTCTCCAAAATTCAATGTTTCATTCTCTGGAATCTTCTGCCATGTTTTTCTAACCAGAGCAGCAGTCCATGAGATCCAGTCATGTTGATATGCTTTTGTATTTGTTTGCAGGGACTGCTATGCCACGGAGGACATCACAACCTGTGAAGGTCAACGTCCCCGTCTCACACACCGGTGCCTCGCCCAATCACAGCTCTCTGTTTCAGTCACTCTCTAGTACCGAGGGAAAACGAAGAAGCACAAATATTTTTTGGAACAACAAACCTCAAACCTAGACCGCCCAAATGACTTCAATGCTACTGATAATACGAAAACAGATTACAAATGTGACCAGAGGGGTTTTTCAAAAAGGACGTTTAGTGAAAACTCTGAGTTTATTAACCTGGGGAGGAGGGATACTCTGAGTCGGTTACCATGGGAACTTCCTCTGTGAGCCTAACCTGCTCGGTGGCAGCATTTCTCCAACAAATCCTGAGTTTGTTCCTGACTCCTCCCACGAGTACACAGTAAAAGTACATCATAGTAATTATGCTTTTAGTACTACATGTTTTCTACAAAGGAGTACACGATTCATTAACGCACCATTGAAAATGATTTTTATGTTTTTTAAATTAAATTATTAAAGCCATTTAAATTATTAAAGCCATTGATTCACATTCACCTTGTTTATTATGATGAAAACTTTGATATTGAAACTTTCTGTCATGCATAAATGTTCTTCCACTTATCCAGGGTCAGAACGCTCCCAAGGAAAATAAAATATATAGTTCATCCAGCGAGTTCGCCATCTTCCTAGAATTAACCATTCATTTTATTTTTTTTGCCGCTTTCTTGTGGGCTTCGTACCCATAATGTAGATAAAATGCTGTTTAATATTATTCCACCACCTTTTAACCAAAATATTCAAATAACATTTAGCAAAACTAATACTTCCATTTACTCAGACATCAATGATGTCTCACAGCCGATCTCCCCTTCAATCCATGTCACTTATTCAATTATGCCGACCATAGCACTTCACTGGCTACCATGATGTCATTATAGAGTTTTGGATTGTTGTTTTTTCAAGGTTGCAGTCATTTCACTTGTCATCCAAAAGGCTTCATCAGTTCTGACTGTAGCGATCACAAATTTAACCTCCTGTGAGGTGTTTGAGTCACTGAGAGTCGTCAGGTCACATTTGTACAGTTGAACAAACAGCACTATGGTGAGTCGTTGCAGTCATTAGGGAAACAAGTGTCTCCATCACTTACAGGACGATTGTCCTTCTGTCACTTCCTGGTGCTGAAGGAAGATGAGTAAACAACAAAATCTTCAAACCGAGGCCTCCACAGGACTGCAGCTTGTTTAAACGTAACATGTCAGTGTGTAGATAATATCCCACCTGATACCTATATAATACTGATAAAAAAAATACTTTATTAAACACACTGGTGTAGCAACAGTGCATATAAAAAATACTATGTTACATGAAGTTTTAGGGCAGAGTTCGGACATTTAAAAATAAAAAATACTCAAGTAAAATGCAATAAAAAGGGCTTTTCAACATGCAGCAAGTAAACATTTTGAAAGAAAAATAAATGTAAACTTTCATAAATCAGTGTGCAGTAAATAGACAAACATCATAAATAGCATTTTTCAGTTTACTTGCTAAAGGTTAAGAGTCACTGTTTTAGTCCGGGTGGAGATTAAAGGTGAGATCGATGCTCTCCCCTTCTTTGACGCTGATCATCTGCATCTGCTGCTGTGACTCTGGCATGCTGGCGGTCACAACATACGTCCCGGGTGAAACCTCGATGAAGAAATCTTCCCTTGGTGCCAATGCCTGATCCTGACAGAAAGTTACCATTACTTCTGGTCCCATCATCTCTCAAAATACAGATTTGTTTTGTCAAGGCTGTTTCTGTAGGTTTGTTTGGAGTCAAAAGTCACTTTGAGGGGTTTGCATGTATCAATGACATCCACCAGCTTTATAAAAGACCAAATTCAAGATTGTTTTTACACAAACTGCACGACAGATTTTGAGTTTGTTTTTTTGCACGGCTTTAAGTTGTTTTTTGCTTTAATTTCTATTCTGTTCTTTAAGTTCAAATGTGTTTAAAAGAACATCCGCTATTAGTCCAAAGTTTGTGTGAATAACCAGTAAATGTTAACATTTGATAATAAGCTGTAATAATAAGCTATAATAAGCTGAAAAAAGCTACAGGTTAGTATTACTTTGGTGCGTGGACTCCTTGCGTATTTTCGTTTTGACAGTGTAGGCATTATTTTCTTAGCAGATGTCGGCCTGTGGAACCTCGAGATGTGGGTCTCCTCAGTGTTACTGGGCTCAGTGTAAAAGCCAGACTCATAGAATTTCTGCAGCAAAGAGAACATTTTAGTGAAATACGTTCCAGGTCGGTTGCTGAAAGCATAGTGGTGCAGGTAAATAATCACTGACCTTGCACTGGCAGGTCATCTGTCTCATCAAGAAGGCAACAGTTTCAAAGACATCATCAAGCTCTGAATGTGGATGCTGAAAAGTGGCTAGTGTATGGTTTTTCAGAGAGGAGCCGAAATGGAACAAAAAAAAAAATTATTTAAAAGTAATTCATTATGGAAAAATATGCTGCCACATTGACAGGAATTCTCTGCATCTTCACCTGCAGTAGTGGGGGTCTGGGATGTTCCAGGGGAAGTCCCGTCTACACTACGCCTGGATGCCCGCTCCAAAACTTCCAGGCCCAGTCTGGCAGAGCGCCGCAGAGAAGCCTCCAACCTAGCTTGACTAGCCATAAGAAAGTGAAGTGAAGACCTGAAGGTGCCTTTCTCCTGAGGGGAAACCGAAGAAACAAAGACCCAGGCCAGTGTTCATTTTCCCTTATCTCACAGTTAAGTCCTAAAAGCTACAGTTGTAATCCCAAAAAAGTGTATGGAGCAGTAACAACAATAAACATTAGGTACTATATTCTTCCATTTTATAGCATACATGCCAAAAGTCAGGTTGATCCAGCTTAGTTAAATATGAATGTTTCGAATGTCAGGCCTTCATTTATGTCAACCTAATATTTTCTTTCACAAACAAGCATTTTAAAAGAATTATCCAAAACTAAATAACATTTGATTATTATTTCTTTGACAGCCAATTTTTTAATTAAATATTTAATAATCAACCGAAATATCACTCATAATATTTGCCAGACACTTAATGTCATTCCAATACAATATACTCATTTTTATACTACAATTATTGAATTCTTAAACCAAACAAACCAAAACATGATTTATAATATTACATATAATCACCAACATGCCTTCAAATGTGTCGTTAAAGCGTAAGTACATGCAGAGGAAAAGCGCATGCGTGAACATTTATTCTTCCACCCCTGAAAAATAGCTTAGTATAACTTATTTCAAAAGCTAAAACTTATAAATATGATAAAAGAAGGAAAAGAAAGGAAAACCTATGCTTTATTTTTGGAATTAAAATACCATAATCTAGATAATTTGTATTCTTGAAATTGTATTTGACATTATTTATTGATTAATTTAAAGTTTTGAGATTATACATTACTCTTTCTGCTCCCTTTCACAAGTTTCCTGGATCGTCACCTACAAAGATTTACCCGTGTTGCCTTACTCGTTCTTAAAATAAGGTTCTAAAAGGGCCACTAGTTTTTTAATTTGTACACAATTTATGGTGTTTCACCGACTCACCTCAAATACACGCACCTGTCATTAACGTCATAACTAATTAACGCGCTTTCATCAAAGCTCTCGAGCAAAAAGATTACACCTGTTCGACGTATTAAGAGCTATCACTCAGTAAGAGAGCACAAACACATAATCATAAACACCAGCATTTCAGATAAACATTACCTCCTCAACAATTGTAGCTAGACTTCTCACATTTGTCTCGTTATGTTGAAAGAATTCGACATTCTTGAAGTCGGGCTGTCACTAGATGTCAACACGGAAATCCTGCATTGGCCCGCCTTTTATCTAGGTCACGTGTTTCATTACGTCGACCAATGTAAGTAGGAGACGCTGTGTCTGGATCCGCCCTCTGTATATAATTCTCATGGGGTCGTTCCATCCCCTCCAGTCAGGAAAGCTGGTGGAAGTTAGGCATTTTTTACGCAACGAATTATCTAGAAAATGTAAATCTTTATCTATTTCACCAGGTAAAATCATCATTGAGATTAAACGTCTTTTTTCCCCAAGAGTGGCCTGGCCAAGAGATTGGATTTAATGGATTTCAAATACATTATAGAAGGGTGGATGTTTGCGAAATAAAGTAAAGAAAAACAAAAAAAAGGAGGACGCAAAGTTCCAACAAGGGCTCAAACCTACCTTTGAACATCAAAGTTCCTTTGATGTTCCTTTGATGTTCAAAGGATCGTTCTGGTCATCTATAATGGACAGGTTCAAGGGAGCGCTTTGACGCCACAACTTCCAACTACTTTATTACTTTAAATCCTAATAAACGCCTTATGTCACCAATATTTAATAATATGTAGGATATGGCAAAACCTACATCTGGGTCCGTTAGTTTTTCCGTAATATTTTTTGATTCTCATATAAAATAGGGTGAAAATGTAACCACTTAATTTTTTTGTCTGATTTAAATTCCTGTTTTAACATTGTTTTAGTCTAAGTGACAGAGTATTTATTAAAAGTGCTCTATAATTAAAATGTATTATTACTTGGCGGAGGTAAAAATGTTAAGGTAGATCCGAGGGACTGATGCGGATTCTGGGCTTCACCTTTGCAGACGGTTGGCATGTTTTTTTTGCACACCAGCTACTCAAGATCCATGCATGTGAATTGTCACAGCACAGTAACGGTGGTAGAAACATGGGGCTACCAACTATAGGTACCAGAGATAATTTCAGATCAATCCAGATCTTGCATTTTATTGAATCGTAACTTATGTTGACATATTATAAGTAACAGATGTTGAAGGTTTCCTGTATGTAAGACTTATTTTAAGCACGTCACAGGATTGTTGAATCCTCATCTTCTCCTCCCTAGGTGTAACACACCTGATGATACAAAGTGTTATCACTGAAAATGATTTTACCTGACATAGCCTGTCACAATGTATATGGTAATGTATTCTGTGGACTCTGAGAATTGGTCAGAATAGCAATTATGTCCATAGTCGCCTTTTCTCTTGTAGCTACCACTCAAGATTTATGTATTATCGGTTGTTATGTTTTGGCTTATCAGTTCACAACAATAAGCAGTCAAAATCTAATCTAATCACCAAAATCTAATGCTGGGAGTCTTGATCCATGTGAACTCATCATAGCTGCAACGGACTTTATAAATAGCCGTAACAGAAGTTACTCAACTCATCAAAATTACGGAGCAACAACCATCTTAAAGCTCATCCCATTTAAAAAAAGGCCACTTAAAGTGGATCACACATCAAGTACTGCATTGCAGAAACACATAATGTAATGCATTAGTGTGCATGAATTTCAATTAGACAGAAGACGTAATTTCCGTTTATACAATTTATTTTTGCAAAAACATGCTGACGAGAGCATTATGCCATCAGCACACAGGCTCCTCCCACTGCCTTGATCTTCTCCTCTGCCCGTCGGCTGAAGAACTTGGCCTTGACGATCACGGGCTGCTTGGGCAGCTTGCCTTTGCCCAGAACTTTGTAGTAGCCCTGCATGGTACAAACAAATTATTAACACCAGACAACTGACCACACCTGCATGAAAACTTCTAAAATACAACACAAATAACCCTTACAATTTTTAAGTGTGAATTAACGGGAGGAAGTTTGAGCTGAAAAAATGCTGCCATGCTCATAAAGAAAGTCATGTGTATGACACCAGTTGGTAAGGACCTTTCCTTCACATCTAATCAGTTTGCAAACGACCTTGATTCTTTTTGAATAACTTAATGTCTTGCATGTTGTGTTTATTTGCAAATCTGTCTAAATTATATCAAATATTTAAAAAAGTCAAAAACAGAACAAGCATTGACTTAATTTTTGGGTGCTCTTTACACTTTTAAATTCTAATTTTTCTACATTTACGTTTTTCATTTATTGTTCGTTGAAAGACTGTAGTTGCAATTAAGTCATTAAATCAGTGTCATAAAACTCAGAAACTGTTTATTCAATTCTATTCCCCGCACAATATTTCACCCATCCAAAATTATGGCAGGCCTACCAACCATTGTGTTCAAAATACAACAAGTTTCATGTCAAATTATTAGGTTTATTTAATAAATGGCCTTTGCAATAATGTATATATCTAACATGAAATTATGGAGACGGTCTCATTAACCCTGGTCTCAACAAGCCACAAAAATACATAACAGAAATCTTAATCCGACACAAAGATCAGAAATTGTTAATCATTTGAACATGGAAGTGAAGTGTTAGCAAATGTTTGCATTTTGTTATGAATTTTACAAGTGTGGATTTAGTTTTTCCATGTATTGTAACTTGCAACAACCGAGGAATTATGGCGGGGGGAGACAATTGCAATTTTTCAATCTTGGCTCATTTCTCAGATTGTTGAAGGCCCACCTCTGAACCCAAACAGGAAGCTCCAACCCTCGAACAAAGCCAAACTCAGGAAAATCACAAACTACATGTTAGAAGTAAGAACTAAAAGGAGTGAGTGCATACAGCACAGAGCAGTATGACATACATAAAGCCTATCTTACCATTAAGACTACAACCAAGCAAACTTAATCCAGACAAAGCAGGGTTTGCCCTATAAAGGTCAATATTACCATCTTGGATGGTGCTGACTGGCTGGCACTGACTAGACAGATGTGGCTGGCCAGTTTGACAAATTATTAGCCTAATAGTCTAACAATTATTCATTGTAACATTGAGACAAACGTGCTCCCACAACTTCTAAAAAGTACACATCTTTGGTAATGCTGTTAGACAATACCCGCCCCCCTCATAAGTGAATGACAGCAAACTGACGTGAGATTTTTCCCTGTTCAAAATATACCTATAAATTTGTAGAAAAAAGGATCAAATGCAAGACAAACAAGGTGCAAACCTTTAGAGCCCCTAAATAGGATGCAAGAAAGTTTGAGAT
This sequence comes from Lophius americanus, assembly GCA_037951165.1. Lineage (NCBI taxonomy): Eukaryota > Metazoa > Chordata > Actinopteri > Lophiiformes > Lophiidae > Lophius > Lophius americanus. Next base: position 1,260,824 of record JBBDHG010000324.1, read on the forward strand.
GTGAACAGACCCTAAACCTACGTACAAGTAGATAAGAGACCCTATGATGGGATGCTGGGAAGATAAAATGCACTGAGATGAATTACTTATCTCCCAAATCAACTCCATTACAATAGATGCGATGACATTTCGATTCAGCAATGATTCTCAATTCCACAAAAGTGGAATACTTTCAATATTCTGCCAAATCATTCACCAGTGTCATTGATCCACAGTAATACAAGAAATCTTACAGGTAGATAAGATTAACATTTTCTAAGCGTTTATTAAAAATATATATTATGTAAGTTGATTAAACGTTCTCCTGCCAGTTCTCCTCGAATAACAAATGAGGGAGGCAGAGTGTTTCAATTTCAAGCCATCAGTTTTGCTACCAACCACTTAAAAGACCATGCTTTGTTCAGGTACCAGAGTAAGCAGGTGAGGACATTCAGTGTCAGACATTAGACTCCAACAGCTGGTAGACAAACACCAAGTGAAATATATGAGACTAAACTTACAGCACGGACAGCATCGATGATGGGGGCAGGTCCTTCGGGCTTCTTGCCATAGTTGAGCCTGGTCTGCTCGCTCACCAGTGTCCACAGCTTGTCAAGGTTGATGGTTGGGCAGTGAGTTGTGTTCCTCTTCAGATGGTAATGTCTCATACCCACCTTACCAAAGTACCCAGGATGGCTGAGGAGACACAGGAAGCAGGGTCAACAAATATCTACCTTCTCTTACCATTTTCAAATCCAGCTTGTTACGTGATTGTTAGTGTGCATCACTACGTGATAGATTTTAACCTAAATGGTCAATAACACAGAAACTGATCCCCAGGTGTATCACAACAGCCAATGAAAGAAGACAGATGTAAAACGTGCCACTTACATCATTCATATTCAAGAAAATACCTCTAACAGCACATTGTCTGTCTTCCCTGTCCACTTTTTCACTCTCAATCACACTGAATACATTCCTTGCTTATTACCAAGCAATTACCAGTAATAGCAACTGGTATTATCGTGTAGTCAGTGTATGCGTTGAATTTAAGCTGCGAATCACTTAATACTCCTGTATATAAACTAGACTCGAAATTTAGTTCCCTCAAAGGATGAAAAAATTATCATATAGTTTTCACTTTTACAGTTCAAAGTACATGTTAGCTTGTGGATTTTCATTTCGACTTAAAAGTTAAGAATGTGTATACTTTAGCTTCTATGCCAGTGACACTTGCATAATATCAAGGCAAACCAGTTTGTAACTGTCCATGTGGGTGACTGGTCTACGTAAGAGCCAGTCGGTGAATAGGACCAGTATTCAATCTAAGAGGACTCTAGCACACCATGACAATGAGTTGTGTCAAGGTGAGACTCTAGTCTCTACGAGAGCACCAAAAAACTTCTGCAAGTTATGAGACTTGCTATAAACTGCATATTAATTTAAGTCAAATTAGAATAACGCTGACTTTTGATGTTAGGTGCTGCACCTAGAACAATATCCCAAAAAACAACCATGCATTGCCCAGAGTTGTAAAAAGAATTCGGCATCAATATATTAGTTGCTTTTTCCCCACTACATTGATAACTAATAAAATGACTTAATTTCAATGCATTGGCATGCTGCTTTCAGTATTACCTTTGCAACCGCACATGATATTTAAAATGCAGCACTTACTATTTGTCGAAGTTGATTCTGTGGTGATGCATACCACCAGCATTACCACGACCTCCAGGATGCTTTCTATGCTTGCCTGTGGGGTTGACATGTTAACGTTAAACATGTACACGTACACAGTGGGAGACCCCTACCGAGATAACCAAGAAAAGGGGCGATTTTCAACTCACCAATGCGGCCATGCCCGTGGCTGACATGTCCTCGCAGCTTTCGGGTTTTGGTATTCCTGGTCGGCTGTGAAGTTTGATAGAACAGTAAGTTTCCACACACCTAGCACCAACGTTTCCACTGACGCTAGCTGGATAAGCTAAAGACGGAACTTCAACGTTTTGTCATGGCAACCTTTAGTTATATCCTTACGCTTTCAATAAAACCATATCTTTGCGAGAGTTCAATATTTATGAAGGGCTACGTTATATGGAGATTAAATGCATCACTTAATAACTGGTATCATGCTGCCTAGCATGCTTGGAAGCTAATGCTAGTTCAACTGCATTTACCGGTACGTCCAGCGTTTGGGTTGTACAACAAACCAAGCGATTAAAACGCAACCCCAAGATAAACGTGGATTCTAAAGACAAGCTACCTCCATCACATCTATTAATAGAATAGAGGTTTTGTGTACGTGGTTTAAGAACCAATTACTACAGACATAGCTGTGGGCCCCGAAGAGCAAAGCTCTCACACAGGGACAGGCTAACATAACCATAATACATATAAATCCACGAATAACGCTTAGTACGCGTCGCCATAAAATAGATTTATTATATTCCACCGCCGGATGTTACTTAATTGAACGTATGAACAAGGATGGTCATAGATTTAAACCGATCTCGATGAACAGGGATACATGATTACACCTACCATCTCGGAGGCTAGTTGAAAGAGGAACGGGATTTGGTAACCACGCGGATTTGTGCGAGATTTGGCTCCTCGTACAAAAGTGCAAAGACATCCACAGCGACACTCTGTGGTGACTGAGACACATGAGTGAGTCCAAGTAAATAAAACAATACTGATTCACAACGCCAGCTCATACATCGATCAATAGTAAAATAAATAAGTAAATAAATAATAATTAGGGGATAGAGGAAATCTAGCTCAAATTACTTTAGAGAAAAAAAATTCCATGTACTAAGTGATTCAGATAAAAATACATAGAACATTAAAATTGGGATAGAAAAGTAACATAATTGTAATAAAATCAGTGTAAAATTCAGAAATGCATTAATAACAGGTATAACAATATGAATAAAAATGAAAGAAAATAAGCATAGCTTAGCCGTGGCTGGGCTAATTTTCCTCATTATGTCATCGCACCTGAAAGCAATTGTCCCACGATATTTGTCCTTCACAATATGACCAATTGAACTTGACCCAAATGGTGTTTTTCTTAAGGGTTTTGCTTCAAATTATTATTATTTCTTCCTCAATCCATGTACCACTCTTAAACACAGTTTCATTTTAATCTTTCAAGAAGTTTACGCATATTAGCAATGCGGTCCAAAAAGCCTTATCCTTCAATGTCCAAAAAAGGTAGAAAAAAACTTCTGCTTTGACCTCATTACTTGGATCCATGACAAAATGGGTTATTTCTGGTTTTGTGTAACCTTATAATAGGACAGATGGACAGACCAATGTAGACAACTACTTGACTCATTTGGCAAAGGTAAACATTCAATTACAGAGGAATCATTGTTCTTCTGCTCATATAAAGATCCGAACGTACGCGTTTTACTTGCAACAGAGTATTTCTACACAATTATATTACTATTACTTCAAGATATCATTGTTTTATCATTTATCATTGTGAAAACACAAGTTTTCATTCAATAAATATAATCTTCTTCTTCTTCTGCTTCTTGCTGTTCACTTTAGGTGTTGCCACAGTGGATCATCTGTTTCCATCTTGTTCGATCGGGTTTGGAAATCAGTTTTGTGTTTTCCATCGATTTGGCATTGGTTTTACACCAGATCCGGTTCCTGGGTAATTCAATAAATATAATGAAATGAGTTTTGTAAACTAAATATCTCATCACTTTAGAACACATACATCAAACTCAAAACCAAAAGCAGAATAATTATATCCCGCCCGAGAGAAAAAAAATAATTTCTGTGATAACTAGCCCGCTGGTCTACAGCACCAACACCACAGATACTACAAATCCCAGAATGCACTGCAATAGCTGGTGCATCGATCAATAGCACTAGCGCCAGCGTTCCTTCTCTGTTGTAATATATCAACGTATATCCGGTAATTCTAATAAACTTTAAGTCAACCCCTAGAAGAGATGCTACTGAGCCTGGGAGGGGATATGGATGAAAAAAATAAAAATAAAACGCCAAAAATAAACGTATAAGAAAGTTGCAGGCGAGTATTAGTGAATAGAACTCATGTTTTAATGAACTGGCGAGGTGCGTTCACGTTCTCCAGCCGTTCAACACCTGTCAGGTGCTGTTGTTGAAAACAAGAAAACATTAAGTTGCTTGCATTGAATGTGAAATACACCTTGAGGCTTTTCATAAACCTGAGTGTTTTCTGAGGTAAAACTGTCCTGACTGCAATAACCGATATCCAGGAGCAAAAGTCTACTTAATGTTTTATTATGGAGGAAGAAAGGCGAAGTCAGCCCAGCCATTTAACAAGGGTTAATAAAAGTTCGTTTTTGTTATTATTGTTTATTAAAAACAGAAATATTTCTGACGTAATTTGAAACATATAGTTTTCTGGCTGATGTTGATGCCTGTGAATAAAATCTTTTTTTATTGGAAATGATTCTGTGAAACACTGCGGATGGAGAGGGAAACGTAAAAATGAGTTATGCTAATCTATTTTGGCAAATTTTATGTTCTATTCCCTTTGTTTCTTCAGAATTCCATAAACATGTAAGTAAAATAAGAAAGACTTGTTATAATACCTCAGATTAAGCGTGGCCAGTTTAAGTGCTGTTCGGAACTTGTTGTGGAGTTTTAATAGTTTTAAAATGTAACCCCCTCTGTGATTGAGTTTGACCTCCTTGCTTTAGAGATATATATCTTTTCCTGAAAAAGAGGACATATTTGAATAGAAAATGTTACAAAATTGCAGACATATGTCTCATTCAAACATCAATCACAAGATATTGCATGGATGATCTCGGGCTTTCCTATAATTACTCCTTACATGTTTGAGAAAGTAGAGTGGAGGAGGCAAGGAGAAAGCACACTGGCACTCTATGTATCTAGACTTCAAGTTTTAATAATAAGTATAGATATAATTTCATCTAATAAAAGATGGCCTCTGAGTCTGGACCCGAATTCCACTCGGATCTCTTGTCACATTTAACTACTTCTATAAAACTCACATTATTCATGGCCTGATAAGTGTGAAGGGAGGATTTCTGTCTACGTCTTTTTTGGCAGCATTTTCAGGTTTTAATGGTTGCTGCAGAGATAAAAGGGACATTTTAATTTGAGAGCAGACAATTTAACGAGTAAAGAGACATAAAATAAGCAAATTATCAAACTTACTCTTTCGCTATTAGTATAACCCAGCCAGAAGGGCTGCTCACAAGCCAGCGTTCTTCTGGTGCCGGTCCCAAGCCCAGATAAATAGGGAGGGTTTCGCCAGGAAGGGTATCTGATGGAAAACACTTTTTCAAATTAATATGTGGAACAGATAAACTGATTTTCCAAACCGGATCGGTCAGGACTTGGATAACATTGACTGCGAACGTAACCAGCAGGGTGTTAGTGAAAAGCCCCTCATTGAAAAAATGTAACCTTATGTTCATCAGAGGTGGGAACGAATTATTGCGACTTCTTACCTCATGGGAACGAGTAATTAAGTCGTTTCTTCAATGTCATCAGTGGGGCTCCAAGATATTAAGTATTCCAACGTCTTATTGAGTCGTGGCAACGAGATGATATGTCATTCCCACAAAATATTAATGCCACAACATTAATAGCAACATTAAATTGGATTAGTTATTGAATACAATCTAATACAGACGTTTTGTCTTAACCTAGGCTTCTTTTGTTTAAAGCTTAATTTTGTCTCAAAGTCTGACACAGTTTAGTATGAGACATACAAGCATTACAAGTAACCCAGATATCATTATTATTGTCATTATTATTTGATCATTAATGTATGATATTAATAGGTGATACTGGAATTAAAGCTGCTTTGTTCTGTCTTTGAAAGCTTTAGTTTAGTTCACCGTTCTGTGATTTGTCATTGGTCGTGTAAGTTTAGATCCCCACCAATCCAAACAAATCACCTGGGTCCTCCTGTGAGGCTGAGCACAACAGAGTCATTCCTCTCATCCTCCGCTCATATCCACCTGGAGACACATTCAGACATCTTGTTTTCTCATTGCATCAGGTAAGATACCATCATGATGCAACTCAAACCCGACTCGTGTAAGTTATTACTGCTCCGCCACTCTTCTCTGATTATGTGTTGTGTGTCCGTGTGTGTCATCACTCATCTCATATTATGTATGATATATTGTTTTTTTCCCCCTCTAAGTACGACCAGGTAAATTAAATGGTAAAATGGACTTCTGCTTCTTCTACTGTTTCTTTGGTGGATTTGCGTGTTTTTTTTTTTTCATCCTTGTATTTTGCCGTCAAACGTAGAGCCAGTAGATTTCAAACCAGCTGCTTCTTTGGAGTTTTTACTATTGTTATTTTACCCCAAGAGGCTCCATCTCCTGGAGATGGAGCCATGGACACTCTCCCCTGTTGCCATGTGTAGCCGAGCTGGCACCCAAGGCCGTCCCATCTGAGACTGCTTCAAATACTGCAGAGGAACTAAGCCGCCCAGCAGTAAAAATAATATAGAACAGGCAGTGTTTGATAAATATTTGAATACTTGATGTGAAGGTTATAAGGTCAGGACAGCTGGATGAGTTTTACTTACAGTGGTAAGGAAGTGGAGATTGTCATAAGATCAATAAAATTCTGTTACGATGAAAATATCACTGAATCCCTGTTTTCTGTTTGTTTATATATATTTCATGCAGGACTGGATTCTGTGAAATGAAAAGAGCATCTGACCAGTTTTCTAACATAAAAGCCAGAGAAACCCCTTCCACAAATAACAAACAACTGGGACAAGATGTGACTGCTTTTTTACAGAAATTAAGGTAATGTAAAAAAGAGATCCCCCCCCCCCCTAAAAACATTATAAATTGCATTTTTTTGCAATGGAGCGCTTCGAAAATTTTGTATTATTTGCTTTCTTTTCTGGAATAGATGAGAAGATTAGCTAATGTAATTAGTAATGAAAAGAATAGATAAATACAGAGAAACTACAGCTGAAATATTAGGTATTTACCCAGTAGATATGTGGTAAATTATTGTATATATTTGAGTAATTCCCCCTAATAATAAGTAGGTAAATAGAGAGAAACTACAGCTGAAATATCAGGTATGTACCTGGTAAATATAGGGTCAATTAAGATTAGGAATATTTTATTCCCTTCTCCACTTATTGAACACCAAATTGTGCCATGAAGGTGCGCAAACATTAACAAGTACAGCATGATAATTAGCTCTGCAAGTAATCAGAAACTGTGCTGTAAAAGGAAGCGTTGTTTGTTTCCATGTTATTACCATGTTATTACCATATTCTTACTATTTCCTTCATAATTACCAAATGATACATTAGATATTTAACAGGTTGATACCCTATATCACAGGTGTCCTTCCTCCGTATCTATGTATTTATTACCAGTGGCAATGACCCTATAATTCATATATATATATATATATATATATTTTGAGCTTTTTCTTTTTACAGCCTTTTCAAACTAAAAGTAGAGTGTACCATTTATTTACGGGATAAATACCTTGTAATTGGGGAACTGTAAATAAAACATTGAGCACAGATGTAAACCCATGAAGGGTTTTAAATACTCATGTATATATGGTGGTTCTTATTGAAATGGAAACACACCTTGAACCTCTAAATGTTAAATCTAAATGTAAACATTAAATCTAAAATCAAATGTTAGGTTTAAAATGTTAAATCGAAATGTTGAACCTAAATGTTCAGAAAAAAACTAAATGTCTAGCTAAAAATGCAAATAAAGCGATGCCGATAAAAAACATAATCTCCTTAGTGACTCAAATCAGATGAAACAATTAATAGGAATGAAATAAACGAGTTTTTTCCTTAAATCGTTGGAATATTCCTTTAATGATGAAATATTTCTTATTTTGGATGGTAATCAGACACCTCTAAAAGTTCTGCTGGCACCGTCAAACACAAACTCCTCACACTAAATCAATCGTAACTTTGTTTATTTTCACAGGATTCACCCGCAGGCTCAAAGGATTCTGGGGGATTCCTGCATACCTGTAGTCCGCTTGGAGCGTTTGAACTTCCAGTCTGTGTTGTTATCGTCATCTCTGCAGCCTGTGGTGTCTCTGGTACGGCTGCAAAAACAAACCCGAGGACTCCACGGTGATTCCGTCTGTTTGGATCATCTTCCGCAGGTAGAGAGATGCAGGTCCAAACGGAGTCACGGGCCTCAAGAGTTAGTGTGATGATCACTCTGTTGCCCTTATCTCTCCCTGCAGAATGCTTTCAGGCAAGATGAGGCAAAGATTTTTGAGATAAGAGAAGATCAGTCTAAATTCGAGGAGTCGTCCGACCTCAGCCAACCTGATTCAAGTCCAAAGTCCTGGAGTGAACCATGCTGCCCTGAAAGCCCCGCCTCTGACAACCCAGAGCAGGACTCAGGCTTCCACTGCGAATCCGATCCATATCAGCCGTACATCCTGTTTGATTCTACATCTGATGAATGGAGGAACGATTCAGGAACATTTTATCTGGATCCAGATCCAGAGCAGACCATGGTGATTGAGCTGGACCCAGAGCTAGAGGCAGAGGAGGACCAGTTCTCGACGCTGGAGGACGAATGTGAAGTTATATGTGAAATGGACGTAGTGGAAGTGGAGGATCAAGCGTCTGAGCTCTGCTGCTCGCAAGATGAGGAAGACTCACCTCTCCAGCAGCCAGAACCCGGACCAGAGAGTGAAGATTTCTGTGCTGTGTGTCTTAACGGAGGAGATCTGCTCTGCTGTGACAGCTGCCCTAAAGTTTACCACTTGGCGTGTCATGTGCCTGCCCTCCACACCTTCCCAGTGTAAGCACCCACAGTAGCACCTATGTTCACCCTGATCTGCTGCACAGACACACACACACACACACACACACACACAAACACACACACACACACACACACACACACACACACACACACAGACGACGCCTCAGGCCACACATCCAAACTCTGTCTGGAGCTTTGGCTTATGAGTTCCAGAAAGTTTTTAGTTTTGAGCCAATAAAACCAAATTTTTTTCTCAGATTTTGACAATTTTAGAGTTAGTTAGTATTTCGTAATAAAAAACACAAACGATTTATTTCTTATTCAACATATTGATCATTATATCCCTGGAAAATTAGGGGATAACTAGGCCATAACTCAAAAACTTTTTAATGGATCATTTTCAAATGTTATTGCCACATAGGCCTTAGTGCGAGGAAGAACTGGGTTGATGATGGTGGTTTCAGATTGATCTATTATTTTTAAGAGGTTCTTTCAGGGCATGAATATTTAGTGTTTTTGGGGATGCGGTTTCTTCTTCATCTACTGGTTTGATGAGTGGAATGTCCTAAAATGGCATAAACCTCGGCTGTTTTTGAGTTTTTTTAAATTATTTTTAATCTAATGGAGTTGATCATGAATTACATTTGGTAGTTAATGGGATTTAATCGTTATCACCTCCTGTGTGTCCTGCAGTGATGATTGGGTGTGCACGCTGTGCAGAACTGACCTGGAGCCCGTAGGGAGCTACAGCTGTGAGAACTTGCACCCCCACGGAGGAATCAAAGCCCCGTACACACTGTCCAACCAGGACCAGAGGGTAAGATGAGGGCTTGGTTTGGTCTCTGAGCTGCTGGTTGACTGTCGGCAGTCAAAAAAAAACACAAATAAATCTGCATAAAAATGGGTTTAATTACATTTTTTTGCTGGAAAAATGTTAAACCTCTTTGTGTTTCTGTGAGAGAAATAGTTTCTTCATTTTGTTTTACTTCTACTGGAACTAAGAGACTTTTTTCTTAGCCTCCTGGCGATACCGACTTCATAATTGTGTGACATGAATGAACACAGAAATAAACCCACTAAAGTAAACATAAACAATAAAATCTGGTTCTGGGTGGCAAATAGTGATAAAATCCACTCACTATATTGATAAGTTAATTAGGAGTCCAGGTGAGAAATTGAAAAGTTTAGACAAATAACATTGCATTAAAGCAGTAAAACTACTTTTACATATGTTGACGGTGCGTCTGATGAAGTGTGTGTTTGTGTGTTTCCTGTTCAGAGGTGTGAGAAGCTGACTCTGCGGCTGTACTGCCACACACTCAGCGCTCCGTTCCATGAACCTGTCAGCCCTCTGGTCAGTCCGGTCAGATTTGTCTTCTAATCCTAACCAATGTTTTGTTCTGTAACATATTTTTTTATGGACATCACGTTATACAAATCCCAGAATTAAAAAAACAAATAAATGAGAAATGTCCTTGATAGAGCTTCATACCTCCTCCAAAGCAGCAACGTCACTTTTATCACATGTTACGGAGACATTCAGTGAAGTCACATGTCACAGAGACGTCGAAGACATCAAGGTCAGGTGCCTCTTTTATCCTGGGAAATCCTCGAGGTGGGTTCTTCTTTGAAATGTAAAGAAATGGGAAAAAACAACTTTCCTCTGGCTGCCTCTGTACACTTCAAAATGTATAGTTTTAAAATGAGTTAAATCAAGTGTGTTAGGTTTAATGGTGCTAACAGGAAGACAGAAAAAACATTTTCAAATGGAATGTGGTCTACAGTCTTCTCTGACCCAAGACCCCTCCTCCCACCAAGTTTTAAAAAAAAATCTGTTCAGCAGTTTTTGTGTAATCCTGCAGACCAACTAATTAAACAACCTTTCTTCCTAACTACTTACCTCGATACTAATCTATGTAGTTCCCTCCCTCCTTCCCTCCCTACCTACCTGCCTTCTAGCCTACTTACCTACCTCCCTACCTACTTAACTACCTACCCACCCACCTACCGATTGACAAACCTACTTTCATTACCTATTTACTTACCTATCTACTAAATACATACCTACCTACCTGCCTACCTACCTACCTACCTACCTACCTACCTACCTACCTACTAAAAACTTACCTCCCTCCCTCCCTACCTACCTGCCTACCTACCTACCTACCTACCTACCTACCTACCTACCTACCTACCTACCTACCTACTAAAAACTTACCTCCCTCCCTCCCTACCCACCTACCTACCTACCTACCTACCTACCTACCTACCTACTTATCTATCTATCGACCGAGCGACCTAGCTACCTACCTACCCACCTACCTACCTACCCAACTACCTACCTACCTATCTACTTACCTACCTAACTCACTCCCTACCTACCTCCCTACCTACTTACCTATCTTTCCAACCAACCAACCAACCAACAAAAAAACCAACCAACCAAAAAACCATCCACCAAACCAACCAACCAACCAACCAACCAACCAACCAACCAAACAACCAACCAACCGCCGGGGTGAAAACATAAAGATAGCGAAAGATGTCGCTTTGTAACTCATCAACCTTACATGCCAATTTGCTGAAATTTCAAATGTTACACAGCAAATATTAAAACATCTTTTTTTAACATTCCCCACATAAACTACGGTTGCAAACAAAAAATGTACTCAGTATCTTCATCTGCCAGGATTTTATAATAGAGCGTTTTAGGATCAAATGGAACAAAGTAACTACTGAAGATCATTTACCAGCACAAAGTGAAGACGGGCGTATTCATTCAGAACCAGGACCACCTGATGGTATTATGTACAACAGAGCACAGTGTCAAAATGAAAACTGAAGGAACAGCTGACTCTCTGTGAATGTTCTCCAGGCCCGGAACTATTACCAGATCATCAAGAGGCCCATCAACCTGTCAGGGATCCGCAGGAAACTTGACAAGAGCAACACTCTCCACTACTTCACAGCAGGACAGTTTGTGGACGACGTCCTGCTGATGTTCAAGAACTGTGCTACCTTCAATTACGTAAGTCTGCCTTCAGGAATGTGAGTGGATTTGATGGAACTTTTAAGGTAATTGAACTTACATACGGTCTGTTGGATTATGTAACAGGAAACCAGTTCACACACCATTTAATGCAGCCAATCAGGATGTGTCTATCAGCCGGTCTTCGATTCTGACGTTTGATTCGGCCATTGATTCTGACGTTTAGCAGCAGTTTTCAGTCTCGCTAGCAGTTCTGTGAGGCTGTTCTTGGACTCAGAGGTATCGCCGATGCGTCTGCGCTAACGCCAGGATGCTAACGCGCCAAGAGCAGCTATCTAGAAGCACTCAGACAGAAACGCTAACGACGTTTCCTTTTAGGTCAAATCTATAATTTAGCATTGAAATTTATAATATAATGAAAAATAACTCTATATAAGAGTTTGATCTCCTTCATGGTCTAAAATCTGAACATGGTCCAGGATAGTCAGACCAAAGATGAACTAATAAAGTTTTCTTATCTTCCCGTGTGTCTACGTTTTTTTTTCTCCTCTCCCTCTGTTGTGCAGCCAGACTCAGAAGTTGCTCAGGCCGGTCAGAACCTGGAGATGTTTTTCTTGAGCAACCTGACGGAGGTTTTTCCAGACCAGACGTTCACATCAGCCAGCCAGGACGCAACGGATAGAGTCCGCCTCCGCTGGCTCGGTAGAAAGAGTAAGGAAAACCATAAAAAGAAGAGATGCATGCTGGGTGGGAAAAAATGTTACTATTTATATTAAACTGATACGTTTCTTATATATTTTGTTACCACTAAATTAAACATTTCACGGACTGTTTTATGTTGTCGAACATGCTACATTATACTGATTTTGTACATTTACTTTTTCATGTATGATATAATATTATGGGAAACTAAGCAAGAGGAATAATTTTACAGAAATTAACCAGAAATATTGTTTTTTTTAAATGAAATTTTATTGTTTCGCATTTGAATTTTGGAAATGTCATTTGAAAAAAAAAAAAAATCATTTTATTTCATAAATGTGTCATGAAATGTGAAATAAATAAAGATTTGATTTTGAAATATTTACCTTGTGATTGGTACTTTAAGCTCAAGTTAGCTCTGGTCAGGTTAATTAAATCGGAAATATGATCACATGCGGCAAAATAACCTGTTGATTCAACTCCAACAGATATAAATATATCAATACTTAGAGACAAATCTTAATTTCAAATAGAAACTAAACACAGAAGAAATTCAGCAACTCTCTCTCTAGTTTAAATACAACGTTAATCAGGTATTATGATCAAATACAGTTGATATTTAACTCTCTGCGGCGACATCAGCTCATTGGAGGAATAACTATTGAGATCAATTTTCTCCTTATCAATTCTTTTTTCAACAGAACCAAACTAATATCTAAGTCTTTTATCCGTTTATATTATGTTTGCTGTCTGCTCGTCTTCACTTTCTACAACCTGCTTCCTGCCGGCGCTCAGCAGATTTATGGATCATTACGGTTTATTGACCTTCTCTCAGAATATGTCAAGTTTTTTTCAGTCGTGCTCGGAATTACAAAAGCGAGACGATAAACGAAGACAGATAAGTAACCAGAATTTAATTTAGTCCGTCATTTTTGAGAGTTTTTTTTGTACCTGGGTTGTCTTATTGGATTCTTCGGACGAAGAGTGGAGGGAATGTAGACACGGGTTTTAGACAAATCTGCTGGAAATCCTTACCAAATGAAATTCTACATCTTGATTAAAAAACACATAGAAGCTCTCAGAGGTCACATGATCCTCCTCTGATGTCACTGTCACTAAAACCTGAATAACAAACACATTTGTTTTCTATCATCAGGACCCATTCGGCAGTTTCTGTCTGCGTTCAGGTGCGTTTGAAACCAATAAAATGAAAATGGAACAAAATGTTAAAGGCCAACATATTCCAGAACTTCAGTGAAAACATGAATTCCTTCGCATGAGAGGTGGGCCGCTGCGGCAGAACTCCTTCATCATGTCTGGAAAGTCTCTGCAGGAGCGCGCAGACCAGAACGTGAGACCCTCGAAAAAACATCAGGCGCCGACTCGTTGCCTCTCGGATGACATCATGCGTCATTAGAATACAAGGGAGGCTGAAATGAAGTGTTAAACGTCAACATTTGCTGGGTTGATCAGTGGGGGGGGGGGTGATGATTGTTTGATCTGTTGGTTTTCAGAATCGCAAAACGGTTTATTGCCAAAGAAAGTCTTACAAGGAATTTGATGGGAAACAGTAAGCGCTAAAAACAGAAAACATGACTTATCATGAAAGCAGTTTTATCATAAATCTGCTTTTTAGCAAAACATTTTTATGAAAAAAGCAACTTCTGCTAGATGTTCTTTGTTGAAACCTTCATCCTATTTCTCTTAGAAGGGAAATATACTTTTTTTCTCCACTGCATTTATTTTTGACAGGAATAGTCACTAATATATTAGAAGATTAACGGTCAACACAAAGTTCTGATCAATTTCGAATGTATTATACGTTTAGGAACTGCACAATCCAAAGTAAATATATGCATTTTTTTTCTATCTCTGCATCAACCTCGCAAGAAATATTTAAAAAAACGCGCTATAGCAAAAATCTTGTAACCATAAAGGTTGCTTTTTCCTATTTTTCCATGGTTTTGTGGAATTACACACTGAAAGGTGACAGGGTTGATTTCCATGAAACTTTATATTAACTTTAAATTATTATTTTCAGAAAATACATAGTTAAAAATTACATTGTTTGGAACAAACTGTATTATTTTGAAAGTTCATTTTTGAGGTCCCGTCTTTCGTGCTTACTGTTTCCTGTTTTATTTTGAAAGTTTCCTTTTTCCTGGTTGCATTTTCTTTTTACTCCCCTGCCTTTTTTCTGCTTTCCTTCTACATTGAGTGTTTTTGGGTTTTTTACATAAAACGTTTTTTACATAAAACGGTAACCTTTTGTTGTTTTGTGACATTTTGTTTAGAATATCTGTGTTGCCAGGTTGTGGATTTATAAGCTTGTTGGCTGGATCATTATCCATCAAGGAGAAAACTTCCCACACCCCGATCACTCACCTTCTACACGAAATCTTAATCAAGCTAGGGAGAAAGATAGAAAGATAGAAACGGTAAAAAAACAAAACAGGGTTCTTCTGCAGTTAAAAACCTCTATTGAATTAAATTATTAGTTTAAAATATGTTATTTATAAGATAGATCTCCTTGAGTTGATTAATTTGCACCAAATTTGGATCAAATTGGACCAACGGTTGAGAAATTATGGCCTGAAAACTGTGATTTTGGAGACTAAGCTCCCCCTAGTGGCGGAAATACATTTCGGTGTATCAAAATCTGAAATTGGTCAGTGAAACAGTTTTTGTGCTATGGTGTTAACACAAAGAATCCGCGGCGGACGCGGCGGCAGTGACGATTCTATGAAATCCCCTTTTTCGGGGCTATAGGTACAAGATAATAACAACTCTGATTTATCTTGAAGTCGTTCTGGTCTTTGGTTCTCCTGGACTCTCCTGCCGTCTCTCCCTGCTCACTGGTCGCTGCTGCGTTCAGTCTTTTTGATTGTGGTTCTCCGCTTTCAGCCGTATGGAGTCTTTGAGCTGTATTTACATTTACTACGATCTGAGAGTTGACAGAAGACATACAGGAGAGAGAAGCTCCGGGGGCCATTAGGATAAGATGAAGGAAATTCCCCTTGAGATGTTTTTAAAAGTTTATTCCACGCTGTCTTTTTTAACCAACTGGATTCACTCCACTACACCTCCCGCCGCACATCTTCCTCCTTCTTGCTCATCTTCCTTCTCTCCCACTTTTCTCTGCATGTGTATTATAAAGCACGTGTGTTTCATTTAACAACATCAAAGCGGCTTCCATGTCACAGCGGGTGGGTGAATCCCCAATACACACACAAGAAGTGGGTCAGGACCGACACGCCTCAGGCTGCAGTGGTCTTCTCCAGAGATGACACCCACATCTAATGTTTACACCCAAGTCAAGAGAATGCATTAGCCACAATTAGATAACAGATTTTTTTTGCATCCATTTCACATTCATCACTTTGTTGTCCGAGATTTACTTCCTCTCAAATACTTC
Organism: Lophius americanus; assembly: GCA_037951165.1. NCBI lineage: Eukaryota > Metazoa > Chordata > Actinopteri > Lophiiformes > Lophiidae > Lophius > Lophius americanus. The sequence continues at coordinate 1,276,686 of JBBDHG010000324.1, forward strand.
CTGCCAAGACTGGCAAGAACACTTTGAGTTATTTAGAGCCGGTTAGGCTCTCCGTATTTACAGTTCTAATGAGTTATTGCATTAGGAGTGATTGTTTATTACCATTATCTTGAATGATCTTGTTCGGGAGAGGGAGAAACATGAGATGTTAGAGCACAGCTGATACACACACTAAACTGATCTCAGTAAGCCTCATGCAAAGGAGTTTAAGTATCTTGGTGTCTTGTTCTCGAATGATGGGAAAAGGGACCGGGAGATGGACAGGCGGCTCGGTGCGCCATCAGCAAAGCTCTCAATCTACCGGTCCATCTACGTTCCAACCCTCACCTTTGGTCTTGAGCTCCGGGTAGTGACTGAAAGAATGAGGTCGAGGAAACAAACGACTGTAATGAGCTTCCTTTGTGGGGTGGCTGGGCTCAGCCTTAGAGTTCAATGACAATTCTTCACGTCGAAAGGAGCCAGTTGAGGTGGTTCCCATCTCGCTGGGATGCCTCCAGGACGCCTCCCTGTCGAGGTTCTGCAGGCACCTCCAGCTGGGAGGAGACCCCGAGGTAGACCCAGAACTCACTGGAGGGACTATGGACCTTATCTGACCTGGGAACGCCTCGGGATCCCCCAGAATGAGCTGGAGAGTGTTGCTGAGGAGAGGGATGTCTGGAAATCCCTTCTTAGTTTGCTGCAGAGCAACCCGACCTCGGATAAGCAGAGGAAAAGTGGATGATCTCAGTAAAAAAATAAAAAAGTGAATTCTACACCTCACTTTTCATCTTTAATCTGTCCCTGTCTGTGCTGGTGCACCACAGACAGGGAGGTGGATGAAGTCATAAACCTCAAAATAGAGTGTGCCCAAAAACCGCTGACTCATTCAAAGTCATCATCTACGGGAACTTCTCCTCTGAGGGCCAAATTAGGGAATAAATCTTGAACACAGACGAAAAAGAAGACGATGACGAAGAAGGCTGGACGGGGTCCAAACACAGGAATGAAAGGTGTCTTGATGACCTCAAGTGGGACAAGTGCTGCCTCTGCTCTTCATCAGTCCAGTGCCTGCGAGGAAGAGGATGATGGTTTGTACTTTAACATGTTCAAGATGTTTACGTTGGACATCCGGGACAGCAAAGGATGATCGTTGGATTTAAAGGTGAAACTTCAAACATCAAAGTCGCATTAACGTTGAGTTTTCTCTGTCAAACTGAAGGGTGACCTTCAAGCCGGAGTCACCAGTGCCGTGTGTGTGAATGTGGTTCAAGACCACATTTTCCATCAATCCCATGTTTCCCGTAACCAAATAAAAACGTTTTTTCCCCCCACTGTTTGACTTTCTTGAAGTTAACGAACCCACTGATTTTCCCCCTAATGCTCACTCCCTCCATCATCTGCAGCATCTGGAAATCCTGAAAGCTTCTGAACACACGGCACCAAAAAGAACAGCAGCCTCTGCTGGATTATTGGCCAGGATGTGTGCAGAAAAACATCTCTTCAAACGAGACTAACAATCCTCTCTGGGATCATTTTTCGTACAGACGCTGATTTGCTTGTTTTCTATTATAGCACTACAAAGCATAACTCACCACAGCCCCACAAACCCTTTTCAAGGGGACCGTACCACACACCCGTCCTCATGCTTTATCTGTAGATCTCAAAAAACATGGTTTCATCTCTTTTTTTTCTCTCTGGCACAACTTGGGTGTTTAATCCGATGATAATTCTTTACATTGGTTCTCTCTCCCGCTGCACACTGCCTCATGTCTTATTAAACTCCATTGTATGTTTTTATTCGTCTCATTTGCACTGTTCTTTTCTCTTTAGGGTTATTTGTTTATCATAGACCTGTTTTGTGTCCTCAATTGTAGCTTGGTAGCTCCCAGACTCACGTTATTTCAATTCTCTTGATTGTTCCTGCTTGTGTTTCCACTTAAACTTTGACACTTGAATGTAACTGCTGCCACAGAACACTTTCCTGTAAAGGATCAATAAAGTATCTATCCACCTGTGTTCCATTGAGGTTGCACAGGTAGTCCAGCTCCTCCAGGATGGAACACATATACGTGCTATTGCTAAGATTTGCTTTGTCTCCCAGCAGATTCAAGAGCCTGGAGGAGAATCCAGGAGACGAGCGGTACCTCACCTACCTTACTGGTACCAGGATGAACTCTTCAGACCGATTATCAGACTTTACACTGGTGCAGAGGACCCTGGGTTCCTCCTGGTGCCGTTACGACGGAGGACGAACCCATTGGACACGAGCTGAAAACACTGCACAAAAAAGAATAGCGTCCTCTGCTGGTTATTGACTAGAATGCTTGCCGTTAAAAACGGCCATTTGAGAACTTCGGCGATGTCGTGTATCAGTGTATCAGTTTATCCGGCGTGGCCAAGTAGCGCCACAGAAGCCAGACTATGAGATGTTGCAATGATATTCACTCAATTTGGATCAGAACCTGTGACTTAACGTTTTTCACTTTGATTTTGGGTGGGATTGAAAATCCATTTTATGTAATTTTGTTCTCAACGAATAACACAGTGTATAACAATAAAGATTTCAAATTGGACTATTTCGTTCATCGAGATCCGACGTGGTCCTTCGTTCTTCTGAGCAGAGCACTTATGGATCTGAATACTTCATCCATCAACGTTAACGTCTGCCAATTGATTGTTTTCAAGATTTGTGGGAAGATAAACCTGCTGTGGCCGACAGGAGCAGGCGCACTGCATCCTAAGAAAAACACATGCAAATATTTAAAACATAAACAAGCAGATAAAACATAAAAAAAAAGAAAAAACATAAACAAATAGATAAAATGTCTTTGTCAATTTGAAGACACAGGAGCGCTGCAAAAAAGCCATGAGAGAACAAAAGCGTTCTAGGAAGGAAGGACTCTAAAAGTTATGCACCCCCCGAAATGTTTTTTTTTAAATCGAAGGTCGTGGGGTCATGTGACCTGGAATAAAACGTTAATCAGAATGGTGAAAACGAGAAATAAACTAAATAATGCCACTAACATGGACATTACCCAAAGCTGCAGTCAAAAAAGGTGTATTATACTTGCTTGAGAAGACTTCAGTAGTCGCCATGGCAACGTGTACACATCAGATACCAGAGCTACTTTGTTTCAGCTTATATCATATCTGTTTTATTCACTAAATGAAGCATTAAAAAAAAAAAAGGCGTCTGGGGGGGCATCGCTTTCCAGGGTCCTTCACAAACGCTTCCGTTTTGTGTTATAGCTTTTGCAGATGGTTTTTCTTGCTGTGTTGTGGCGTTTGCAGCGCTCCCGTGTTATCAAATGTTTTTCTTTAACTGCTTGTGTTTTATCTGTTTGCGCGTGTTTTTCTTAAGTTGCTGGGCGTTCTGCTACCAGACGCTCCACTTACGCAAACAACATTTAATCATGCTGACCATTTAGTTTTTTAAATGGCGCTGGAACTAACAGCCACGATGAAACAAGCAGGGCCGCAGAACTTTCCCCCGTGTCACACATACGACGCTGGTTGATCTGGTTCCGCCGAATAAACACAGACCTTCCAGACAGATTCCTGATGCGCAGACGTTATGCAATGATCCTGCTGAGGTTCTGCGGCCTCCTTTGATGCTGGTTTGCCGAGGTCTCCTGTGTATTGTCGGCGTGTGTGTAAGTTTTGTGGGCACATGACGTCGTCCCATGTAAGCGCCTCTTCACGGCCACGTGTCGATCGGCTCAGGAGACGCCGTCCGTCCCTCTCCGCGTGATTGAATGCTGCCACGGATGGCTGGCTGGCTCTTCCAGCGCGTGCTTGCCTTGGAAGTAAGAAATAGGGAATTTGGTTCTTCCCGATTACAACGGCGTTGTCCATTGAGAAGTTCTGACGACTGGAAGCATGACAGGAAAAGTGATTTCATTACATTTCATTTTTTTTCCCCAAAGTGCTCGCAGCTGAATCAACTCATCAAGCATGTCAGCTTTGAGGCCGATTAAAATTCCTACTATACCGCTTTGACGTTAACAATGATTGAGAGGAACTCATTTTCCTTATATGCGTCTCTCTGTTTCTCAACATTCCCGCTTGTTTTGACGAGGGAGTGGAAGAATTTGTGCGACACGCCGATGATTTCAGTCCTCATCTGAACTCCTCGCTACGTGAAGTTATGCAGGAAGAATCGTTTCGCTTTTTTTTTTTGATTTGTGGGGTATATGATATCTAAACATGGCTGAATGGAGAGCGCACGGTTTGATAAACACTTCCTCCAGCCTGCGTGCCGTGCATTATGAATGGATTTGGTTGCACATTATACGGTCAACCTGTTTTCGTTTCATCATCACAACTTTTGTTTTATGGCGCTCAAAAGGTCGACCCCCGCGGTGAACGTCAACATCAGAGCGCCTCCAACGCCAAAAAAGGAAGTTTTGCAGCTTGCGCAGCGATTGACAGGTCATGACGTAAAGGCGAACATGGGGAATAATGCAAAGTGTTTATAACATCCTGCAAAAGCATTGTTTACATACCGTACCGAGTGTTTGAAAGGATCCGTCCGTGCTAATCCTCAAGTTTTGAGTATTAATTTCCACAATTATAATCATAAAGAAACCATTTCAAATAAACAAAACAATCCAGGGGATTCGTAACCCTTTTATTTATTTCTTTTCTTTTTTTTCCCCCGCTACATGCTGTTACAATCAAGAGACGTGGAGTCAAGTCGTAAATTCTCCCCTCGCTGTGATGTAGACTTTAAGAGGTTCTTTGGGAAGAGTGTCACTGACTTTTACACGAACACGGACTCAAGATCAGATGAAGCCCGTTTGGAAATGGGCCTCCGATGCCCAAAAACAAGCACGCACGAGGGCCGTGGGGGACAAAAATGTGGTTTTAGTCTAAAGAATATTTATTTTGTTGGCGGAGGTTATTGCGTGTGACACTGCAGCAACTGCAGGATGATTTATGGGCTTTGTGTGGCACGTTTTGTGTGGAGGGCGAAGCTGAAGTCAGTCTGACGTCAGGACTATGACTGATGCTCCAATCAGTTTTTCTTTCGCCGGTCTCCTTCTCACGGCTTTTTGCTTCTATGCTGCGCTCGACGTTACCGCACTGCTTCATTCTGGTGTGATACGACTCAACGGACACGACCGAAGACCTCAAGGGTTTTGCCCATCGCGTCACCGCCTTCTCTTCCTGAACACCACGCTCCTTGAAACCAGATTTGGTTTCAGAAGCATCAACGGTTTCAGGATATATAGTTCCTTGGATTCCATCTGAATACAAACACATGTTTCTTCCAGAAAAAACACACAAAACTCTGAGGAATTATGGGATATTAAGTTATAATACCGACAGGTACCTGGTGCAGGTAACTGGTTTCGGCGACATAAAAACAATTCAGACGCCGTGTGTGCTTTATAGGTGTAGTGTGTAATCTTTAGGGTGTACTTAAGGTTATCTCTTTGAAAAACAGGGACTATAACAATCTTAAATAGTTTTCTGTGTGTGCACTTTTAGCTGAAATTGAAAAACATTTTTTTTACAATGATTGTTTAGAAAAATCCCTTTTTATCTACTTTCATCTTCACGGAGCGTTTGTACAGACGTCTGGAGAGAGATTTTGCTTTTTAAGTTGTTACTGGGTTTTGACGAATGGAGGATCCTACTTATTATTTAGAACAAGAAAAACCAGGATTAGGAATGAGGATTCAACTCGGCTCGACCGCCAGCCGCCCCCCCTGGCCAAATTTTTACAATGAAAAACATAGTTTCACAGACAAAACTCCAAAACTATTCCATCGATCATTTTCATACGTTATACCACATGGATACTAGTACGAGGAAGAACTGGAGTGATTAAAGGAAGGTGGGTTTTATATTTTGACACTAGGGGGAGGTTTATCTCAAATTTTCGGAGCCATAATTTCTCAACATTTGATCTGTTCAGTCCAAATTTGGTGCGTATGGATCGATTGTCTTGTGTCATATTTTACTTTAATAGTCGATATTTTAATCACGAATAAATAATAACAAAGATAAAACCCATTTGTACAAACAACAAAGTTACAGAGTGCTTCCCACGAAAACGAAAAAAAAAAGCAATTACAAGACAGCAGCAATGACAGAAAATAATCACATGTGATAAGAACCAATAGAAACCAGGTGGGAAATGAGACTGTCATCCAAAGATGAGTAATATTTGATTTATTTTTATCTAAATACTCTGGATGCAACTTTACATGTATGAGGAGTTCAATCAGAGGGAATGCTTGCGCGACGCAGGGGATTAGGGGACTTTTTCAGGGATATACTCTTGCTCTCTGTCGGGTATAGGCCCAGTCTTCATATTTGTCACTCCTTTCTTCCTCACATCTTTCTCTGGTGGGACGGGGCTCCCACACGCCTCACAGTGACAACACCAAATGTTCACGGATGGCAGCCAGACTACAGTTAGAGTTCTACGTCGGAGCTGCACAATAGTTTTAGTCAGCGCTGGCCTTCGAGTAACCTCTCTGGAGGAGGAGGAAGAGACAGAAAACAGAGATATATAGGCAGAGGAGAGGGACGGGTGGAGGAATAAAGAGGGGATAAAGGGATTAGAGAGAGAGAGAGAGAGCAATCTGGGATACGGGAGAGCGAGGAAGCGGTGAAAGAAGAGGTGTGAAAGCCTGAGGAAGCGCTTGGCACACAGACAGACGGAGAGACAGAAGAAGGGGGCGCTTGTTTTAACCCCCCTCTCCGCTCCATTCATCTTTAAAAAGTGAAACAGCCCTTTGAAGAGGAGGGGAGGGGGGCCGTCCTGTACTCCCATCCAGAGTGGACCGAGCCGACGCCAGCCCAGATACCAGACAAAACACAGAGCTGCAGCCAGGGAGCAGCTGAGGACCTGAAGGAGCACAGGCATGAACGAGATCAAGCTGGCTCTGCTGGGAAGCCAGGGGGCTGGGAAGTCAGGTGAGTCAAAAAAAATAAATACCTTCAGTCAGTTGTTTTTCAAGCTCTGTACTAAACGTAATTCAAAGTTCAGCTCCTGGTTTTTCTTCGTCTGCCGAAAAAACAGCCAAAGCAATTTATTGTTACTGTTATTTGATTTGATAATAAATCCCAGTTTCAGTCTCTTATCAAAAAAATAAAAAAAATAACAGGGTTAGTAAAAAAAATACCCAGAAATAAAGTCTATAAATATAGAATATAATCAGAAAACTGTTTTTTTCTGCTTTAAAAGGAGCTTTTGGAGACATTTCTGTGACGCTGCGTTCCTTATGAACTCATAACCAAACATCAGTAAGTAGTCAGAGCTCACAGGGTTAAAGGTGACATGCCTCATTGTAGCGTGTTTCCCAAGAAACAGTAAAGAAAAACAAAAAAAACAGGTTTTCTAATTAAATGCGTCACTCACTCACGGATCAGCTGATTAATCATTTCATTAGGATTAGTCAGTAATTATACTTGATAGGCTTTAAACTCACTTTTTGTTTTTCTCTCATGTTTATACATGAGGAGAATATTATTTGGCCCACTTTACTTTAAATTAATCCAGTGTTTTAAAAATATTTAATAGTCCAAGCAGCTTCATCAACTTATAGCTGATTTTTTTTTTTTCTAATAATTGAAGTATAGTACAAATATAATTAATTATACTCCAACCCAAATCCCAATTATTAGTCTAATCTAAAAAAAATGTGTGCAAATGTGTCAGGTAATTGATAAAAGGTGCCGGACAAATCTCAAAATGTCACATTGATGAATGGATCCACACCGTTATCCAGAACCGCGCTTAGATTTCATGGTTCCTTCCTCACCACAGGTTCCATCTCCCCACCTTTGTTAAATGGCAGACTATAAAGTAGATTATATGTAACAAATAAAAAAATGTCAGTGTTCAAAATTGAAGAAAACACAACCTTTTTCTAGTAGTTCTTTCTTACGCAGTTGTTAATACGTCTGAGATGTTTCATCAGAACCCGACTAGTAGTTAATGTTTAATAACGACACAAAGTGGAAAACAGTCATGGATCTGCCCTCCTTTATCTGAATGCAGGACTTAATGACACACATAACCTTGTTTTAGACATTATAGACACGAGTAGATGGTAAACAGCTCAAGTTAGATGTTCAGGAGAAACCTCTCTAGATGGACCGGGAACTTTATCCTCAGTGGTGCTGAAAGGAACAAATCTGTTAGCGTAGCCTCACAGCTGACTTAAGGCTTTCTTTTCCTGTTTAACCATCTCAAAGTAGAAAAGCTATGAAATGAACTTTGGATTAAAACAACTAGCTGTAACTAAGAAGTGAGGGGGTGAGTCTTCGTCCGGAATACTGGATCCATTTAGAAATCAGATCAATGCGGGATAGACCTTTGGAAAATGCAGATAATGTTATAATAACATAACTCAACAATCCCAAAAAAATCACACATCCACTGGATGTGGACATTCAGCAAAAATCATGAATGGATGTATTCTTACTCCAAACTCCTTTCTCTCGGTTTGAAAAGTGAAAAACAGGCATAAAATAAAACAGCTTTGACTAAGATAAAGACTCTCTTCAGACTTTGACTCAGATGAAGACTCTCTCTTTTTTTTTTTTTTTTGCGTTTGCACCAATAATCTGTAATAATAATAACAATAATAATACCTTATACTTATATAACGCTTTTCACGAAACTTAAAGACGCTTCACGGAGTAAAGTTCGGACGGAGGAGCTGAACTTCCCAGCGGCGATGATGTTTCCATAATGTCCCCGACTTTTCAGAGGTATAATAAAGGAATAAACTGAATCAAAAAAGATCTTTATATGGTCACCAGCAACAACTCTGGCGTCATGTTAAACACAGAATAAAAACATTTTCTTGGCTTATTTTACTGAGACCTAACAGGAAATCAGTCTCGTCTCTCAGTGAGTGACTGTGTGACACTAAAATTCTCCACAAAGCTGATATCAAGATTGGATCAGTCGAACACCGCATGTATCCCACAGAAGTCTGATCAATCGGACTCCGTGCTCTTTATCATTGGATTTGTTCATGATGACAGTTAGGGCCACCTTCTCTTTATTCACATCGGTAATATCTCATAAAATCTGCATTTCATCGCTTCACATCTACCAACATCTACAGATTCCACCAACTTAGACCTTTTTCCAAGAATTGCAAGTGTTCATGTAAATGTTCAAAGTTAAAAACACATTCCAGATTTTCGTCAAATTACTGGGGAGGCAGAGAAGGGGGGGGCGATTGCGGCTGCCTGGGGTCTTGTTGCATTTGTCAAAACTCCATCTTTGTGGTGTTTTTTTTAGACTGCCCGGCTGGATTTTTCATTTTCTCTGCTTGGCGATGAAGCAGGGCTGTTTCTGTGGAGAAACTGTCCAGAGACGAGTGTCTGCATGTGTCCATTTATGTTTATCTTCATTTCATCGTACACTTCTTTTCTCGTTTCCTTCTGTGATGGAAAGAATAAAATAAATACAAAACCTCTGATGTCATCAGGGTATATCCCCCCAAAGCCCCCGATTATCTGTGTGATACAAGGAATCCCCCTTTTTGAACACTTCAAATTAAATGTGAAGATATGTCCGAAAAAAACAACGTTTTTCGTAACTCCCCCTGGTGAGTAAAATATGAACTACTAGAGAAAAATACCACAAATAGAAGATAATTCTCTTCCAGTTGATTCATATTCACTAAATTTGGACAGCTGAAAAATTATTGACCGAAACTTTGGGAGATAAAGTTCCCCCTAGTGTCAGAAATGTACCACCGCCCTTTCACGAAATCACTCCAGTTCTTGCTCACACTAAAGTCCATGTGGTTATAAAGTTTGAAAACGGTCCATGACATGTTTTCTGAGTTATCGCGCTAACATGAAGGGTCTGCAGCAGAAGACGTGACGCGTCTGCAGTGAGGATTCCATCATGTCCCAGACGTTTCGGAGATTTAATATGTGTGTTTTGCATTTCCCAGAATACGTACGTGACAAACTTGTTCTTGCGAGGGGAAGACTTGTATCGCTCCTTCAGACCACCATCAGCAACGGAAACTTAAGCCCTTAACTGAGACTGGTTGTCTGTGGTGACATTTATGTTCAGCTCAGAGTCTGGATGGAAGGCGGAAGATGAAATATTAACCAAGGCTGCTTTCCAAATATGCAAATAGGCCTTCTAGAGAATTAGCCTCTTTTATGTGAAGCTACGGTTTGACCAATCCCACAGATAGTTGCACCGAGTTGTGCCTGCAGGAGTGAATGACCCCCCCCCCCCCGCCCCCTCCCACTGCTGGACCCGTGAGGTTAATGATGCATGTTGTTGTTTTCTTCCTCTCATCTGTTTCCTCCAGCTGTCCTTGTGCGATTCCTCACCAGACGCTTCATCGGTGAATATGCCTCAAATGCGAGTAAGTGTTGAGTTTTTCCAGATTTGGTGACGATGGCGTTCTTACAGGGGCGATGATGTTGGTCCGATATAGTGATATATATATATACATATATATATATGTATAATGTGCAGAATGTAATATATATATAGTATTTATAATATAATTTAACAGATTATAGAATAGAATAATAATAGAATAGAATAACAATCATGGTGATATAAACACCTGTAAGTCTGATATATTATATATTATGTATATAGAATCATATATATATATAAATATAATATATAATGTGCAGGATGTAATATATATATATATGCATTATTTATAGGGTATTATAACATGATGAGTTTCCACACACCATAATAGATGGATGTGGAATGGGCCAGGGAAGAATCCATTCAGTTTTCCACTTCCTATAAGATTAGAAGAAAAGATTTTTTTTCTTCTTCCTTTTTTCTATCTATTATGCAAAACCCCCCCAAAAAACACTGAAATGAAGGAAGGAATGAAAATAAGTTGTTATGTATGAAATAGTTCAGAATATGTACCCAAAACTGGTTTTATATAATTTAAAAAAACATATTAAAGGCAGCAGGATTTTAGAATTGATTGAAATTTACCTTCTGATTTCTTAAGAAAAGCATAAAAAAAATTATAAAGCTGTTTAAAGAAGTTTTGATGGCATTGAAATGGTTTGAGTCAATCATAATGTTTTTATTTTATTTTAACATTTTACCAAATTATGCAAAAACTGCTGAAATCCTGAATATTTGTATATTTTATGTATATATTTTTTGCTCTTTCTGACTTCTAACAGATTCTCTCTATCATAAGAGGCTCTCAATCGACGGCAGGCAGCTGAATCTGGAGGTTTTCGACCCGTGCTCACAGGTACAACATCTCACTGCGGTGCCGTAATATTCTTCAGAACCCGTAATGCAAAATCAGGGTTTCAGTTGGATCGCAAACGTCTCCTGTGTTCAGATCTTCGGTTTCCTCCCGCATTTCATCAGGTTGCCTGGAAATCTCATCATAACACCGGCGCTTGCGTTGAGTCCAGCGAGGAAAACCACAGCGCATAGCCACGACCTTGATTGAACTAATATTTGCTTTGGGCCGGCATGTGTGCAAACTGCACGCCGATTAAAGTTGGGTTTATGAGAGAATCCTGAGGCGATGGGTTTCAACGGCTGCCTCTTTGAGGAAAAGACCCAGTTTTATCCTTTTTACTCTCTTTCTACTGGACCAAAGGCTTGAGGGGCCGTTTATTACAGAGATAAGGTTTTATTGGAATACCTCTTGGCCCAGCAGAACGAAAGCTATGTGATACATGTGAGTTTTTAAAGTGCTGAGGCATCGCCGGTTCCAGAACCAGGCATTTCCTTGGGCGCCGTGTCTCTCCTGCACAGTTGACCTCTCTTCAAGGTCGCCGAAACCTGTTCCAGCCATCCTGTGTCCCCAGGATACAGGATCCAAATATATAATAACAAATAAATAAATAATAATAAGTTGGTAAATATTGCTGTAAATGTGACGTAAAAAGTTAACTTAAAATTTGGGACCACGGGAGACCGAGCCTTCTGCTGCTGCCCCTCCTCTGTGGAACTCACCACCAGACCACCTCAGGGCTCCACAGACGGTTGAAGCCTTCAAAAAAGGCATAAAGACATTTCTCTTTCAGAAAACTTTTACTAATGTTGAATTTTAACTGTTTTTATAACTGTTTAAGTTAATTTTATGCGTAGTAAATAAAATCTATTATTATTATTGTTATTATTATTATTATTATTAATAATAATAATAATAATGATAATAATAATAATAATAACAGTTTTGTTATTATTATTAATAACATGATGAATAAATAAATATACGCATGATAAATAAAGCCCATTTATTTATCATGCGTAGTAAATAAAATCTATTATTATTATTATTATTATTATTATTATTAATAATAACAATTTTGCCCTGCTTTTTAAATGATTGGAGCTAACTGTGGGAAAAAAGTTTTTTTTTTTCATTTAACATGAAAAGCGTGACTCCAAAATAAAAGCATGTGTTCCCCTTGGCAGAACTCTGAGGCCAGGTGTATTCTGGAGGAGCCGGTGGACTGGGCAGATGGTTTCGTGGTCGTGTACAACATCAGTGACCGCACCTCCTTCATCAACGCCAAGAACATCCTGCGTCAGATTCGCGAGGAACGCTTGGACAACTGCAAAGGGTCAGAGGCGCCTTGAGGTCATTTTATTCTGAAATGACTTTGATAGTGGGAGGAAGCAGCTGTGTGTGCAGCATAAACTTTAATACAATCAACGCTTGTGCAAGAACAAAAACTCAGAGCCTTGTTTTTATAATTCTATAAGATTACAGGGTTTTGGAACAGACAACCATTTACAACTACTGGATTTATATTTGCATATGCACCAAATTAAGTTTCCTCATTTTAACTCGTACTGTTAAAGAAAGTAAAAAATATCTGATATTCTATTTATTTAATTGATTTAATTTGCATGTCTTGAAGTGCTGTGAAAAAGTACTGGACCCCTCTTCCTTTCTTTTATTTTGTGTGTGTGTGTGTGTGCGTGTGTATGTGTGTGTGGGTATTTAATATTAAATGGTGTTGGATTGTTTTATAAGATTAAAAATGAAATGCAGGAAATGGAGTAAGCACAAAGCTCAAAATTTAAATGATAATAATTTACCCGAAAAGTCCTTCCGACAGCTGGACGTCCATCTCTGACATCACTGCGGTGGAATTTTTGCCCACTCTTCTTTTAAACAATGTGAAACCACAATGCACACACACGCATATGCAAAAACACGTTTTTTTTGTGAGGTAGAATTCAAAATTTCCGTATTCTGAATCTTCTCCTTCAAACACGTGATTGAATTTATGCACAAATTAAGATTTGATGCATTTTTGGTTGGATTTCAAGACATACTTTAGATGTCGGATGCATCATTTTATGATTTCCATTCATTTCAACATTATATTTGATTCATTATGAATTTAAACGATTGAGTTCTGATTCTCCAGTTTTCCCACCAGCGTTGATTAAGTTTGATTTAAAAACCAAACAACAGTCCAGGAAACTGGTGGTGCCGCTGACTCCTCCCCCATCCTCAGACTCTCACTCGTGTCTTTCAGGGAGACAGAAGTTCCTGTGTGTCTGGTGGGTAACAAGCAGGACCTGTGTCACGTCCGGCAGGTGCGTGAGGACGAGGGCCGCTGCCTGGCTCAAGAGAACCGCTGCCACTTCCAGGAGGTCTCGGCAGCCGAGAGCTACCAGGACATCTCCAACCTCTTCACCCAACTCATACGGCGTGTGATGGAGCACCTCAAGTACCGAGCCGACAGACGACGCTACAGCGGCTCCAAATCTATGGCTAAGCTCATCAACAATGTGTTTGGCAAGAGGAGGAAGTCCGTGTGACGGGGATCCGCTGGAGGAACTGTGTTCGGAACCCTTCCCAGGTTGCTGGGTCGATAACTGATTTGCTGACACACACACCAGTCCTGATACTGAACCAGAGGTCCGGGTTAGGGTTAGTCTGAGCCATGATGGTGGATGGGGAGGTGTGGGTGGTGTGTGTCTACATCTAAAGGAAGTTTTCCAACACATTCTGAGCCCATATTTGTGCTGGAATGATCTCTTCCTCTGTGGTTAACACTATGAAGGATATTAATAAGGGCAGTGGTCTCCAGCCGGTGGAGTTTGGGATCCTAAGAAAGAATCAACGTGTTTAACACGGCATCTAATCCTCACATGTGAATCAAACATATATAAAACCCCGGTCCCGAGGAATCGTCATCGTCACAGATCCTGTCGCGTTAACACAAGAACTCAAAAAACATTTTTTTGATCATTTTCAAATTGTATGCCCACATATACTTGAGTGTGAGGAAGAACTGGAGTGATTTCGGGAAAGGTCGGTTAAATTTTTCCGACACTAGGGGGAGCTTTATCTACAGAACTTTTCGAGCCATATTTTCTCAACCATTGGTCCGGTTTAGTTCACATTTGATGCATAAGAATCGACACAAGTAGATCTATCTTGTATATGTTGTCCTTAAACCTTGATAATTCATAGTCTACTCACTAGGGGGAGCTTTTTCTTGCAAAAAAAGTGTTTTTTAGGAAATGAGATCTTTACCTTAGGACCGATTTAGTCCAAATTTGTCCCATATGAGTCAAATCAGGGGGGTCAATCTTGTATATACCAAATTTTACTTTCATATTTCATATTTTAATTACTAGGTGTTTTTTTCTTCCTTTTTCTTTTAATAAAACAATACTGTGGCCATAACTCCACATTTACAAACATAAAAGCTCCCAATACTTTTACTCCTCGGGAGAAGTGTTTTTTCATAGCTTCTTATTTTTCTGTTGGCTGCTGGTTGTATATTATCTATGGTAAACATGATTAAAGGCATCATTTAAATTCTTTCACCAGTCGCACATATGTACCCATTTCATTCAGTCTATATATTAATTGGTAAGTTTAGTAATTATTATATTTATTTGGTCTTGCCACAGAATAACTAAAACACAGATATTTATACACTCGAATGATTGTTTTTCAGTTAAAAACATCCTGTAATGTGGATATACTACAGCAAACCGTGCAAAACAAGCGATGAATTTGCTTAACAATTACTGCATCAAATTTGATAGAAACACCACAAAGTCATTTTTATTCCACTGTTTTTGTGGGATAGGATCAGAAGGATTGTCCATCTGGACCAGTTGGCACAAAAAGCAGACCAGAAATGTGCCAACGATGGAATTTTGACCCCAGAGATATATTTTTGTTGAACAATACCAACTTTGTCCACTAGGGAAAAGCTGTATGCGCACAATACATCTTTTGACTGTGAAATAACTCAATGTTTGTATTAAAATCTAGCATTGTGTGCTAAAAATAAAATAAAAAAGCTAAAACTAAGAAGAAGCCCATTTATTGACCAGTGGAGAAAAACGAGTTAATGTCTACATACATTATATATACATATAATATAAATTACTATCCCACAAAAAAAGGGCATAGAGGGATTTAGAGCTTTGCTTTTGCTCTTTTAAAAAGAAGTTATATTCACAGAAAGAGCGTTTTGTAGACGAATGTTTTCTTTGTAAATAATAAACATTAAAGTTAAACAACGCTTAATAAAATTCAGCTGGTTCAGCGCTTCTGTTCTGCTTTGAGCTCAGCTTTGATGAGATGGATATAAGAAGGAGACATAAGAAGGAGGTAGAAGAAGAAGATAAAAGGAGACACGAGAAGCCGACATGAGGAGGAAACGTAAGAATGAGCCTGAATGAGGAGACATAAACATGAAACGTATGGAGGGTCCGTAAGAAGGCATGAAGAGGAGATTTCAGGAGGATCCATAAGGAGCCATGAGGAGGAGACATGAAGAGGGTCCATAAGGTGATATGAGGAGGAGATATGAGGAGGGTCGAGAAGGAGGCATGAAGTGAGACATGAGGAGGGCCCATAAGGAGGAGGCATGAGGAGGAGGCATGAGGAGGAGACATGAGGAGGAAACGTAAGAATGAGCCTGAATGAGGAGACATAAACATGAAACGTATGGAGGGTCCGTAAGAAGGCATGAAGAGGAGATTTCAGGAGGATCCATAAGGAGCCATGAGGAGGAGACATGAAGAGGGTCCATAAGGTGATATGAGGAGGAGATATGAGGAGGGTCGATAAGGAGGCATGAAGTGAGACATGAGGAGGGCCCATAAGGAGGAGGCGTGAGGAGGAGGCATGAGGAGGAGACATGAGGAGGAAACGTAAGAATGAGCCTGAATGAGGAGACATAAACATGAAACATAAGGAGGGCCCGTAAGAAGGCATGAAGAGGAGATTTCAGGAGGATCCATAAGGAGGAATAAGAAGGAGACATGAAGAGGGACCATAAGGTGATATGAGGAGGAGATATGAGGAGAGTCGATAAGGAGACATGAGGAGGGCCCATAAGGAGGCCGAGGAGGAGACATGAGGAGGAGAAATGAGGAGGAGACATGAGGAGGAGACATGAGGAGGAGACCTTAGAGGGGTACATTTCTATAAAGCCTTGTAAAGTTGTGTGTTCCTGATGAGTTGGAGTTTGGAGTGAGGAGAATTTAAATTATGGCCCATTAACAGCAGATGTTCTTGAACTCACCACTAGATGGCAGCATTGCCGCATGAACGTCATCATAACGGGACGTTGAATCAATTTAAATGAAAGAGATAAATGAAAACGAAGAACAAAATGGTCAATTCAATTTTCTATTAATTAAAGGATAACCATCAAAGGTTTATTTAGCCATGATTGATCTTGTGAGGATGAGAAATCCAGTCAATTGTATATGATATATACAATGTAAACTTCCTCAAGTCCATTCAAATACTACTTATATTATATTCTATATTTGGACTAAAATTAGGAGGAGGTTGCGAAAATGATTGGCGATAAAGCTCAACTAGTGTCAGAAATATACAATCCGCCTTTCCAAAAATCAATCCAGTTCTTCCTCGCACTAAGGTCTATGCGGGTATGAAATTTGAAAAGGATCTAAGAAGTATCACGATCCTTCAAATGTTTGCTGTCAATATGTGGAAAAAACCCAAACTGATTGGATGAAATCAGCATCATCCATCCTTCCGATTTTATCTAACCAACTATCCTGTTCAGGATTGCAATGGGGCTGGAGCCTATCCCAGCTGACACTGAGCGAGTTGCCGGGTTCACCCTACTTAAGGCCGACACACATAGAGGCAAAACAACCTTTCACTGCTCCCAATCATACCTAAGGGACATTTAGAGGTACTTATTTACCATGAGTGTGGGAGGAAGCAGTAGAACCCAGTGGAAACCCACACAGACAGAAGGAGAAGATTCGACGACCCCGGGTGGGTTTGAACCCAGCAGTTGTGAAGCAACAAGGCAAACCAACAGGCCGCCGTTCTGCATAAATCAGCATTATGTTATAAAAAACACAGAATAATTGTTAAAATAATTTGTGCTTTTGATAAATCATCACTTCTGATTCCCTCACACATCCAAGTCTAAATATTTGGTGAGGATCAGAACCACTGCAGCCTCTTCGTGTTCATCATAAAAGGACAGCAAAGTGATCACTGGTATCTGGAATCCATTCGGCGCTTGTTTGGAACCAGTGAGGTCATTCCTTGGACATTCCCCTTGTTGAAAGTCCTCCATCCATCTTACTCTCACAATCACACGTTGAGAAATGTGGAATACTTTTTAATATTTGCAGCTAGTGTGTCTCAGAATGCATTCAGCTTCACGTTGGAATAGAAGAGGAATCAAGCAGGAAGTCACGTATTTTACATTTCCAGCACCTCATAGTTCCTCCGAATAGACGGAGGAACTATGAGGCTGGCAGCAGAAAAAGTGTAACCGCTGTGGCTGAATTTAAAAAACTATCCTCCCACAGAGACTGAACAGAAAATCAGGGGAAAAGACATCAGAGTACCACCCACTGGGTTTGAGTGACAGCTCGTTTCTGGACAGAGCAGCAAACACTGCTAGATGTCTGGAAACAAAAACACACACACACTAAATAACACAAGAGAGGTGCGAATGTTATAAAATGGATTCTAACTCATTTGTTTGCATGTCCTCACTCCTCACTCCTCCTCCTCCTCCTCACTCCTCCTCCTCCGCCTCCTCCTCCATTTTCTTCTCCAAAATCCATTTTCTCAGAAAGATGAGGTGGCGCAGGCGGTCAGAGACTGAACCTCCAAGCGTGGCCTGGCAGCTTCAGGTCAGTGATCTTCTTTGGCCCCTGTGTGAGGAAGAATTGGTTTTGGCTCAGTCCGGGACAAGCATCAGAACCGAGCGGATTGGATGCTGCTGGGACACGGCGAGACCAAATCACATAGGTCATCGATCGGTTCCCCTTAATCTCACAGCTGGTGAGCACAACCCCACTAAAACTCAGCAGCTTAGTCAGAAGGAGAGGGACTGGACGTCTTCCAGAGACCTGGACCAGCGCTGGAAACAGATCCACATAAGAGCAGGAGGAGAAATTCAAGAGATGTGACGATGAGAAGAGAGTAAACTCTCTTCTCATCTCATGTCATCTCATATCATGTCATCTCATCTCATCTCAACTCATCTCAACTCATCTCAACTCATGTCATCTGATCTGATCTGATCTCATGTCATGTCATGTCATGTCATGTCATGTCATGTCATCTCATCTCATCTCATCTCAACTCATGTCATCTGATCTCATCTCTTCTCATCTGATCTCTTCTCATTTAATCTCATCTCATCTCTTCTCATCTGATCTCTTCTCATTTCATCTGATCTGATCTGATCTGATCTGATCTCATCTCAGCCCATCTCTTCTCATCTCATTTCTTCTCATTTCATCTCATCTCAGCCCATCTCTTCTCATTTCATTTCTTCTCATTTCAGCTCAGCTCAGCTCAGCTCATCTCATCTCAGCTCATCTCTTCTCATCTGATCTCATCTGATCTCATCTGATCTCATCTGATCTCATCTGATCTGATCTGATCTCATCTCATCTCATCTCATCTCAACGCAGTCTTGACTGAAAAAACATTATAGTAATTGAAGAACTATTAGGGTTGTTTAGTCTATTGTTGACTTAAAATGAGTTTTTTCCTCTGAATGATGGGCTTCATAAGTC
Source organism: Lophius americanus (assembly GCA_037951165.1). Lineage (NCBI taxonomy): Eukaryota > Metazoa > Chordata > Actinopteri > Lophiiformes > Lophiidae > Lophius > Lophius americanus. The sequence goes on from JBBDHG010000324.1 coordinate 1,295,692, forward strand.
AGCGTGGTGGAATAATATGAGACAGGTGGAATTATCCGAACCCAAACACGTGTTTTACACGTAAGATCACTGGAAAAACTGAACTTATGTGGAGACTGGCCTGTACAAGTTGCTCCAGGGGACATTTTCCGCCATGTACCGTGTCTCTCGCCGCATGAACGCACACAGTGATTGCTTGCTGGATGCGTGTGCATCTGTGTGACGTAGCTGCAGAACTGGTTTCTGAAATAAGACACTCTGAACAATCAAATCAATTTTATTTATATAGCGGCCGCCAATCCACAACAAATGTTGTCTCAAGGCGCTCTCCGAAAAAGAGCAGGTCCAGGCCGAAGTCTTTATTCTTTATTCTATTGAGACACAACAATTCCTCCATGAGTAAGTGCTTGGGGACAGTGGCGAAAAAGTACTACCTTTTAACAGGCAGAAACCTCGAGCAGATCCAAGATCAGGGCGGGCGGCTTACTGCCATGGCCGGTTGGGTTGGGAGAGAGAGAGATTGACAGTGGGCGAGAGAGGAGGGGCGAGGAAGTGTAAGAGAGATGGTAAAAGTGAGAGAGTGAAAGAGGAGGGGAAGTGGGGAAGGGACACAGACATGCAAAGCAGCAACACTGATATCAGCTATAATAATAGAATCCACTCGTCCATCCATCCACTTTCTTACGCCTATCTGGGTTCAGAAGGGGGCCAAGGACGTCACCACAAACACCCCCGTCCCCAGCAACAGTGTCCAGCAGGATAATAAAAATGAGATGATAAATGATGATATTTCCCCTTCAGTGTCTCTGTTCAGCCCATCAAGGCTTCAGTTCCACCCTCAAAGGAACACAAAAGGAATTTAGGGAAACTCTAAAGACATTACTGAACGGCTTACGATTTTATTTTGTTTTGAATGTTGCCAAATGCAAAACGTCACCGAAATATAACCACCTCAGGATATTGGCAAATCCGACCTCTGGGTAAAGTTTAACACAAATCCGTCCTGTAGTTTTCCCATATACAAACAAACAAACAAACAAACAAACAAACAAACAAACAAACAAACAAACAAATTGATATAGATGTACACGAGTGAAAACAAAACCTCCTGTGGGATGTAATAATAATGTCATCAGTGGGCATGAAAGTTGTCCAGTCAAGTTAGTAACATGCATTAATGTGAGAGGGATGTATGGGAGAGGGAGCGGGAACGGGCGAGAGGGAAGCTCAGTGCATCATGGGAGATCCCTTAGCAGTCTGAACGTATAGCAGCATAGCTAACAGCTAGCTTAGGCCAGCCTTAATCATAATCTCTATCAAAAAGGCCTGCTCTTAAATGGGGAGAGGGTGTGTGAGACCGGGAGAGAGTTCCACAGGAGAGGAGTCCGATGTGACGCGTCCTCTATAAATGTAGGAAATTGAGTTTGAGTGAAAATGGAAAGCACACATTTTGGATTATCTGGTTTTATTTAACATTGTCAAGCTGCTTTTTGAGGGATGGGAGGAATGATGTGATAGACTTCACATGTCTTAAGGACTGTTCAGGGTCCACTCAGAGTCCTGTTACACACAGTGTGAGTGCACTAAATACAGTTTGTGAGGTATCTGTTTTCAGTAATGCTGCCAAGGGTGTCCAATTATGCTATTGCACTCTGTTTTGGGGGAACCCATGTGTTGGGACAGAATGGGCCGCGGTGGATCCGCCCACTGGATCCTTTCAGTTGTAGAATTTATAGCGTTTCCTGTAGAAACCCACTATTGTGTTAAATGCGAATCGGTCCATTCAGTTGGTTTTGGGTAATTATGGACAATAAGAGTTCAAAAAAAATACATTTCTGAATGTTATGGAAAGATAAAAACAAATATATATAGTGGGTATATACTAGTTTTTGTGTTGTCCTGCCAACAAAAGAACCAGCAACCTAGAGGACATTTCTGTTTCTAGAGCACATCGCTTCAGACACGATCTTTTTTTTTCCTCATTTAAATGGCAAAACTTTTGGCTAAAGACGCAAAAGTACTTTTCTTTTTGCGTTTTAAGAACGTTTTTTTTTGTTCGGACGCCAACGCTGTGAAGAAGGGCTGAAATTGCTGCAATATTTAAACCAGGGAGGGGGGGGACATCAAGAAGGGGGCTTAACAATCCGAGAGTCAGTGACTGAGCTCGGGCTTTACCAAACCTGAGATGAGAAACTCGGGATTTACGCTGATCTGAGTTGGTTCAATCAAGTCTGAGTTGAACTGGTGCATACTGTGATTCACCATGGCAACCAGGGAGACGCCATTGTCGCAATACTCATGTAAGCAGTAAGTTTTAATGCACTCACCGTCAGATATTTAGAAAAAAAAGGGAAACCCGGCTTCTCCGGAGGAGGAGAGAAAACCGGCGTTGGAGGGAGTTGCTGCCTGAGTGAATACATCTAATTTTACTGTATTTTCTCTGAATATCGTGTTTGAGAAGGTGGCAAAACCGATTTTTATTTTCATTTATGGGCACTAAGCGCACGTGAAAGCCGCTGAGAAATGAGAGACAAACAGCCAGGAGTTAATCCTGGGTGGACTCAGAACAGAGGAGTTTTATATTCCATCTGACAAAAACATCTGAGAAAGAAAATGACCCGCTTCCAAAAGTCTGTCCCAAAGCGTAATCTTTGGGAGCCGCTAAAAATGGCCGTTACCCTGTAGGCGCAAGGTCAAAAGTCGTCCAAAGTTTACTGCTTTATGTGAAAATCTTTCCCTGTGGCTCCTTGGAGTCTCAGCACTCTATTTGTTCTTGTTTCAAGAAATCAATGCCTAGCCTCTCAGTACGTTCTCTTGTAAAGGTGTCCAAACTAACGATACTCAGCTCTCATGCGGTAACTACTCAGACCATAATTAGGGGGCGGGGGGGGTCAATCATGGTCAATCAAACCTTGGTCAATCTCTAGCCTCTCTGCAATTTCTCTTGTAATGCAGTAACTAGACGGAGCCTAATTAGAGGAGGGTGGGGTGGTGTGAGTGTGTGTGTGTGTGTGTGTGTGTGTGGGGGGGGATCTGGCTGTGGTCAGTGTCTGCAACTGAAGGTTTAAGGGGGGTTTCATTTTATGTAGCAAAATATGCCATTATGAGTGGATATTTCGGTTCCCTCTTTCCAAAAGAAGAAGAAAAAACAAAAAGTTTTTTTCTTTCCTGACATTGAAAAATGAAGACTGTAAAAAAAGAAATCAAATCCACCACTCGGCCCGACCAACTCCAACTTTATTCATTTCCACTTGATTCCAACACACACTTCTCTACAAAGTTTATTTTAGGGGACTGTTTGGGACGTTTTGAAAGAAAACAATCAAATGCGATTACAACATATTCCACAAAAACACATCACCACAGTCCTCCGCCGTTAATTTAACGTCTCGTTCCGACAGACCGCTTCGTTTCTGAGACTGAAGTACTTAAAGGTAAAATGCTTCTTTCCTGAAAGCAGTAATCCCGCTGGTTGTTTACATGCCACACGCTCTTAAGCTGAAAAACAACACGCCAGTATCAGGAGCAGGAATCAGCATCCCACTGACTCACACATTTTTTTTTTCATAACTTTATTTAAACGAGGCAGAATTGGCCGACATTAATGTCTACTTGGTCGGGTAAGGCCCCGTTTCTCTCTCTGACTCACATTCTCACGTCTGAAGCTACGCGACTCAACCGCAACCTGCTGTCATCTGATCACATGTTATGAAATGTTATCATTTGGCTCACTATAAAATGATGCAAATACATTTCGTGGAGAAACAGCCAAAAGAAGGGGATAAAAGTTGGATGTGTTGTATTTCTGTTGTTGCTGTGAAAATTCTGAATAATTACCTACTTGATGCATAATTCACTTTTGATTTTCAAGAGAATGAATTGTAAAACTATTTTTGGTGGTGACGAGTTAGAATGATTTTTATTTATTGAAAAAAAAACAAATACAATGTCTGAGCTGGAAGAAAAAAAAGGTGGAATCCAAACATAGCAAAAAAGCAACAGGAAAAAAGTGGGCGGGGTTAAAAAAAAATTTAATTTATGAAGAAACAGACAAACAGAAAGAAGAACAAAATAAAAAAAATGTCGGGATGCAAACGCAAATACTGGGAAACATTATGAACAAAGAAACATCTGAAAGAGACGACAGCACTTACATTAAATACTCTTCCTGCGACAACAGGAAGTCACTGCACAAAAACAGAGAACCATGAAAGTTGAATGGATTCAGTGATATTTCATCCGCAGCACAACCAGCTCCCCCGGCTAATAAACGGTGTTTTTCTCTGCCTGCGTCTCCGTACGTATGATGGTCTCATGTGACCTTGTTCATCTTCTTTAAGTGTGAACTGAATGAAAAACATCTCTCAGCTAGAAAATCATTTAAGTGCGTACTCGGCCGAGGTCCAGCACTCCTTTTTGATAAATGAAATCAAATTAAATCTTATACTAAATTCCTAAAAAAAATGGCCGCCTTCAAGGTTCTTAAAAATGTTAAAAGATATGAAAACTCACTTCCAAACCTTTTCTTCCCTGATGTTTTACCAACCCTCACACAACGTTTCATGGGAATCCGTAAAGCGTTTTTTTGTATAATCCTGTTTGGACGCAGACAGACAGATGTGTGGCGGTAGAAAACATAACCTGCTTGGTGAAAGTAAATCATCATTCGGTGTTGTACCTATTTATCTTGGTGTATATCGCTTTGATTTATGTCCGTATTAAAGATTGTCGCATGGTTTCATTCATTTAATGGTTAAAGTCAAACATTACGGACCACCTGAAAGTTTGGCGGATTCAAAACCGCAACCAGAAACTCAGTGACCGTCTAAGAGAAAAATACAGATTCCACCGGCGTTGTCAGGAAATCAGAACTTACAGCGGGTGGTGATGATGTCATACAAGAGGGCCGAGTAGAGAAAGCGTTTAATGAATTATTGCTACTTTTAAAAAGTTTCTCTCACATTTTCAGGCCACAATTTCTCAACTGCTGGTCCGATTAAGTTCAAATTTGATGCATATGAGTCAACTCAAGGAGATCTATCTATCGTGTTTATATCACATTTCACTCCAATAATTCATTATTTCCTCACAAGGGGGAGCTTTTCTATGAAAAACACTCTATTTCTGACATAACTTCCTAATTGTTCATTCAATTTAGTCCAAACTTGGTGCATATGAATCGATCTGTCTTGTACTAATCGTTTTTTCAATCCCTTTAGAGGGATCTATGGATGGTTCCATAGGATAAACTGGACCAGTTTGTTGTAGGATCTCTTTGGAGAGGGAGACATGATAATCACATTTAAACTGAAAATCTGTAGCTGGTCATTTTAGACTGTAAAACACAAACCCAAGCATGTTTCATCCCCAGGGGGATAAAGGAAGTTAAATCTTTATCTGGTGATGTTGGCAGCTGAGCTTAACCTGAATTGAGTGTCTGTGCACGCAGGGATTTTTAAGATATTTCAGTTTGACAGAGGGATGGTGAACTGACATTTCACAGAGCTGCGCTGCTAGAACTGCTAAGAATCCAGAAAAATAACTGCCAGAAAATGGACGTTTTTTTAAATTGTTTCTATTAATGTCTCCTTTTACAGGATGAAATTACGTTTGACACCCTCAACTTTGCATTTGGAAAAGAATGTCATTAATACAAGCTGGAATATGGGATGTGGCGAATAATTCTAAATAACACTGTTTTTTGTTCTCCTTTGAGCCTGACAAGAAGCAGCAGGCTGCGCTTTCATTTGCGAAAAACCATATGGCCTCGATGCCGCAAATTGCGGCGGTTTTCTTCTATATCCCCCCTCTAAATTTGGCTATTACTGCATGAAATGACCCGGCCTCTCATTGCATTATATCTAGACAAAAAAGTCCTCCCGCTTAAGCGACGCCTAAATTTGTCTCTGCCCTTTTCACACAGAGGACGCCGCGGCGAGAAAAAAAAGAAGCAGCAGCTGGCCGAAAGGCTTGCTATTTTAGCGGACTGCTAATTAGGCGAGAGCTCTTACCGCAGCTCACCTTTAATGTCAGCCAGAGACTGCTTTTAGCGCAATTAGCCTAATGGGGTCTGGGCCTGTGAATAATAGCCTGTAATGTTAGGTCCAGGCCAACCATGGCACGGGAGTTTATGCATGTCAAAATAAAGGACGAGAGGGGTCGCATCGCCGGTGCGTTTATCATCCTGGCTCTTGGGAGACGGTAACCGTTATTACCCAGAGAAACTATTTAATTAGATGCATTAATAATTGAACTAATTAGCTCCCATGTGTCTCCTAAATGAAGAGGGAACCCGGCGCTTCACTTGCACCTCATCAGCTGATTAATTAGTCCGTTGATCGTTAGCTGTCTTGACGGCCTATATGTGATCAGATGAGAGGGCGGATAATGAGGGAATTGTGGGTCGATGGTGCTGGTTAATTAGTGTGACCTGATCCAGGGGCCATGTTAGAACAGTTGTTTATGCCACAGCTTCTAATGAGGAGGATTTAGGGCTGGATGATCTATTCGGAGGCAGGCTGCAGCATTGTTTATGGGCCGGGCTGGGCTCTGGCGTGGAAAAACCTCAAAGGAAAATCACTATAATGTTCCAATAATCTATCTAGAGTGACTAATAATGCGTCCGTTCTGCTCAATATTACCTTTAAATAATGACCTTGTTATACCGTGAGGTATCATGTTTCTTAAATCCTCAATTTAGTGACTTACAGTCGGGCTGGTACTGGACTCTGTGCTCCGAGGCTATTAAGATTACTGTATTACTGTATACTGTATATATACTACTGTATATATATATATGGTATTCCTACAATATTCTTATGATACTAGAAGAACTGGATCTACGGTGGGTTTAAGTATAGCCTTGCCAATTTTTTCAAACAGTTTCAAGTCCAGTGTTCCTACAATATTCAGGACTTATGATTAGGATATGTGTCTTCAAGGTCTACAGCTAAAGCTTCATGCCAACAAGGGTTCTTTATTCGAGAATATTACCACAAAATCTGAATTTATACACCACGCAGTGCAGCCTATTCAAAGCATATCCTATAATCCTGTAGTATTATCCATTAGAATGAACACCGCACCTGCAGTTTTACAGTTACTCATACCAAAAACCTTTTTCTTTTTTGGCGTTTTCTCACGGTCCTCAAGAATCCCAGAGAAGGTTTATGCATTCACAGACCGTCATGAAACCTTTGGCAACTCACTCCACAGAAACTTCTACTTTTCTTATTTTCTATTTAAATCTGCTTGATTTCTGTCTAAATGCTTCATATACAGTTTTATGTTTTTTTTTTTCCAATTCTGTCTCTCACATAGACTTACTTTATTAATACTAGTATGTGAAAGACGCTGCATACAGTACATACGCCAATCAGCCATAAAATTGCAACCACTGACGGGTGAAGATACCATTTATTCCCTCATTAGGACGACACCTGTCAGTGGTTGGGATGTATTATGCAGGAAGTGAACATTTTGTCCTTGAAGTCGATGTGCAGGAAGCTGAAAAAAAAAAAAGGGGGCAACCCTAAGGATCTGAGCGCGCTTGAGCGACAAATTGTAATGTGTGCAGTAGTTCGTACCTACCAAAGTGGTCTAATGGGTTCCCAGGACTCACTGATGCATGTGGGTGGCAAATACTAGCCTGTGTTGACTGTTAGCTCTGAAGAGCTGCTGTTGCAGAAACTGTTAAACAAAATCAAATGCTGGTTCTGATAGAAATGTGTCAGAACACATAATGCATTGCAACTCGGGGGAATCAGCTCTGACGCTTTGGGCATTGGGCTGGAAAACCTTTGGTCCTGCCATTCCCATGGATTTTACTTTGACACTTTCTACCTACCTGGTCACTGTTGCACACCAAGTACCCATCTTCATGGAAACCGTAGTCCCTTCTGGCAGAGAACTCTCTCTGCAGGATAACGAACCAGACTACGCCGCTAAAAGTGTTTCAGGAAGGGTTTGAGGAACACAACCTCATGTTCAGGGTTTAGACGCGGCCTACAAATTCCCCAGCTCTCAATCCAATCCAGCATCGGTGAGATGTGCAGGACAAACAGGTCCTGTTAGTGGGAGGATGATGAAGTTATTCTCAAGATGGAAGAGAACCTATTGCTGCCAGATTCCACAGACGACCTCCAGAGGTCATTCGGAGGCCATGCCTCAATGGATCAGAGTTGATTTTGCAACATGAGAGGCACCTTTATACTATATACAACAGGTGGTTGTAATGTTTTGGCTTTTGGTGTACACTGACTGTATAGTGACTTACAACTGCTAGGCATCTTTTAATATCGCATATATAGAATTCCTACACGTCTTGCAATAAACAGCAGGTCTATCTATAAGTTTATTAAAAGTCTGGTATTTTAATCATTTTATTTACTTTGTAGTTCTTTAATCTTCTGCTGTGTTTATATAATACTCTAAGTACAATTGTGAGGTACTTTAAGTTTTTACATTTCATTCTACTCTCACAGTTTGATTTAGATGAAGATAAAACCTTTCATCTATGTTAAAATTCTACATTTTGAACATTGACAATTTCTGTTAGTTTTCACCTTATTTTTTTAAGCCTTTCTTTTACTTTATGCTGAAATACCAAATAAAAATAAAACTACAACAAACACATTTCAAATTCCTCATAAGTTTTGACTTTTCACCCATTGGACAAATTTACCTTCAGGTTGACTTTCAGATTAGTAACACAAAACATAACGAAGACGTCAATTATGATCTGTGAGTACAGATAATGATAAGACTCCCCAGGAGAAAAATTCACAATCCACTCAGCAATATATATATATAAAGTAATTAAATTAACGCCAAATTTACCAGCTGCAACATTGAGGTCATTTATACGAATGCTTCTCTAATTACGATTTAATCCTGCATAAATAATGATATACTGGCCATCATGCAGAGTGAGATCTTTTACTTTCGCGTCATTAAGTTCATTTCAATGTGAATATTTACACGTCTGTTTTTCCTCGCTGCTGGAAACTGAGGCCGATGTTTGGACTTCACATGTGCTGAGGGGAGTAAAAATAAGAAGTGGACCCGAAAAGGAGAACTCTAGGTCGCAGAAATTTAAACAAAAAACAATATCTGTGTTTAGTTGAAGGAACTTGTGTGCTCACTGTAACTTGATTTCGATCAATTTGGGATCGATTTGGGAAAAAAAGATCAGAAAAAGTAAAAAATCCTATTTTCTGAGCTATTTATTAAATATGGAAAAGCAACAAATTGACACAATTTTGCATCTTGAGGGAAGATTAAAGATTATCTGAATGCATATAATATGTCTATGTAATAATATAATATATAATATAATATATGTCTATATATATCTATTTATCTTTTTCGTTCCATCGTTTTATACTGTTTTGTCAAAAATCATTTGCATTTTGTGGAAGGCGTAGTGGGTGGCGCTGCTCACTCCCAGCAAGAATGTACCGGGTTCTGGGTTCTGCGTTCTGATTTAGGCTCCGGCCCCATCAAGACCCTGAACAGGGTAAGTGGTTACAAAATGAACAAATGAACTTTCAGGACATGAATAAACGGCGCGAACGGAACATTAGGTCACAAATACTAAAACCCTCCAGGGATTTTGAGTTGATTTAATTAATGGAAATCAGTGACTGCAACATTTTTTTTTTTTTTTTGGAGGGATTAAGTTATTCGAACTTACTTTGATGGGTTTTACAGCGTCTGGTAGTTTATTAAAAAAGCTTTGGTTTCACAGTGAACAAGAGTAACAAGAGTCACCCTCATGTCTGAGGCTTAAAAAACTGCTGATTGGATGAAGTTTACTCTTCAGAAAGTAGAAAGTATGCTTTGTTGTTTTTTCTGCCACTGAAGTAAAAGATTGATATCATGTTTTTCATCACTGACTATTGAGTGCATACCTCAATCAAACCTTCATCTTTCCCCCCTGCCTTGTGTATCCCCCTCTCTCTGTCACAACCACCGCCACTTTCATGTCCTCTTTCACCAGATCCAATCATCTTCTCCTTTTCTTGTCCCTCCTCCACCAACCCCTCGTCACTAAACCGGAACCGTCAGATTAGATTCCAGTCTATGTAAATAAATCATGTACTAATTCTCAATCAGAGGTTCTATCGCCACCATGATGACATCACATGGTCATCAAGTACACGTTGAAATATTGTGCAATAAACAGAAAAGGAAAATTGTGATAAATAATGATAATTATTAGAGCAGACCTAGAAATATTTAAGTATAAAACAACAAAAATAAGATCATTTTTGTGTCCCACATTCAGTTAACTTCTTCTTTGTATACTGGCTTTTCTTTTGGAACATTTTTATGTGTGTGTTAGTGTGTGTGTGTCTCACATCTTTATAGTTTTTCTACAAATTACAAGTTAGATATCAAAAAGACATCACAGCCAACAAGTTACATGGCGAAAAGTCATCAAAGTCATCGAGTTACATATCCAAAAGACACCAGAAACATCAAGTTACGTGTCAGAAAGACGTCAAAGACATCAAGTTACGTGTCTGTAAAACATCAAAGCCATCAAGTTGCATGTCAAAAAGACACCAAGACATCAAGTTAAATATCAAAAAGACATTAAAGACGTCAAGTTAAATATCAAAAAGACATCGCAACCAACAAGTTATATGGTGAAAAGCCATCAAAGCCATCAAGTGACATTTCAAAAAGACACCAGAGACATCAAGTTGCATCTCATAAAGACATTAAAGACATCAAGTTACATATCAAGAAGACATCACAGCCACTGAGTTACATTTAAAAAACACATCAATTTACACACAAAAAACATGAAAGCCTTCAAGTTACATGTCAAAAAGCCATCAAAGCCACCAAGTTACATGTCAAAAAGATATAAAATACATCAAATTACACGTGAAAAACACATAAAGCCACCGAGTTACATGTCAAAAAGACAACAAAGCCATCAAGTTACATATCAAAAAGCCATCAAAGCCACCAAGTTACATGTCAAAAAGACATCAAAGACATCAATTTACACACCATAAATCCACCCAGTTGCATATCAAAAAGACACCAAAGCCATCAAGTTAAATATCAAAAAGATATAAAATACATCAAGTTACACGTGAAAAACACATAAAGCCACAGAGTTATATGACAAAAATACATCAAAGTCATTAAGTTACATATGAAAAAGCTATCAAATCCATCAAGTTATATGTCAAAACCACATCAAAGCCATCCAGCAACATGTTGAAAAGACATAAAATACATCAAGTTACACATCAAAAATACATCAAGCCACCAAGTGACATGTCAAAAGGACATCAAAGTCATGAAGTTACATATAAAAAGCCATCAAGCTACATGCCACAAACACACCAAATGTCTCTGTTGTGTTCATGATCTGTTGTTTAATTTTATTAATGTTAAGTAGTAATTAATGTTATTACTGTCAGTTAAAGGCTACTTTTCCTGTTTCCTTTTGAAGGTATAATTCTGTTTATATCCTTGTACTTTACACTTTCCTTGTTTCCTACTTTTGGCACTTGGTGTGTCCCACCAGTCTCCATCTTTGAGTTTCTGTGTTCTACTTCCTTTCCCGTTTCCTCTGTGTTTGTGTTTGTGTTTGTGTTTGTGATTGAATTCTGATTCCAAGCCTCCGTTCACACTGAAGGACAAAAGTGTCTCAGGACAGACTGTTTGCTCACATGTGACTTTTGACTGCAGTGTTTGCAGCACAAACCGCATGGAATCTAATCTTTTCCAGCTCTGAATAGGACCACTTCTATATCTGCTCCAATCAGACACAGTTTTTTGCAACGCGAACTCAGTCTGAACCTTCGGATTGGAAATTCAACTCTGATGTCATCTTCCGTCAACATTCGTCACATAGCTGCACCGGCTGGGGTTAGCGAATCTTCACTCGAAAACACCACTATAAACATCCTTATAAACATCATTATAAACATCACTATAAACATCATTATAAACATCACTATAAACATCACTATAAACATCACTATAAACATCACTATAAACATTATAAACATCACTATAAACATCATTATAAACATCACTATAAACATCACTATAAACATCAATATAAACATCACTATAAACATCATTATAAACATCACTATAAACATCACTATAAACATCATTATAAACATCATTATAAATATCACTATAAACATCATTATAAACATCACTATAAACATCATTATAAACATCACTATAAACATCATTATAAACATCATTATAAACATCATTATAAACATCATTATAAACATCACTATAAACATCACTATAAACGTCATGATAAACATCATTATAAACATCATTATAAACATCACTATAAACGTCATTATAAACATCATTATAAACATCATTATAAACATCACTATAAACATCACTATAAACATCATTATAAACATCATTATAAACGTCACTATAAACATCATTATAAACATCACTATAAACATCATTATAAACGTCATTATAAACATCATTATAAACATCACTATAAACATCACTATAAACGTCATTATAAACATCATTATAAACATCATTATAAACATCACTATAAACGTCATTATAAACATCATTATAAACATCATTATAAACATCCTTATAAACATCACTATAAACATCACTATAAACATCACTATAAACATCATTATAAACATCATTATAAACATCACTATAAACATCACTATAAACATCACTATAAACGTCATTATAAACATCATTATAAACATCACTATAAAAATCACTATAAACATCACTATAAACGTCATTATAAACATCATTATAAACATCATTATAAACATCACTATAAACGTCATTATAAACATCACTATAAACATCATTATAAACATCATTATAAACGTCACTATAAACATCATTATAAACATCACTATAAACATCATTATAAACATCATTATAAACGTCACTATAAACATCATTATAAACATCACTATAAACATCATTATAAACATCATTATAAACGTCACTATAAACATCATTATAAACATCATTATAAACGTCATTATAAACATCACTATAAACGTCACTATAAACGTCATTATAAACATCATTATAAACGTCATTATAAACATCACTATAAACGTCACTATAAACGTCATTATAAACATCATTATAAACGTCATTATAAACATCATTATAAACATCACTATAAATATCATTATAAACATAATTATAAACATCATTATAAACATCATTATAAACATCACTATAAACATCATTATAAACATCCCTATAAACATCATTATAAACATCATTATAAACATCACTATAAACATCATTATAAACATCCCTATAAACATCATTATAAACATCATTATAAACATCATTATAAACATCATTATAAACATCACTATAAACATCATTATAAACATCATTATAAACATCACTATAAACATCATTATAAACATCACTATAAACGTCATTATAAACATCACTATAAACATCATTATAAACATCACTATAAACATCATTATAAACATCACTATAAACATCATTATAAACATCACTATAAACATTATTATAAACATCACTATAAACATCATTATAAACATCATTATAAACATCACTATAAACATCATTATAAACATCACTATAAACATCATTATAAACATCACTATAAACATCACTATAAACATCACTATAAACATCATTATAAACATCACTATAAACATCATTATAAACATGACTATAAACATGACTATAAACATCATTATAAACATCACTATAAACATCATTATAAGCATCACTATAAACATCACTATAAACATCATTATAAACATCATTATAAACATCACTATAAACATCATTATAAACATGACTATAAACATCACTATAAACATCATTATAAACATCTCTATAAACATCATTATAAACATCACTATAAACATCACTATAAACATCATTATAAACATCACTATAAACGTCATTATAAACATCACTATAAACATCATTATAAACATCACTATAAACATCACTATAAACATCATTATAAACATCATTATAAACATCACTATAAACATCATTATAAACATCACTATAAACATCATTATAAACATCACTATAAACATCATTATAAACATCATTATAAACATCACTATAAACATCATTATAAACATCACTATAAACATCATTATAAACATCATTATAAACATCACTATAAACATCACTATAAACATCACTATAAACATCATTATAAACACCACTATAAACATCATTATAAACATCACTATAAACATCATTATAAACATCACTATAAACATCATTATAAACATCACTATAAACATCATTATAAACATCACTATAAACATCATTATAAACATCATTATAAACATCACTATAAACATCATTATAAACATCACTATAAACATCACTATAAACATCACTATAAACATCATTATAAACATCATTATAAACATCACTATAAACATCATTATAAACATCACTATAAACATCATTATAAACATCACTATAAACATCATTATAAACATCATTATAAACATCACTATAAACATCATTATAAACATCACTATAAACATCATTATAAACATCATTATAAACATCACTATAAACATCACTATAAACATCACTATAAACATCATTATAAACACCACTATAAACATCATTATAAACATCACTATAAACATCATTATAAACATCACTATAAACATCATTATAAACATCACTATAAACATCATTATAAACATCACTATAAACATCATTATAAACATCACTATAAACATCATTATAAACATCATTATAAACATCATTATAAACATCACTATAAACATCATTATAAACATCACTATAAACATCACTATAAACATCACTATAAACATCATTATAAACATCACTATAAACACTCGTGATGCCTCTGACATGCTTTTTGCGCATGCGGGTCAGTTTCGGACCGTGGATTGTTCACCTGGATTGTTGTCTTCTGTCCACGGCTCTCACCTGTTCACCAATTGTCTCGTCCCTTCGTGAATGTATTTAAGTGCTGCTCTCCCTCCTCCTTATCAGTTCATCTGTGTAACCCGCCTGCGTTATCTTCTGCATAATCTGCCTGTCTCATCTCCTGTGTTGTCTCCTGCATTTTGACCTCCGCCAAGGGGAGGAGGTTATGTTTTCACGTCTGTGCGTTTGTCTGTTCAGGAAGAGCTACAGGGTGGATTTGCAGTGTAATTTATCCAGAGATGTTAAAAATAGCCTTTAGAATAAAATAAAATCAGCTGTCTGATGTGTTGACGGTGCATTGCTCTCTCAGTGCGCTGAACGGACACCGAAGTGGAAAATGCATGAGAATGAGGACAGACGGAGTTGTCGGTAGATTCAGAGGCTGGCGGCAAAATCTCATAAAGTAATGGAGGAATCTGCATGAAATTGTCCTAAATAAAGTGATCTAATCGTTTTGATCACAACAACCTCTATGTAGGGTAATGTTGTGTCTGGATGGAGGTTTTAACTCTGAGTGCTTTTTTTTAGTTTTCTGTGAAAACCTCCTGTGTCCTCCTCCCTCCTGTTCCCTGAATCCTGTTTAGTCTTTGTTTATGTCATGGGTCATTAATGGGTACTTAGTCATTTTGGATCATTAGTTGGTACTTTGCAATTTTTTATTTATTTTGCCTTTGCCCTTGAATTGCCTCTGAACATCTGCAGAGATCTTTCATTAAACTTAATTTTCTGTTGGCACGTTATCTTTTCAGTGTTGTTTGGATTTGGGTCCTGTATTAATTAACATCAAGGAAATCAAGTAACATGTGGCAAAGACATCAAAGACATCACCTAACATGTGACAAGGACATCAAATACATCAACTAACATGTGGCGAAGACATCAAACACATCAAGTAACACGTGGCGAAGACATCAAAGACATCTAGTAACACGTGGAAATAACGCCATAGACATCAACTAATGTGTGGCCAAGACATCAAAGACATCAACTAACATGTGGCGAAGACATCAAAGACATCTATCAACATGTGGCGGAGACATCAAATACATCAACTAACATGTGGCGAAGACATCAAAGACATCTAGCAACATGTGGCGAAGACATCAAAGACATCAACTAACATGTGGCAATGGCGACAAAAACAAGAAGTTACATGTCCAAATGATACCAAATACATCAAGTTATATGCTTAGA
Source organism: Lophius americanus (assembly GCA_037951165.1). Lineage (NCBI taxonomy): Eukaryota > Metazoa > Chordata > Actinopteri > Lophiiformes > Lophiidae > Lophius > Lophius americanus. The sequence goes on from JBBDHG010000324.1 coordinate 1,311,853, forward strand.
GACATCAAAGCAATCAAGGTACATTGCCGCAAAGAAATCCTAACTTATTGCAACTTATTGCTAGACAGGACGTTGCTACAGCTTCATTGTACATGGTCCTGGCTGTCCCAAACTTCAAATGAATTTCACTACTATTGTGGAACAGTCAGGGTTCATGGAGTGGAACATCTGGGCTAAAGATAGTCCTGGTTCATAAAGGTGTTTCTATTTGAAGTAGAATATCAGGCACAGAAACTTGTTGTGATCTGATTCTACAGTTAACAGTAGACAGGATGTAGTGACATGCATTTAAATGTACTGTAATCCTTTTCCCCATGCACTCCCTTCAAAGAAACACTGACATGCAGTAGGTGAGCGCACACGTGAACACATTTCATAGGAGCGAAATCGCCCGCGAGCGTGCGCGGCGCGCGCGGCGCAGTGAAGCGGCTGCTGTGACTGGAGAGCACCCTGGAGATGATTGGTGTCCTTGGAGTTGAATAAGCTCATTCTAAAACACCTCAGGCCCGGGCCATCCTGGTGTGTGGCTGTCTATTGAATAATTGATTGCGGGAGGGAGGGAGGGAGGAGGGAGGGAGGGGGCGGGCTCTATCGGATCTGAGCATAATGACTTTATATAATTAGCACGCAGCGTTGGGGTTAACAAAAAAAAAAATAAACGAAAACGTTGGACTGTGGGAGTTTTTACGCAGAGAGAGAGAAAGAGAGAGAGAGAGAGAGAGAGAGAGGGGGGGGGGGGGGGGGACGTTTAGTCTGTGCAGTAAAGCTCGTCTGAGCGAGAAGAGCTGCAGCCTGTGTAGAAATGCTTGTGCTCTGACATCAGCTGAGATAAGGCGCAGACACTCCTGACCCGAGGACGTCTATCCTGCAGGAGAGGACGCCAAACCCACCAACCACCGGCTGCTTTCAACGCGCGAGACAGCGAGAGAGAGAGAGACCATGGCTGATTCTCCCGCAAGCGGTACCGAAGTTTGAGCGACTCCTGCTTAGATTCTGCGATCCAGCCAACGCTGTTTCTCCTTCATCGCATCTCTTCTCAGCCTGGTGTTCCTCCGGTTGGATTCCTGTTTGTTTGCAGAGGGATGGTGCTGGACAAGGAGGAGAGTGAGTCCAGACACACTCCTGGTTACTGTTTGGACTGACATGAATGTGCATGCTTGTGAAGGTTTGGAGAACTGGGTCGGATGGGGGATGTGCAGAAAAATGTATTCCTCAAATCATTTCAAACTAAGTCTTTGAAAGACTTTGTTCTTAAAATGATGACTACTCCTCCCTAACACATTCCTAAAGTCATTTCTACATTAAATTACATTAAATCTTACATTAAATTCATTATTACTACATTTAAATGCTTGCTGTTGTAAAAAAAAACTCTTATTTTTGTGTGTGTAATATCATAATTACTGATATTTGATGTAATAACTATGTAACTACTGCTGTGACTCAGGTTTGTGATATAAATTGTACATTTGCAATAACCAAATACTTAGCATCTCCTGGAATATCACTTTAAATAAGAATTATTTGAAATGTCTCTCTCCCTCAATGTTCTGATAGATTCCCTCATCAATCACGATTGATCTCCCAGACTGATATTTAAGCCCACCTTTCTCTTTCTACCTGTCGTCTCCTCTCAGGTGTGTCTCTCGTGTCCCTCCAGTCCAGAGAGAAGCCGAGGGGCTGTGCTGGCTGCAATGGGAAGATCCGGGACCGCTTCATGCTGCAAGCGCTGGACCGGTACTGGCACGAGGACTGTCTGAAGTGTGCCTGCTGCGACTGCCGCTTGGGCCGGTTGGGCTCCACCCTGTACACCCGAGCGAACCTCATCCTGTGCCGCAGAGACTACCTGAGGTAATTTAGGGGTGCGCCGATCAAAATGGGCCGATATCAGCTCTATTTTTGGTTCTGAAGAGTGACGGGCTGATCCGTTTTCTTACGGTTGATTCAGTGACGTTTCTACAACGTGGCTCACATTTCACACACTGCACGCCACAAGCACAAACGAAAGCAAGCGCTACAGCGGGTAGCAACTTTAAGCTACGTTCAGACCGCCAATCTTAACGCTCAAATTGGGTTTTGAACCCTAACCCCCCCACTAAAGTTCTCACGCTTATAGTGAAACCGTTTATAGTGAGATTTTTCTGTTACAAGAGGCGAATGCGGTTAAAAGATGACGTCACATGAATTCCAGTCAAACGGTTCAGACTGAGGTCACATTGCAAAGAAATACGGCCTGTGTTCTGATTTAGGACCATGTACGGCATTGGCCCGGATCAGAACTGGAAAAGGTCAGATTGATTGTGATTTGTGACGCTAACACTCCCATGAAGTCACATACGAGCAAAAAGTTAGACCAGGGCCACGTTTTTCCTGCAGTGTGAACGGAGCCTTCGACCGGTACTGTGGAGTAAAACCGCCGGGCTTTGGTTTGGGACCCACCCTCGGTGAGGGAAAACATTTCAAAAGCTTGTGATACACGTAGAGATAAAGTCATTTGCAGGGGAACAACCCCGAAACAAGTTCAGAATAAAAAACTTAATCCGACACTTAGAAATAATCACGTCCAGAGACTTTCCAAAATGACAAGAAGCTAACATTAGCTTAGCAGCTAAAGGTAGCTGTAAGTTGGAAAGCCAACAGTTTTTCATTAGTCCCCAAAAAACTTTTTTTTCCTCTTTTTTCAAAATCAAAAATATAAAAGTCAAAGGTTAGCGAAGCAGTTAAAACCAGCAAGAGCTAGTTCCAAGCCCATTTTTTGAATGAAAGGTACATCTTATAGCTTAAAAAACAAGTCTTCCTCGAGTAGAGAGCCGGGTGCAGAGTATTCGGGAGCATTTCTTCATTTTCTTCCACCCATCCAGAATCTGGAGTGCATCAGCTAGTGCTAATGTTGAAGTAGGTTGAAAGGGATGACTCATAGTCTGTTCTGGATCCAAGGAAATGGTAGATGGTCCGATCATTCGCGTAGCAGAGATGCTAACCTGACACCTCTGAATCCGAACAAGGACGTCGACATGAGTGATCAGGCTTTGCTTCCATCAAGATTTGGTCAGAATGAATGTCCCTTCACAAAAACGGGATAGGATCTCGCGAGTGTCGGATGGGAGTGTCGAAAGCGCCGAATAAAGCTTTTCGGTGCAGGCGGACACATCAGATGCTTCCGTGCTGATTTCAGCCCAAAGTTATCAAATGTGGCAGAAGGTGCAGCTCAATAAATTCATCAAGTCAATGTTTTACCCACGATTCAATGTGCTTCCCAGGTCTGCTGTGATCGTGATTGCACCAAAGTCTTCAGAGGACACACCTAGTGGAGTTTGGACTCAAACATAAACTTTATTTTATACAATAAACAGATTGTTGATTAGAGGCGGAGCTTAGCTTAATTCCTGAAATAGAGGCGAGTAGCTGTGTCGGCGTTTAGGTCAGGAGATGATGTGCGCCTTGTTTTTCAATGAAAGTGTTCATGCATATTAAACAAGACTAAATCTTACTGACACAGATTTTGTTTGCTTTGGAGAGAGTCAGGCTTTTTATGCAAAGCTAGTCTTTGGTAACTTTGCCTTGATTACCATTTTCTACCACACTCCAGCTTTGATTGGACGTGTTTGATGGATAAAACAGGAGTCTGCTGGCTGGAGTCACTTTTTTATATCCTCCTCTGAAAGACTTATCCTTGGGCGTCAGATCCGTGTGTCCTTACGTAACAGGAGATAGTCTGTCCACATCTCCTCCCAAACTGCTGAACAGGATGTCGGTTTTTTCAATTAGCTTATTTTTATTGTTTAGACACGATTGATTTCAGGCATTTTTTACTCACTCATTCTGGGGATATGGTTTATCCAGCATCTCTTTTTTTTCCTCTTAGTTCTTGGTGGTTAATCCAAAATTTAACAAGAACCTTTTAAATGCAGTAAAAAAAAAAAACACTTTACTTGATAAACTTATCTCACATTGTTCAAAAAAAGTGTCCAGATCCAAAATATAAGGAGATTGTAGTCATTGAATAGAAAAACAGAAATCTGTGGTCACGAGTGATCTTGTGGACACGACTTAAAAAACTTAATAACTCATGGGATCGACTTAGTACCTCCTGGCCACGACTTAATAACTCGTTGAAACGACTTATTATCAGGTGGTCATGACTTAATAACTCAAGGGAACGACTTAATACATCCTGGTCACGACTTAAAAACTTGTTGGAATGACTTATTATCATGTGGCCATGACTTAATAACTCGTAGAAATGAATGATTCTCCTGTGGCCACGACATATTAACTCATGGGAACAACTTATTTTCTCGTGCCCACGTCTTAACAGCTATGGGAACGAGTTATTATCTGGCGGCCACGACTTAGTAACTCAAATCATGGCCACGTTATAATAAGTTGTTCCCATGCCATGTTAGGTCATGGCCACCAGATGATTTTTTTGATCAATGTCAGCAGCGGGGTTCGGTAGATTTCAGTTGTTCAACTGCAAAACAGTGCTCATGGAAAAAGGCCGGCTGTGTCCTCTCTGGAAAATTGCCTCATGGATTTAAAACACGAAGGTTCCCTGTTCCTGCTTTTGGAACTTTGTCTCTGACGCCGCGATGAAAACGGTGAAAGAGCGTGTAACAAGCAGGTCCGTAGCTACACCTGCCTTCTTGGTCTCCTGGAAGGGGGTTGGTTCGGTTCCTGGCCACTGCAGTCCACATGTGGAAGTGTCCTTGGGCAAGACACACTTTGAGTGGTCAGTCCGCCAAGTACAATCCAGCAAGCTGACAATGTTGCGCATGGAATCGGACTTTCCACATCTGTTTTCTTGAGAATGTCGCTGGCAAACAACTGCAGCTCCAACATGGAAATGCTCAGACTGTTTATTTTGCACATGATACTTCATTTGAGCCCTTTTTTAAATACATTCTCTGTGCCAAGGAAACACTGTACTTAAGTATCTATGTTTATATCTGCAGTATTTAATGTAAGAGGGCTGGAGGTTTTGAACACTTAATACACTTTGGAGCACTTCAGACCCTTCAGATGAAGACAAATGTAGGAACAGCTCCCTTATAAAATACTTTGGAGTGAGGTTATTCATCAAACCGTGGGCTCCGAGAGTTACCACACAATTAATTTACTTCAATTATGTCATAACTATCCTCCAGCTCCAAACCGGGTTTTTCACCTCTACAATCATTTGACCATGAATCTGGATGACACCACTTATACACAAACCTGAAGCGGGCTCAAATGCTCCTCAGAGATTTATATACCCTTCATTCTCTGGCCTGAAATAACGACGTCTGGTGTCAGGTCAGCAGGAGAACTCCTGATATCTCGGCCACATTGCTGAACTCATGTGTTAGTCTCATGTACAATCCAGCTGGATTTGGTTGGAGCTAAGTCTCTCATTAGCTGTGCTGCACTTAAGAGACCAAAACCCCTTTTGACAGTTAAATTGGCTAGATTGCCTCCTGTTTTCCTCATCATTGCAAGGGTGCAGACCAAAAGCCTTTGAAGAGCAGGATTAAAACCATGTGATTTCTTTTAATTGGACCATTAGTAGAGAATTAGCATTGAGCTTCATACCCTCGTTAAGGAGAACGAAGAAAAAAAGAAAAGAAAAGGAAAACCCACCAGGTGCCTGCTCTGGACTCGAGCTCGTTAGATCAGAACATTGGCTTAATTAGGACTCTCTTTTGTTTCTCGCTCGTTTGATGACGCTTTTCATTGTCGTCCAAAGTTCTGGGATACACGTGCTCCATGCTCGCCTCCCTCCCTCAGCGGATGCCATTTTTCATTAGGTTTCCTCCCAAACCCCCTTTTTTTCTATTTGCTCTCTAATGGAATATGGAAATGGGCAGCGAGCACTTATATCTTCATGTGTGTCAGGCTCTCAGGGAGCCGTTTACTGGTTCTTTTGGAGGTGAATGAGAGGTGAAGCAATCTCCGCAGCTGGTCAGCGCTGAGCCGCGGCGCGTTCAGGAACAACGCAGGGTTTGTTCTCAGGTAGTCTGAGGACATAGTTCAATGTTGTCAGATAAATTGTTAGTTTCAGATTCTCTGTCGGTGTAACGTCTTTTTTGAGGGACAAAAACGCCGATCACGGACTTTTAAGTAAGATTTTCATACCGCTGAATGTCCATTTGGCTTCTCTCTCTCTCTCTCTCTCTCTCACTCACTCAGTCTGATAGGGATCCAAGTTATATAAAGTTTCTGCAAGCTCTTACCACTGACATGGACTGTAATTAACTCGTGTAAAAACTCTCAGGACCCGAATCAAGTGAAGCAGTTGAATTTTCTTGCAGGAGCTACAGATGTGTCAAACAGATAACACACTAAAAGTAGAAATTCCTCCATTCAGCGTTGGTAGAGTAGGACGGACAATGTAACGAGTATTCTGTTGTTCCGTGACGACTAACTGCTTCGCGGTGCCTTTAATCACACTAATGAAATGAACCAGATTTCAACTAAGCCAACGGTGCCTTTCCCGTCAGCACCAGGGGGGGCCTTCTTAAAAAAACAGAGTTTTTAGGACATAAATTCTCAGTGGTTGGTCTCATTTAGTCCAAATTTGGTGCGTATGAATCGTATTTTTCTCTAGTAGTTCATATTTTACTCACTAGAGGGAGATTTTCTGTACATCATTTAAAAACTATTGTATATATCATATATAGCATATGATTGAACCTGAGGAGATGCATTTTTTCTAAATATTAGATTTTACTCTTATAGTTCACATATTACTCACAAGAGGGAGCTTGTTTAAGAAAACTCTAGTTTAACCAGATATACCTCATAAACTTTCATCGATCATTTTCAAACTTTACGCCACCTTTGACTTTAGTGAGAGGAAGAACTGCGGTGATTTTGGGAAAGGTCGGTCAACAACCTGAAGCCGAGAACGGACACTTTATTTTCACACAGCCTCCAAGTGACAACAAAAATACACTTTTAACAGGACGGTGGTTCTCCAGCAGGCCCTCATGCACTACACACGTAAAACAACAAACTACCACTCCCATAATCCCCCGTGTCACAGAGTGATAGTAACCATAAACCCACCCTCTTAAAGGGCCAGGCCCGACTCGCAGGTGTGAGTTGGAACACAACGCGCTGGCTTCGCTGCAGTTTATGTCATGAGTTAAAATGCTACAGAATCGTTGTACTTCTGATATGGGATTGTTTGGCGTCCATTCTTCACGTTGTTTTATGGTTTGGCTCTGTGGATGGCCCAGAGGAAGAACAATCTTCTGATTTCTCGACACGGTCATGATGTTGACATTTTGGATATTCTCTGAAAAGTATTTATAAGTATATGTTGAACTGCCATAAAATGGGGGTATATATACACCGACGTTCCCTTGGGGGGAAAAAAGTGATTGACTTCTGAGCTCAAGTGTGGAGCTCAATGGCCAAAATAGCAGTAATTGGATTTATGGTCAAATATCAGCCAAACAAATGTAACTAAAATGTCATAATGTCCGTATTGTTATAAAGGCTGTGTAGGCCTTCGGTCTTGCTAGCAGACATTAGCGTGATAGTAAAGTGCGCCGGTGTTGGATTTTTACTCACACTTTAATACAATGGTAACTTTGTTGTTGTTGTTTGCACGGTTGCAGTAACTCACGATTCAACCCGGGAGGCTGATGGGAATGTTTGTTCCCACCAGACGGCACATAATTATTACCCATAACAGCATGTAGGAGCTGCGTCAGCAGCAGCAGTAATTTGTGATTATTCCTGTGTCAGATTCTTTTTCCGACAAGTCCTCCTTTTATTTCGGTGTTCCTTTCCTCTTGAGCCCTTGGTTGAAACATGGATCCAGACTCCAGGTCTGCTTGTCACCCTCTTTCCCTCTGCAGGCTCTTTGGGGTGACAGGGAACTGTGCAGCCTGCAGTAAGCTGATCCCTGCCTTTGAGATGGTGATGAGAGCCAGAGACAATGTCTACCATTTAGACTGCTTCGCCTGTCAACTCTGCCGCCAGAGGTAAGATTAGGGGAGCAATTAGCAGGGGAGATCAAATTCAGTCGACTTATCTGCGAGCGGCGCTCGTCAGGTCACTGGTCATTACGAGAGACTCGCCAGTGCATTATAATCAGAGTGTAATGCATTTTACTGCACTTTGTATCATCAAGGGGTTAAAGACTTTTCATATCTCCTGGATAGTTAATCAGCCAGCAATCATGGGAGGTTAATTTTCTGATGATCACAGCAGTGGATGTGATCAGAGCAGTGGCTCTATGCTGATAATATGCCTGAAAAAAATCCCCCCGGGAACTCATGATTCACTGCAGCTCAAACAAGAAAACCAAGACCCAGTTCCATATTTTTATTCTTCTCTGCAGATTTTGCGTGGGAGACAAGTTTTTCCTCAAGAACAACATGATCCTGTGCCAGCTGGACTATGAAGGAGGCCATGTTAATGGCAGCGCGGAGAGGCAGCCTCAATAAGAGGTAATATTGTGATGACGATGAATTACAGTCTCCGACAGCCGCGCTGACAGTTTGAACTAAACCATGCGCCGATATATCTGGATGGTATACAAGTGAGCTCACGAGCTCATCCCAAATATAACCATATGTAGACACGAGAGTCAAAACCAGACACTGCTGCTGACATTAGCAAGAGGATCCCAACGTGAGTTGTAGGGCATTATCTTTGAAGAGTCGACATTATGGGATATTAAGCATGGACGCGGAAGATGAGCAACTGATGTCGGATAATTTAATCCATGTTCTGTGTGATGTCAACTTTCTGGAGTACATAGAAAACAGGCCCGGAGCCAGACGCGTCTGCGTTAGATTTGAACGCCATCCCTCGGGTCCATTAACGTCCCCTCAGTGAAAAGCACGAGCACCCGCATTTAGAATCAGCGTAACAAACCGGTGGGCAACGTTCAAACCGTAGCGTCGCAGTCAGATAGAACAGAACTATGAATATACTAGATGCAGAGATGGCTTTTAATTTAAGAATTTATGATACGCCAATGTACGAAAGAAGATTAGGGCAACATTTAACTACGTGGAAATCTTTTTGAAATTCTTACTTTATTCTCAGAATTCTGACTTTAACCTCTGTAAAAATATTTATACATAGCATGCACGTATTAGTACATACCATGCGCATATAAGTACATGGCAGGCAAGTATTAATACATAGCTCGCGCGTATTAGTACACGGCATGCACGTGTTGGTATCTCGCGTATATTAGCAAACTGGCGAGTGCATTGACGCCCTCCTGCCGTATGATGTTTTTCATTACTGTTACTGCCTGCTGGCCGGACTGCAGCCTCATATTTGCAGCCAGATGTTTGTCAGTGCATGAAAAGCCAACAAGTGAATTCCATCAGGTTGCTAATTACTATTACGTGCACACGACATCATTTTTTATTTCCATCTATGTCCCCTCCCTGGTTCCATATCATACAGTATGTTAGAGTGAAGTAATGATACCAACCAGTGGCCTGTTGAACATTATTGAATGTAATACATTAAGGCTTAGGCTTATGCTTAATCTGAACCTAAGCCTGACCTCAGAGTCCAGAGGTTTGGTTTCTTCAATAACAAGCACTGATTAAACTCACTTTACACTTTACACTGCTAAAATCAGGAGAGACTAAATTTGTGACTCATCGGCGGCATTTCAGCAGCAGTCCGGCGCTGGTGGAGGCCCAAAAAAGCACTAAAAGAGGACAGAAACACATCAATGATGTTGCTGTGACCATGAAACGGCCGCACACGCGGTCATCAGTATGTACCTCAGTCCACTTAGACTTTTGATTGAGTAGATGGTTTTTAAGGTGACTGTGAAGGAGCGTTTATCCAAAACAGGTCCGGTACCCTGGGCTCACCAAACTAATGGAGGATGTGACATGTACTGATGCATGCGTTGTACAAGTCTCTGCTGGGGGTGAAGGAGATGTCATCTTCAGATGTTTCTCGTTAAATCGGCGAGTGACAGATGGAATGTGACCGCCAGCATGTGCTGCAGCCGGCGGACTATCCATTATTCGGGCTTTCCACTTGATATGCACTAGAGTGCTTTGCAGTACATTAAGCAATTCTCAGGTGTGTTCAGTTAAGGTGTAATCCTGATATTCAGTATAACAAAACCAGAAAAACACAAACAAACAAAGGCATAACATAACATAAAAACTGTGTTGAGTTTCTTCTACATGTAGATTGTCGGAATAAAAACATGTGACCATGATGTGTTTAATGGGGTTATTATTGTTTAGTGTAAAACTAGCAGAGTTACCGTGTTGTTTAGTTTTATATATGACTATTAAGTTTCAAAAAAGTTTGAAGGGTGTCTGCCCCAAGCAGTAGCAGGTTTATCCCCACTTGCGGTCTGGATGCTGGTGGTGGCGGCTGATGATTTGGCTGAGACTAATGAATGATAAAGTTGCGGGACCTGCACGGAGGTGGAGTAGTGGACATAAGCAGCATGAAGGAACTAGATGAACGGGGAGAGTCTTATACAAAAGACGGCAGCGAGGTGAGGGACTGACGATGAAGATGGGTCACAGCGGTATTGATAGACGCGGCCGGCTGATGGTCCCAGTTGATATATCCTCCCAAATTGGAGTAATTGCGACTGAATGTGCTTGAAAGAACCCACAGCTATTTCTCATGCAGAGCGTTAGAAATAGCTGTGGCCCCGAGTGTGCAAGGGGAGAGTCTTCCTCCCCGAAACTTCTCCAAATCTTCATTTTCCACGCAACTGCTGCAAGACGCACCCATCGCCGCTGCCGCTGTAGTTGGAACACGATCAAAGTTAAATCCAGTATATCTCATTAACTGATTGTTCTTTTCATACTGTGTTACGCACGGCCTTTTCAAAAATGACATTTTTCAAATAGCTAAATCTCTCTTTTCATTGGAAGCCACCAAGTTTACGAGGTCGGAGAAGCCAAACGATGCTCTTTAAAGTTATAAAAAGCAGATGAGTACATCCGAAGCGAGCCGACTTGACGGCGCGTTGAGCGTCTCGATGCCCAAACCGTTCGTCGGCTCTGAGGTCGAGTTTTGAAAGCAGGAGCCGCAAATTCCACAAAATCCACAACTGTGAGGGTTTCGGGGTCCGGCTCGGTTCAAAAGCATACCCCGAAGCCAACAGCAACCCAACCTATCATTATGATACTAACTACTACTACAGTTCATAAAATACACAACACCACGCCGGAGAGCTGGTGGGCGCCGGGAGAGGAGGAGGTTGGTTTCGGGGTCTCCCAGAGTTCATGCCGAGACCACTTTAGGCCCTTTTTTTTAATCAAAATCTCGATACGTTTGGAGAGTGTGACTGATTCTGGATGTTTTAGCAGATTTATGGTTAGCCGAGGTGAGGAATGATGAAGGGTTCGTATGCACAGCCAGATGTTTGTCGTTGTACGATATTTCCTTTGGAGTGCGTTAAAATGGGAGTCTACTTTAGAAATGTGGCTCCAGCACTGTAATTTTGATATATGACGTTTTTTTGGCTTCCACACGCTTGCAAATCTTTCCTCTGAGATCCAAATAGCTTTGTTGACGTTGGACTTTCTTTTTTCTTTTTCTTTTTTTTGTTGTAGATTTATTGAAACTTTAATCAAAGATTTCTAAATGCGACCATCCAACCTTTTTATATGCACTTTTCTCGGTTCTCGCCCCTTTTTAAATGACACATTTGACATGAGGCTCACGTCGACATATGGATCAAAGGTTACATAAAGTAATAATGACTCGAGTCAGTACTCCAAGGGTGTTTTTATGGGATGTGCTCGCTAATAACATCTGTCTTGTCATGTAGAAAGAGAAAAAGAAAAAAAAATCCCTACAAGGAATTTTAGTCACACTTTTTAATATGGCCGATTATTATGGTGTAATAAAAAAGTGTCACAACATTTCTTTTTTTGCTTAACCCTTACATTTCCTGAACAAATAAAAGGTATATTTCATGCATATTATATTAATTAAGTATATCAGACAAACAATACAATAAAAAATCGTTTGGTGGAACATGTTTTTAAACAGTAAAAAATGTTGAGCTAGAAAAAAGTAGATTTTTAATTACATTAGCTCAACCTAACTTTTGTGACCCCTAGGACATGTGGTGTCCCTCAGGGCTCCGTCCGTAACCCCTTACTCTTCAGCACAATCCTGCTGAAGAGTAACACACATTCTTAACAGGTTCAGTCACATCTTCAGTAAGAACTAGTGAATTAAATTGAGTCCAATCAAACAGTTGAGCTCCTGCTGATTAAAGGGTTAAATGTTGCTTAAAGATCTGAATTTCATGAAGTTGACAATAAATATATATTTTGACAATTGTATACCGTCCCCAAAGTTACGCAAACGAAGCTGAATGTAACGACTTGTTTTTTTTTTACTCTTAACTACTTTTCCATCCGGAGAGGAAGGTGACTGAAGTAAAGATAATTATTTATTAGGACATGATATCTGATATAAATCGGTCGGAAGTTAAAAAGAAACGAGCCGCAGCTCGGAGAAGATGGTTGTTGTGGTGGCGGAGGCGGCTGATTACTCTGCTGAGACCACAGAGATTAAAGTGGTTGATGGAATGATTAAGTGACTTTATGACAGAACTTTTTCAGAACTTCGTAACCTTAGTAACACTTGAGATTAATGTGCATAGATATAAAAAAAAAACCCACTACTGTCTAAGTCAGCGCCGTTATTTGACGTAAAAAAACAGAGTCTACGTTTTCACCGCTCCTCTCAAACAACACAGGACGTACGACCCGGAGCAGCTTTACATATTCTTTTTTTGCTCTCTGCAGATCCTCCAGGACCGACGTGAGCCAGTTGGACCATGAAAGTCAACACAGCTCAATCAGCTTCCTGTTTCTCCGACTGAAGCTTGTGTGGAAACAACGATAACTGGACGCGTTTTCAATCACCGAGCGATGGCGAAACTCTTTATTACAAAGACCTTCCTGATGAGCGACGTCTGATCGGACGCAGCGGAGATCAGCCAGGAAGTGAAAATGGATTAACGAAACTATCGGGAGGATATTTTCCAGAGCACTTAATGTGGACTGTGTGCGGTTCTTCCCCCTTTTTTTAAACATTCAAAAAAATAATTTGAAGAGTCGTCTCACCGCACTTGAAATCCTAGCCGGGTGGCGGGAGTCCAAACGGGCCACACATAGCATCAACCAAATCATCCATCACGGCTGGGGAAAAAAAAAAAAAAGTTGTCCTTTTTAAACTTCTCTCTGATTGTCAAATTGTTCTGGCAGTCACTGAATCCCACACATCTGGCATGTAGGAAGCCCTAAAAAACAAACTGAAAATATATTCCCAAATATTCTCTAACCCAGTTCAAGATCTGAGGAAGACCGGCTCTTTTCTTCTTCGAGTCTCTGCCTCTCTGCTCCGAACCCAGTGGAACTTTAAACCCGCCGTCTTTTTTTGTTTTTTGATCTCCATCTGTTTATTATTTTTTTCCCCCATGAAATTAAAATAAATATTAATTTCAGCGTGTTTGCTCATTATTTATGTGTTGAAATAACAACATTGGACGCGAGTATGCGTAATACCTCCGGTAAATAAAACCCCTTCTGGAGTTTATGAAAATGCACATGGAGTGTTCTCTGATTAGAGGAGGATTTAAAATATTTGTTTAGTATAATATCAACATTTCATGCATTCAGACTAAATACTGGAAGAACAGTATGTGGCCTCATAGCGTCATCTGCAGGATTATCCCTCGCCGTAAAATGGGATGCAGCAGCGAGGGCCAATCCGGAATAAAGGAAAAGAAGCACAGAAAGTAAAAAAGAACAGCTGAGTCGTTAAAAAAAAAGTATCGCCATTTGTGTCGTCAAAACAAAAATGTACGATTCTGATACAATGATGATAATTAATGTAAAGCAGAACCCTCAGAGACTCTCATGACAGTAGGAGCTGTTTTATATCTTAAAGAGTATAACTTAAATGATACAAAGTTGATGTGTTGATACTGAACTCATTTTTTAAATCCAAGTCAAAAGTAATAATAATAATAATAATAATACATTTAATTTATAATACACTTTACATTTGGATCAATTCTCAAAGTGAGTCACATGTGGAACTATAGATGTGTTTTTTAAACACTTTAACAAACTCATTCTGCATCATTCCTTGACGAGTGAAAACAATAAAAAAGGATTAGTAAGAAAATATAAGGCGAGAATTAGAAATTCAATTTCTACTTCATATATTCCAGAGATTTATTCACGTGTCAGATTAAATTAAACGAGACTGAATCTCATCTCTTAGGCGGGTGAAAACATAACCTCATCCCTTGGCGAAGGTAACAACAATCTTTACATCTGCTAGCAGGATCACACAAAAACTACTCAAATTTACGATGCTAAGCGTTATTAAAGATAAATGTTGCTCTAATGACATTATCTAAGATTAGCTCTGTTCTATGCAGTATAAAAAATAAACAATATTCTACCGACAACTAACGTTAGCCTATGTTAGCTGTTTGTTGCTGCAGAACATGAAAAGTGAACATCACCCTATAAACATACATAATAATAATAGTTATCAAAAGTTTCCCCAGTGACAACTCACATTATAAACGTTAGCTCTATTTATGCCTAAGAATAAATATAAGATGATCATCACTCAACTTAAACATGCAACAACATTTTCCAGGAAGCTTAAATACTATAAATCATAATTCAGTAATTGCACCAATGGGGGCATATAATAAAAGTAAATACAATATTTATTTAAATGCCGAAAAATAATATTTATAAACAATTCACTTAATTAGATTAATTAAAAATATAATTGATTCATACATAAATGTTTTAATATTTACACATAGAAAAATGTTGCTAAGGTTTATCAGCAGGCTTTCCCAATACATTTACTGTACTCTGTATTATTATTAAATAAACGATGATTTGGCGCCATCCAGCGGTGACGTACTTCCCCTACACCTCCACGCACTTCCGTTCCTCCAGTCAAACAAGGAAGTGCAGCCGATGGATGAGAGGCGACACCAACCCACTCCGGTCTCCTTCATCGTCTCATCGTGAATCTGTCGGATATTGTTCCAGCTCATCGGTTATCTGTCGCTATGGCGATGTCAACATTTCAGAAGGTCACCCTCGCGACCTGCCTCGTGCTCTGCGTCGCTCTTCTGCTTCCCAAAATGCTGCTGTCCCGCGGGAGGAAGGATGCTGCCGAGCGGCCAGATGGTGCGTCACCTTTTGCTCTTCCTCCACCTTCATTCGAATATCCCCAGCTGGGTGTTTAAGACTGCTGCTTTTATTTTATTTAGCTTTAATATTGTGATTTTATAACATATTTTTCTATGTTAAGTCTGTTTTCTACATCATCTTTGTATCTTGTGCGTTGTAGTTACACTTTCCTCCCTAAAGATGGCGCTAATACGTCACAGCACCTGCTCCGATTCCTCACAAGGCTTTGCCAAATGTTGTAGAAACACTTTATCACCAGTTTATTCTTCCCAGCCAGGCGGAATTAATAATAATATTGATCCTTGTGGTCTCTCACCAGGAAGCCTCTCATGGATCAGGACGGCTCTTATTGCAATAATATGATTATTTTCGGAGTTGTCATAATAAATACAAAATTAAATGTTTCTGTTATTTTAGCTGCTGTCATTATTGTTGCTGTAAAGGAATGCAATTCCTAGTAAATATATATATATATATATAAGTTAAATGAATAATTCCTGGATGGATATTTTTTCTGATAAATCAGATTTTTGTGAATCTTCCTCCTCGTCCTCCTCGTCCTCTCCCTACAGGTTCTGGTCACAACCCTCCTATGATGCACCATCAGGCGGCTGCAGAGGGTCGTGGTGGTCCTTCCAGAGCACATAAACCCGAGGCGGCAGCCAGGGCCAAGGGTGCAGGAACCGGAGTAGGGACCGGGGGCAAGTCCAACCTGGCGGGGCAGATCATCCCTGTGTACGGCTTCGGGATCTTAGTCTACATCCTCTACATTCTGTTTAAGGTGAAACACTGGAGACTCCTCCCGGAGCTCCTGAAAACAGTATGGACACTTTGATGTATGACGGACTCAAAACCTCTTAAGTTTCCTTTCCCCATGGAAATGTCGGGCATGTCAAATCAGGAATAAGGTGTTGCTGGTTTAAGGTGTTTTTTAAAGTTTGCTCGCCGTTCCTCCCTTCCTCCGTTTGTAATAAGTTAGGGTTCATGATTTTGTTTGGCTGAGTTATACGCTGTCCGATTTCCCTCTAGATAAAAAAAGGTTCTTGTGTCGAATCAAGAACGAGGAATAGTTCCTGTGTTTGTACTACAGTGACACCGAGCCGTTAAGAAAGAGGAACAGCGTTCAACTTTAATAATGCTGTTTAACAGTCACCGTTCAATTGGTCGAAATGCAAACAGAAATCCTTTTGTTGAGTGTGTCGTTACAGGTTCTGAGAGTCATTATTATTATTATTATTATTGTCTCCTTGTCAGATCACATCCAAAGGGAGCAGCAAACCGTCAGAGGGCAGGTTTCCTTCTGTTCGCTCTGAGAACATGAAGAGAAAGATCAGTGAGTATCCGTCAGCACCAGTACTTACTAATGATGTATCGCCCCCACTGACATGTGCCGCCGTGATGAAATAATCAATGACATTCTGACATCACTCGTCAGTGGTTGTAATGTTATGGCTGATTGGTGTATATATATTAAATAGTATCATTGAACGAAGTTGTGCAAAAGGATTGAAAAAGTAAAGAACAGAATGTTTCTATACTTAGCAGAGGAGCGTCGTATGTTTAACAGCTCCTCTCCTGCCGACCTTCGTCTTCACAGAGCATCATCCTCAAGAGGAATGTATTAATGTTGCTTATTTTAAGCATCATAGTTAACGATAGAAACCCCAGAATACTTTCCAAGTGTCGTATTTCAGAGTGGAGGCTGGTCAGTCTTTGTCTGCCCGGTAGTTTGTTTGAGCTCAGATTGAGTTCAGACGTTTCCGTCTCTTCCTCTCCAGCTGACTTTGAGCTGACTCAGCTGCAGGAGAAGCTGAGAGAAACAGAGTTGGTGATGGAGAAGATAGTTTCCAAAGCACACCACAGTCCCGACAGGTGAGTGTGTGCCCGGACAGAGGAGTCTATGATCAGCCTCCTCTGCCTCTTCTCCCCAACAGGAAGGACTTTGGCTCATTTCTTTATTTACAAATTTAATTAATTAAGACAAACGTAGTGTAACTTGCAGAGATCCTTTCATCTCCTTCGCTGAACTGCTTTAAAATGCGTGATTAAAGTTTGTATTTTGGCAAATAATAGGGTATATTCTCTGGGTGTTTCCTTCAGGGTGAAGGGGTTCACGTCGGTCCAGGAGGAGAACCTCCTGCAGCAGCTGACAGAGATAACCCGTGTGATGCAGGAGAGCCTGCTGGTGGACAACATGGCTCCGGAGAAGAAGAACCAGGATGTCTGGGAAGGTAGGTGTGAACATTAGAGGCGTCAGCAGTTCCACTTTTCCAAACAGAATATATTCTCCTTCAAAATGTATCGATCCTGGACGTGCAAAAACTACTAGCAGGCCGATTGTCAAAGGCCAAATTCTTTAAAGTTTTCTGGCAGAGCCGTCGACCGTTTCATCCAGATTCAACCTCCTAAATGTCCGTCATGTTTGAAAACTATCTGGAGGTGTGAGTCTCCTCATACTACCAGATAATCTGGATCTAATATCAGGCCCAACCACAATTCCTGATTAGTTTTCTCCTTTGATTGTCGAGAGGAGGGAATCGTAAGTCCGATTGGGCAAGAACCCAAGTCCTCAGAGAGGAACTCTAAATATTATGTGAAGATTTCAGCTGTAATTGCTCCTGCACTGATTGAGTTGATGTTTTTCTGACATAACCTTCAATCAACGTTGATATATTATTCAAGAAAAATTCTGCTCAATTAATGAGTCGTTAAATTTCTCTAAAAATTTCTGCAGATCATCCCCAGGAGCCTCAGCACTACTGTGAGCGTTCCCACCGCTGTTGTCAGCACAGTCAGGAGGACCACGGTCCACAGACGGAGACAGAGCCTGAGAGGACGCAGACCGACAAAGACCACCCTGAAGACGTTCCTGCAGGAGCCACAGGTGGAGCGGAGAGAGAGGAGGCGGAGGATGTGAGAGGAGGTGAGGAGAGAGAAGACGGTTCAGGACCAACGAGGGATTTGGATGGAAATGAGAGGCCGACGGAGACGGGGGGTCAAATCGATCTGGGCGTCCCGGAGGAGGACTTGGCTGGAGTTCTGAAGGAGCTGGAGCTCTCGCTGAAGATGACGTCCATAATGGAGCAGGAGAAGATGGTGGACCTCAGCAGGAACACAGGGACGGAGATTTCCTGCAGTGCGGTCAGACGGAGGAACAAGAGGAGGAGAGCAAAGAAAACCTCACACTGACTCCCAACATAGAAAATGAAGCTCAGTCCTGGAGGTCGTCAGTGAGGACCACCTCCACCTTCAACCTCCTCTCCTCAGAGAGGCGTGAAAGCTGGAGAATGCATGAACATGTCTTTATCTTTTTGCTTCAAGTCAACAGATTAGAAAAATGTGTCTCCGGGGAACATTTGTACGTCAATAATATCTTTATCTTTAATAATAACTTTACCCACTGGCTCAAAATATGATCCCATTATTACATAAAATAATTCACCCAATAAATAAATACATATTCAGTCATCATCTACTCCAGTGCAAGATGGAAAGTCCATCCTGTGACGTTTCTCAGTCCATAAACGATGTCAGGAGCTTCACAGTCAAAGGACGTGGCAGCTTCCTGTCCGAGTGAAAAAACGGAGTCACTGACCTTCATTTGAGTTATTTTTTCAGCACAGAACCTCCTGAACAACGTCTTTATAAAGACAAACGATACCTCCTCACGCCATCAGTGAGCGATTCAGTTATTAACGCTTACGTCCTACATGTAAAGCATTTATAATCCACCATTAAATGAATGACAAAACATTCTTTTGTCATCACATCGTTAGGATTAAATGGCCGCTTTCATCGCGAATGAGCTGATTGACTGGGTTTTGTTGACTTTGTTTCTTTTGCAGCGTTTTCTCTCTGTGTTCTCAGGTGCTACGAGTTAATCAGGAATTCCATCTCTCTTTAAATAGCCAAACTTCCCGCTCACAAGGATCATTACTACGAAGGAATGTCCAAATGTGAGTTTCATATTAATACAAACGTCACCTTTGGGTACCCTCATTATCACGGGTGTTCCTGTTGCTTAGACCAGGTCCAAGATTGGACCACCTCTATCTTCCGCCTTTCACTCGTACCAAGATAGACTGTCTCCATTATTCACCAAACTAATCCAGTAGGACCAGATCTAGTGAGCATATCCCCTTTTTACATGGTAGTCCGGAGTCAGAAGAGAGGGATTTTCATTTTTTAAGGTGTTGCTGGAAAAAAAAAATTGTGCTTTGACGATAAAGCACATAAAGGATTAAGCAAAACCAAACTTTTCTGTCAGACCCTCGCTGCGTTGTGTTTTGTCTCCGTCCTGGTGAGCGATCACTCCACAACCGGCATTCAGCCTCCTCTTTCACTTTAAGTTGTGTAGACCAAATAAATTCCTTCACAGTGATGTTTGTTAAAACACTGGTATAATCTTAATCTTAGATGCTGATGTCATCACGGGGCTGCAGCCTGCTAGTCAACCCCCCCCCCCATGTCATTTCATGTTTTTTAACTTCTTATACCAAGAATTGTCCTCTGGATTAATAAAGTTTTAACCTGTTTCAAACAAAACGTTTTGATGGATGTGTATATTTGTATTATCTAATTTATTATAGTTAAATGATTTAAAGCACTATGCATGACAAATATTTTCATACTTAAATAACAGAAGTCTCTCGGATCTCCTACAGTTCAGTAAACGACCACTAGGGGGTCAGGAGTAAGCCCTTATGAGAAAACGTTATCTTACCTTATTATAGTTCTTTACTGGGGTAAAAGTACTTATACTACACTGTACAAACTGCCTACTGTAAAGTAAAAGTATTATCAGCAAAATGTACTCTTTTTCTTAAAAACATTTTCAAATTTAATCGGTTTATTCACCAATCAGATGAATCTCTGGGTTTACATATCCATGATTCCTTTGATAAACTTTTAACACATTATCAATTATTAGTAATGAAGATGAGAGCAATTCCAAAAAAAATGAGTTTATTACTGTATCATGGTAAACTCTCCTCATACAAAAGCAACATCACATGGGAAGATGTTGGCAGAGATTATTTTAGATGGACAGTTAGTGGCACGTAACAACAACGAATTCACCCTAAGCGTTACTCTGGTTGGTTGTACTTAAATGTCTGGTTGGTCTGGGTTCGAGACCACTCCCTCTGATGATTGGCGGCCTGTCTCAGTGCTCCATTGGTTCATCAGATGGCTGACCGGCGGCGGGTTCGTCTGCAGGAGGAGCGACCTGAGACACAAACAGAAGTTCTTAGCATAGAAACTTCAAACAATAAAAATGTATATTCAATAAATACATCAAAAACAGGAATAATTAACACATCACTTTTACACCCTTGTTAATCCACATATTTATCCATATAATTCACCTTGACCTTAAATGTCATGATAACAGGCCAGAGGTCCAGTAAAAATAACTTCTTCTGTCTAGTCTGTCTACTACAGTTCATATTATTCACAAAATTAAATCTATGTATCTCAAATGGTTTAAGTTAAAACTTGTTCAGATTGACGTGTGACACTCC
Source organism: Lophius americanus (assembly GCA_037951165.1). NCBI lineage: Eukaryota > Metazoa > Chordata > Actinopteri > Lophiiformes > Lophiidae > Lophius > Lophius americanus. The sequence continues at coordinate 1,332,569 of JBBDHG010000324.1, forward strand.
CGCACAGACATACTTGTAAAACCGTTTTTAAACCCTACTTTGTTGCAATAACTGAAATTTACTTGTTTCCTAAAAAAAATTAACCCAAGCACGGGTCAAAAATGGACTTTGTAAATCTCCGTACCCTTCTCTGTGGTCTCTCCTCCAGACCCTCCAAGAATGAGGCGACATCATCATCATCATAAATGGTGAACTCCATGTCCTTTCCCACCATGCCGATGGAAACATTCTAAACAAAAGGAGAAGAAGAATCAAGAAATGGACGACACTTTGTAAGATATAACTGAAGATCGGATCAATTTCAGTTACAACTAGTGTCGGTTTGGATGGCTTTTTACTGAATTCTGTCAAAATCCAGTCTTATGAGATTTGATTTCATCAATAGTAATCAGGGTTATCAATACCAGTTAAAGAACCAACATCTGATTCATCTGGAAGACTTACTTACTAACCATATTTCCCCTATATGGTGACTTTTGTTTGTCACTAGTTCATCTGGGCGGACACAGATTTTACCATCGGCAGGAAAAAGTCTCATTGAGACCCAGAAGATAAGGACTACACATCCCTTGTATGCTTGGATCAGTTTGGTAAAGAACCACATCATACCGGAGAGGAGTGTGTCGGCATACCTTGGTAGTAAGGTCCTGTTCAGCAGGCAGGGTTTCTCTGAGGGCACGAAGGCCATGTTGGACCAGATCATTCAGATTACCTGAAACATTTGGATGACATGGTTTGGTACTTTTACATTTCAGAGATGTCAGATTAAACTCATGACGTTTGACTTCAAAATGACATAATTTCACAAGTTTATAATGTAATTAGTGCTACGGAGCCAATATGGAAGACGTGCATAAAAATCTGACTGGCAAAAACATTTGTACCACATTTAAAAATGTACCACACAAAGTCCTTCTTTATGGCTGGATTCTTTTAAGTACAATTGAAGAAGACAAGTACAAATAACATTTCAACTTACAGTCTGAGAACTTCTCCATGCACCTCTCCAGGTAGGTGCGTGCTGACTGGGAGCGCGCTCCGATGGACATGGCTTTGCAATCAAAGTAGTTTGCTGACGGACAGGTCTGGAAGATATGAGGTCCCATGTCCTGTGCCACACACAAATCAACAGGAGCCATCTTCAAATGTTAAACTTCAAACACATCATTTTTATTATTTCCTTGGGGAAAAAAACAATAAAAATAATAGAATTTGGCTGAGGAAACTTACATCATAGCCAGCAATGAGAAGTCCAACACCATAGGGCCTCCTTCCATACCTCTGTGTTGGGATTTGGGTTTCTTAAAGTTGAGTTAAGGCTCCATGAAGCCATTCATAAATGTTTACAGACAAAAGTTTACATTTATTCTGGCATATACAGCCACTGATAAGACACATATTAAGCAAATGTGAGAGATTAAAACCATAATTATTGAGGATACTGCTACCAATAAGAGAGACAAGTCGTGATGCGGGGAGGGGCCTGTCAAAGACAAATCTTGAATCCAAGCACTCCTGTCGCATGAAGTTACTGCAGGAGAGAGGTTGTCAGTATCATGCAAGACCAGTTACATTAGTTTGTTTGCAGGCTCTTTGGAAATCTTCATTCAGATCACCGTGGAAGCCGTGACCTACCAGAGCAACCTGGCATCAGCCGTCAGTCCAGCAATAGAGATGCCAATGTGGTTGTCAACATGGAGGATCTTCTTCTGGTGAGCAGCCAGTTCAGACTGAGCTCTCTGCGGGGATGTAATGACATTGGCTCAGCATGTATTCAACCAAATAATTGAATAAAGTAAGTAATTAAAGTAGACTTTGGATGACTGTACCTTCAGTGCAACAAGGACTGCATGGGTTTTTGATTTAAGTCCTACAGTTGCAGAACCTTGCTTCACAGCCTCCATGGCATATTCGATCTGATGAATACGGCCCTGGATTGGAAATAAAAAACTCTCATTATGAAATGACAAGTCAATGATACACACCCTTAACATCCTTTGAGCGTTAGGGACAAAGGGACAAAGACAGGTAGCAGTAACTCACCTGTGGGCTCCATACTGTCACATCGTTGTCGTACTGATTGCGAAACTAAAACATAAAAACAAGATTATATTTTGGGGTGATTTTGTTAAAATCACAAAGTAATAACACACAAGAGTTGGGCTTACATAGTTGTCTTGCATATTTCTGCTGTAGTATTTTTCTCAGACTCCAAATAGAAGCCACACAAGTCTCTGAGCGAAAAGCCTGGAATCATTTGGAGTCCAGGCTTTAGGGTGACAGCCTGGTTTATATTACCACCATGACTGAATAATTGATAAACCTAGCTTGGTGTACATCCAATCATCCTAGGGTATCATGCAACTGAATACAGGCATAGCTTTCACTTTATTTTTGTATTTTTTTAACAGAAGCTCAGGGCGCACTTTTAATATCTGTTGGTCCCGTTCGTCTGAATCACACAGAAAATGAAATGGCCTTTGTTCCATAATCCTCACACAGAGGACATAAGCGAAGAGACAATGAAAACCAGTTACGCAGGGAGGGAGGGAGGTAAATAGGACTTCATAAATGTAGTGACCTACACCTCCTGCTGTACGATGTTCATGTAAAAATTATAATGACATGAACATTTAGCATCCTCCATCCTCCCTTTTCAATCCTCCTTATTCAGGATTCAAGAAGCTTTATTGTCAATTCGGCAGTTATGTACAAGACATACGGAGATTCAAAAAATAGTTTCTCTCCGGCTGACCCACGGCGCAGAGTCTATATAAGTATAAAAGAGCTATAAGCCCAGTGCAAAGTACAAAAGCCTGTTGCAAAGTCAACTATATGCAAAAGGAACAAAACAATAACTTAAATACAGACAAAACAATACAATAAACAGAAGGAGGCAGATATGGGAGTCTGTTTAAAGCGATTGGTGCCTTTGTGGGGGTTATGATCCAGAGTTACTTGGGGTGGGGAGGATTTATGGGTTGGATTGGATTTTTTCCATAACCTTGTTCAAACGTAACAGCCATTTAGACCACTAAATACAAATTTTTTCTGAAACGGATTCTAGAAACTTGGTAATTTTTTTTATGCCGTACCCAATCCATTCTCTTTTTGTTGGTGGTTACAATTTCTTATTTTTTTCTAGTGGCTACTAATACTGCTTTGAGTTGGTATTTATCTTATGTGTTATAGTCATTTGACTTGTCCCATGGAAAAAACGTGGAAATGACTCTAATCAAACAAAAAACAAATAATTATTAACTGTTTAATCTTTAGTCAATGGTTGCATTACAAGACAATGCCAAAAAATATGAAAAGGATCAGCCATTGTATAATCGTGTCATCTCCAGAGGTGTCTACCAGCCTATAAATATCTAATTTTGATGGTAATAAAGAACCTGGCCACGAACACTGCATAAAAATGTTTGCAGTGCTGGGCAACATTAACTCGGTCATTCAGCTAGCTTCTGAGTTAGCTAGCTGGTGTCTGAATAAAATTAATAAAGTACAGATTGAACACAAAGTGAATAAGCAGTTTACCGAATTAATACGGTGACCATAAGCTACGGTCATATAAGTTGCCTTGATAATATATTATTTTCATTACGCCAGAGATTGGCAAGGAGAGCGAAAACGAAAGTAAAATAAATGATTTTTCAGTTTGAGACCAAGTCAACCCATGCTAATGCTAGCTAACGTCTAGTAGCTCCGTTAGCCTGCTGACTCACCAGCTACAAAAGCCGATTAACAACTGTAATACGTCATTTAGCACCAAACAAAGCTCACCAAAGAAAATGTTAAAATTGTTTAATGGAACATTATCATAAAATGTAAATTTTCTGGAACACACGCAGTTTAGCCGGTATCCACTCAGCTAACGTTAGCATCAAGTGACGGTGTTTTGCTTACTCACAGGGAGCCCACCATTAGCAGCTAAGGTTAGCTTAGAGAGCATTAATGCTCCTCGTTTTATACGTTTCCGCATAAAATATACTAAATAACCTCACTGTGCAACTCTTTCGCTGTATGGATATGATATATGTTGTTAAAGTGATCAGCGTAGTTGCTTTTTCATTCATAGTTACCATCTCTCTGCTTTGGAAAGTGTCTCGTCTTCTGCGCCCGAGATCTTGGTTTGATTTATAATCCTAGACTCGACTTGAGGGAAAAGAGCCGAGTACCGATTATTCGATCATTGATCATTGCTCGATAGAGGAAAGTTGTGCCCTTCTGCGAACAAAGTTGTTAAAGACTTTTTGTACCTGACATCATATGAATGGGGGTAAAAAAAACAATAATTAAAACAAAACAAAACAAAGAATAATAAATATCATAACATGTATAATAATACATAACTAAAATATTTTTTTATTTTGTTATCAATATACACTTCATGAAAATATTTATGATCATATTTATTTTTTTATATACTATTTTATTTTATTATTTTTCTATTCATACAATCAAACAGTCAAGGACGATAACGGTGCTTCAGTTTCAGCATCCAGATACGTTCCTGGCCCAGATGAGTCTACTTTCCGGTTTTATTATAGCAGAAGAAATAAAAACAGATAAATCATCCCAGCCATTTACCAATGGCTATTTAAAAAACATATAAAATAAAACATTTAATTGGAAATGATTCCTTAAAACACTTCTGCTAGAGAGGGAGACATAAAAATGAATTATGCTGATTTATTATGAATTCTATCTGTAATTTGACCGTTTTTTCTTATTCCTTTGGTTTGATCAGAATTCTTTGCATTGGATGCCCCCAGACTTTGGAATAGTTTACCTGCCTTTATAAGAACTGATACGAGCCCAGCAACTTTTAAATGATTACAGGAGACCCACCTGTTTTCTTTGGCTTTTAATTGAGGTTGGATTTTTAATAATTTATATTTTTTATTGCTTGTTGCCTCTGCCTGTTATGCTGTCCTCTTCTTTTTTTCCCCATCTGCTGTTGTCTGTGTAGATTCTCATTTATCCGGGTCATAGTAATCCATGTGGGTCGAATCCAAAGCATCTGGACTTCTGTTTTGACTAGAAGAGGTTTCAACACTCACCAAGAGGCTTCTTCCAGCTTTAACCCACAATAAGTCTTCTATGTCTGTGCAGCACTGTGAGCAACTGTCGTATATGTGCTCTGTAAATAAAACTGACATTGATGTTATAATGATCGTACAGAAATAACCCCTAAACAGAATATTAGGTGGTCAAAATAGCCCCCTCTTTTAACATATATTTCATTAAATTGACATTATTGCAGCGGTAAGATTAATCCAAGAGTAGTCTAATTAATCGTAAAACAACCTGCCACACAAATAGTGCTTTCTTACTTCATTTTAGTCCTTTACATATGTTTTGCTGATAATTATTACATACTTTTTATTTATCTAAAACTCTGATGTTGGAAATTCAGATGCAGTTAAGTATATATTCAAAGTCTGGTGTGACTACTTTTGGTGTTATGACGCTTCACTTACTCCACAACTGGTGAAACTGCAAACACAATATTAAATGCTGTAGGTAGGTTAAAGTGAGATATGGAAAGTAAAGTGCAGCTTTAGTCATTTTCTTGCTGAATGGGTTCATTCCTGCTCCCCCTCTGTGCTGCCTGTGCAGCTGCAGTGTCTGTACATGACCACTAGGCGGCAGCAATAAATTATAAGTAGACATTCTGGGAGCACCATCTGGAGCTGGACTCTAACTAGACTTACACTTTTCTGTTAGATGCACATAAAAGGTTCCAGGATGTTGCACAAGCTGATAAAATTCACGGGACTGGTGGCTGTTTGATACTCGGTCAGCCAGCTATGTCAGCTCTGGAGAACTCAGCTAAGTTTCTCAGCTTTTGTTTGCTTCTCTATGAAAAGCAGATGTAGGGATCATTGAATCAATTTATGTCCATGTATTTCAATTCAACTTCCGTGCAGAATTTATTTTGTAAAAGGGCTTTCGCAACGAGGAACAGACATTTGGCGTTAAATACACAACATTCATGCAAAGAAATAATCATGATTCATGAAAATAAATGACTGGGAACTTTATTGTGTCGATCCATTCGGCATCTTTGTATTTTAGTGGGATTTCATGTCTTCTTTTTTATATGTGCAATAAACTGTCATTGAGTAATTGATACACACACAATGGTATGTGGACATTTGCAAAACAAACCCAGATAATATCTTCGAAACTCATATTGCATGTTGTGACAACATGAAAGCAGCATCAGTTAATGTGCTGCCTGCTTCTTTAAAGGTGAAATCCGCCCATTTTAATTATTCACATATGTTACTTCTGGTCCACAGAACACTCCAGTCTCTTCAGTCAATAGTTTTCATCCACTCAGGTCATAACTCCTGACATTCAGACACAGCCTGATCTGGCTCTCCTTCACAGACAACAAACCCAACAGAGTTGTAGTCCTCAATCAATTTATAGGCTATAAATAGGTTTATACAGTATATGCCTTTGGTTCCGTGTGCCAGAACATTAAAGTGTGACATTTCATAGTTTGTCAAAGACATCAATGCATTTATTCCATTTTCTCTTTATCATAAACGGTCAAAACCCACTAATATTTAATGTTACACTGAATATTATAATATATTCATTTACTTGGAAAGTAAAGAAACCAATTGCCACCAAATAATTCTAGGAAAGATGATCATTAACTTGGAGGAGTTGCTAAAGATGAATACAGTTTACTTAGAATTATTGTTATAATTGTTCTGCACCCCCTAACCTGCCCAGAACCAAAAGAGATCCGAGAACAGAACACAGAACCTTGATGTAGACTAGGTTCTGTGTTCTACGATCGAGTCTTAGTAGATGCTGGTGTGTTGGGCCAGGATCATGCAGCAAGACCCCCACCAGTGCAATGGGCCCCCTCCAGAAACCAACAGAAGCTGGATATTGTGGTCCGAGCCCCCAAACCATGAGAACACCTTGGATGCAGATCCCACAGCACCACAGGAGCCCAGGTACAATGAACTACCGTAGAGTATACCCCGACCCACAGCCACACCACCGGGGGCACGCAGCAGAAGAGGAAAACATGGTCTTCAGAATCTCCCAAGAAAAAAACAACATTATCTTTAAGTTGCTAAAGATGAATACAGTTAACTTGGAAGCGACGCTCCTTTGGACCCAATGCCAGCCGTGTGGTCCGATCCCACAGGAGAGCTAAAGTAACACAAATTGCTGAACAAAATGAATGCTGGTTCTGATAGAAAGTCGTCCCGGCCCCTGTTTTGCCAGTAAAAGAGGACTTTCACAATATTAAACTGGTGGTCCTAATGTAATGGCTGATCAATGTGTTTTCAACCTTTTGCGGGGCCCTTCTGTGAGGCATGGGCTTCTACTCACTGCCATATAACTCTAGAAGTGAAGACTCCCTATGAAATACTCCAACACTACATTATTCTCTCTTTCAGTGATTTAAAGGAAGTTTGACCACAGAGTCATTATTATAACGCCTAAAATAACAGTAGATGGACGCGCTGCTGCAGATGATACGGGAGTAGAGGTGAACACTTCCTGGGAGGTTATATGGCTGGTGAACAGCTCTACACATAGAAAGAAAATGAGTAACTGGTTTACCAGTGTCTTTTGTTTTGCATGGCTCTTTTCATTTTTGGGTGGGAACACAAAAGCTTCAGTTTCAAACGATTCTGTGAATTTTTGTTTCTCTGCGGTCGGAGAAAAGACGGCTGGTTGCCTCTCCCTCCCCTACGTCCAGCTCCTCTTTACCTTTTTTCTTTTTTATTAATGATATCTGATGTACCCTTGATGCAGGAGGAGGGGTTTGAGGAGGAGGAGGAGGAGGAGGAGGAGGGGGCCGGGGATGATTTAGTGGGGCTATGCTGACAAGTTCTCCTCTGATGCCAAGGCAGCGGCAGCATGGCGGCGGCCATTACATCAGCGCCCCAACCTCCTTCCTCCCTTGTGATTGAGATTGTGGGAGCTTTGCTGAGCTCAGCATGTTTTCTTCCTGGGGGCCTCATTTAAGTCTGCCAACATTCCCCCTTTTAATTTTTCAAATGGAGAGCAGCCTGAGTCACTGTGCGACGGCTCCAAGACACATGGTGGGCTGCACACGCTGGTGGCGGCGAGGGAGGCGGAGGTGTTTGAAGGAGTAGAAGAGAGTATGAGTGGGCGCTCTTCCTCTGCCCATTCATGATTTTGTGTTACTCAGACGGAGGCACAGCAAACCAGAAAACTCCTCTATGTTGTTTGAAAAGCATCCCAGCATAGATATTTGTGATTTTATACGGGACGCCGCTTCATCACGAGCGCAGAATAGTTCATTTTGCATCCCCAGCCATGGGATATTCCACAACACCCATCGCCTTGGTGCTGCAAATAAGCCGGCAATGTTTTATAGACTGGCAGCTATCTCATAACAAGGTGGGTCAGGGGTCAGCAGCCACGCAGCAAAACGAAGGAAAGCCACCTCAGCCCCTCCCTGCCTGAAACTTTTTATCAGGCTAGAGTATCGTATGTCATCACTGACGTTAACAGACCCTACAGCGAACGCCGGAGAATACGTGCGCGAGGAGCGGCGAGGTGGGAGTCCTGCAGTGATTCTGTTCACTGCTCTCAGTTTCCGTCTGTTGACGAAGCGTTTATGCAGCATTTCAGTGGCAAATGGCCAAAGATGGTTTTTCTAGATAAAAAACAAAAAAAAAAAAAACGCAATACATTGTAGGGCACTTAATGATATCAGTAGCAGGAGAGAAAGGTTCACAGACAGAGCAAAGAGCCTCAGAACAAAAAAACACACAGGGCTTTTTCACAAATTGCGGTGTCTATAAGACCCAAACGGGTCCACGTCCAACTCCTGGATGCCGGTAAACATTACCACCACGCCGGCATCTCAGCAACTCCAATGTATCAGTAATCTGGTTTATGTGGAATGTGATGGAGCAATGCGCATCACCGCGAGACGGAAATGCGGACATTAGGTTCACGACGATTACAATTTCCCTCTCCGTCATTTTCATTGTTTAAATGCCAGGAAAAGCTCCCTCTCCAGAATCCATCATTTTAAGGTTCTGACTGCATCGGACCGCAGCTCACGGGGAAGAACTTTAAAACTCGGTCAGAGACGATGTGATACTGTTTTTGGAGAATAAGTCTTTAAAGGTTTCACAGATGCTTCTCAGCAAGAGGGTTGCAGGTTTAAATCCGCCGCTGACCGCCTCTGGCGCCGTTCTGTGCGCAGTTGGCATCTTCTCCCCATGTTTGAGTGGGTTCTGTCTCTGAAGTCCCGCCTCCTCCCGCGGTTCTGAGTAACACAGAACAACATACGTGTGAATTAGTGCGTACATTTTTCTTTTTTTAAATCTCGATGTGATGAATTGGCGGCTTGTCCAGGTTGACCCGCCCCTCGCCCAGGGTCAGCTGGGATAGGCTCCAGCCCCACCACCTATCCCAGAACAGGATAAACGGTTACAGAAAAGCCCAATGTGACAGAAAATGGTTTAGTCACCAAATGGACAGGCAGGTGAAAGACTGGAAAAAGAACATTCCGTGTGAAAACTGTTCATTTTATCCACGAAAAGAAAAAACGGGGAAATTATGGAATTGTCATCCCAGATCCTTCGTGTGAACTCAAAAAACCATCATGGATCATTTGCAAATTTAGTATTCAGATAGGGATTAGTGTGATGAAGAACTGAAGTGATTTTTGGAAGGTTCCGGTTTATGTTCCTGACACTAGACATAATTTTTCAGCCGTTCGTCCGATTTAGTCCAGATTTGGTGAATATGATTAGAGTCAAGGAGATTATTTTGCCTACATTGTGTTTTTCTCTAATAGTTCATATTTTATACACTAGGGGGAGCTGTTTATTTAAAACACAATTCTTTTTTTGATAAAACCTTTGGAAGAACTTGGTTCTATTCAGTTCAAATTCAAGATCTATCTTGTAAATATTGTGATTTACTCTAATAGTTCATATTTTTAGTTTAGTTAGTTTTTTCTATGAAAAACTGTTTTATTAAACAATTGGCTCTATTTAGTCCAATTTTGGTGCATATGAATCAACTCAAGGATATCTATTGTTTTTGTATGCATCCTGTTTTACTGTTTACTGTTTTTTACTTTCTCATGTTTTATTCAGTTTTTTTTTCTTTTTCTTTACACAACACATACAAATATGGTTCAGATCACTTCACTCAAGTAGATCTATGTTGTAAAAATCCCATTTTTCTCCCAAGGGGAGTTTTCTTTATGAAAAACATTGTGTTTTGGACACAGCTTCACATCTAATTATGAATTAAAGGTATCGCTTACACAACACAGGGGATTGGGGACTTTTCGGGAAGATACCCTTGCTGTCGGGGACGACGGCAAAGCCCTTCTTAATGTGTGTTTTCAGCGCTTGAATCTGCTGCGGCGTAAACTTTCAGATGGTGAAACTCCCAGAAAAATAAACTGAGCTGTTTTTTTTTTTCCTCCAGTTTAATTTTCTTAAGGCTGCAGGTAAATCCATCTGCCTGTAGCCTCATATTATTCCCATTATTATCCTTCTTCTTATCAATTTCTGACTCATAAATCCATTTGACTTGCCTTCTGATGGCTTGAAAGGGACGAGATACGGTAAATACAGTTCAATGAATTAACTGATGAATTCATTTCACAGCATGCTTTTAGTTGCCATGTATTTCTCTCTTCAGGACTCACACACTGCATTGGTTGTTATACTATTATCATTATTAGATTGTGTATAATCATCTTTAGTATACATTTCATTACTTTACAGACATTGGCTGCCAATAATAGTGAAGGAACTTACACTGAACAATTTTCTGATTTTTGAACCAACTTATAGCAAAAAGAATTGAAGAAACTCCTGATTTTGTGCATCTCTTCGCAGAAATGGAGATCTATCGGAAGTTCAGTCAGAAAGACTATCCTCTCAGACACTTGTGCCACGATAATCCTCATACCACTACTATCCTCACCTGTCACACATGCTCAGTCTCATCACCTGCTCCAGGTTCTGGTGCATCAATTGATATCATCTGGGCTCATTCATGCAGCCTCATCATCTGATCACCAGGTGTCTCACCTGGATGCTGAGCTAATCACCATCATCGTATGACTTCATCAGCGTTCATCTAGTTATTTCATGCTGCTGGTTCACACGCCTCCCACCTCCCCATCCCCGCAAAGTCCAAGCCGATCCATCGGTCTCATCATTCATTAGCCTCAGCAGAGTCATCAGCCACCACCACCGGTATGAAGACTCCAGAGGGGGGGTTATTCTATGCCTGCTGCTCAGGGCTGAGACCCTTCAATCACAATCTCCCCTGAGTGTCAGAGCGCCAAAGACTTTCTAACAGATTCATTATCACACACCATCGGCTGTAATAAATCATCCATCTTTTCTTCATTCTCCGTCTTACCTGATTGAACTGCGTTAGTACGGCCATATTGGAGCGTGTGGGACCCTGAACTGATCTATTGTAACAGAATATCAATGAGGTTCAGGTCCAGACTTACCCTCACGCTCGGGTTCATTGTTTTTGGTGTGTGACCCGGTTGCTCTCGAGCTTAAACGCCTTCAGACTTTCCTGGTAGAGAACAGAATTCGTGTTTCCCCTGATCTATAAAATGTTCAGAATTTTATAGAATTCTGAACAAACCAAGGTGAAATTATAGATAAAATTCAAAATAAATCAACGCAATTCATTATTGTGTCTCCCTGTCTATCAGCGGGGTTTCACAGAATCATTTACATTAAAAGTTTTTATTCACAGGCATCAACAACAGCCAGAAAACTATATTTTTACACCTAAATCATTCTGTTTTTAATTAACAATACCAACTAAAAACAACTTTGAATAACCTTTGGTAAATGGCTGGGTTGATTTAGCTGTTTCTCTAACGTTGCCATAGTAAAACAGTAAAGTTGAAAGTTGCCCTTGATATCTGTTACTGCAGCCAGGAGCACCTGCACTTCAGGAAACCGTCAGGTGAATGATCAGCCTCCTGGTGCATTTAAAATTTCTTTAACTCTACAGCAAACATTTAAGCACTGATTGCATCTCCTCATCAAACAGCGCTCTAACTGAAATGAAACTAACGTGAGCAGTCGCTTTTGGAAATTTGCCTTTCAGAGGCCTGTTAAACATTCACCACTTCATTTCTGAGAGAACCACAAACCATCTCAAGTATCCTAACTGATGAGAACATTACATCCGATACTGATCACAGCGTTTGAAGTTCTCTTATAACGATGCGTGACACGGTGATAAGGCTGGAAGAAGGTGGGAGAGGTTTACCGCTCGGCTCCATCATGAGTCATCCTTTCATTTTGTCACAACTCTGGGGGAAAATTGTCGGAGACGGTGAGGCGGTTCACAGTCGATTCATTCATCACACAGAAGCCAGTTTGCTGGCTGATTACCCGCTGGGCTGTGATCAGTCTGATGGGATCTCGTGTGAGGTTCGGTTCAGTGAGCATCAAACCCATGTCACACAAGCATGTCTGTAACTACTTGATTAGGCTTAATTAAACGGTTGGTTTTGCTCTTTACTCTTAATTAATACTTCTCTATTATATATAATCACTGTCTAAATTGACTGAATGAGTCAACAGAGACAACAGAGACTATTAACCGGGGAATTAAACCTATTCTATTCTTTTCTATATGGAATATTGCATTAGATGCTGATTGATGATTAATTCAAAAGTCACATCCCCAAAAAGTGAGGGATATTTAATGAATTGTCATCGCAGCTATGCCACAGATCCTTCGTCAAAACTCCAAAACAACGTCATTTATCACTTTCAAATTTCATATCCAAATTGACCTTAGTGTGAGGAAGAACTGGAGTGATTTTGGGAAAGGTCAGTTGTATATTTCCGACACTAGGGGGAGCTTTATCTCCAAAAGTCTCTCAACCTTTATGTGGTTCATAGGAGTTGTGTGGAGGAGATCTATCCTGTAAATATGTTCCACTCCAGTAGTTCATAGTTTACTCTTTCTTATAGTTTCCTTTAGTTTGATTTTGTCCAAATAAGGTATGTTATCGCTGTATAAATTAACTCGAGGAAATCTGTATGTGTCAGGTTGTTTGTATAACGCAGGTGATTAGGGCGTTGACATACAACATGTATGACATCATAGGCCTAGTTATTATTATGGAAAGAGATGCCAAACTCATTAGAGAGATTAGAAATAATAATAGTAATGAATAATAATAATAATAATAATAATAATAATAATAATGAAACCCATTATTAAAAACAAAGTTACAAAGTGCTTTACATGATAAAACAAGGAATTAGAAGATACCAACAATGAGAAAACGATCACAAATAACAATAACCAATAGAAACTAACCTGGAAATGGGATTACCAAAAAGATTTCTTTGAAAATATGTTGTTTAAGAAGTTTCTTAAAGGATGTTAGTGGTTCTGCAGGGAGTTGCAGAGCTGAGGGGCCCTGACTGCAAAAATAAATAAATATATATATCGTTTAGTCTGGGAAAACTCATGAATCGTATGGCAATAAAAAAGCAAATAACACTGTTGGCACAAGTGTTTGGGTGAAACTGTTTACAATCACATTGTGTCATACAGCATTTTTCTGGGGGGAATTGTTCTTTATGTGATAGTTTGCTCATTTCTTCTGCAAGTCAATGATGGATGTGGGCAAAAACAACCATCAAAACTAAGCTAAATGTTATAATGTAAAAAAAAGTCTTATGTAGAACCAGTTTATCATGAAGAATTTCTTTTGACCCTAACATCCCTAACAGTTAAAAAGTAGTATATATATGTATATATGAGCCATTTGCATTAATGATGTAATTTAATACATTTGAAACGTCCTCTTTTCACAAACCTCTTCTGCTGCGTCCCTTTTGTGCAGACGTTCACGTCCACGACCGATTAAAATGATTACGAGCCGATATAAAAATGCATTGCCTGACTTGCGAGAGTCATTGCCATGTGATGGTGTCGTCATCTATGATGGCGGAGTTTATCCTGACGTGATTATTATCCGTGGTTGGTAACGGCGAGCGTGACACCAGATGAGGACAGAGAGACCTGCCAATCAATACTCCCCAAGACGAGGAATTGCAGCAGTCTGTGAGCAGTCAGTCAAATTCAGCTCCGCAGCTGAAGGTTAACTCAGTTTGATGCTTATGCTATTGGACTCTTAAACTTTATTTTTGGAAATCCAATGCCTTGAGGGAATTTCGTGCTCCATTAATGACTTTTTCAGCTCAGGAAACAATGTCTCACCAGTTGTGAACCCGGAGAAGTTTTCCTTTCCATTTAGTTAAAAAGCTCTCAGCCGCTAGGGTGAAGAGCCACGGCGCGGCTTAGAAGCTCCGAGATTTGGCAACTAATGGGCGGAAGGCACTCCGGTTGCAACGTCCGGGTGGGTGTGTGATCAAGTGTTGTTCTGGAGACACCTGGCTGCTCCAGCTAATCTGTTCATCAAACTCCCTTAATGGGCCCTTGTGCTTCTGGAGCCATCATGTCACAATAATGGCTCCAGCGAGTGAAGTGCGCTTTTAACCGCATTTGACTAATTATGAAGGCCGTCCTATTTCTGGTAGCGGGGAAGGAAAACATGCTATGGGCGAACTCGTGTCAATTTCATCGCCATGACAGTTAAACCATTAACCGGTAGACGTAATTACGCGAGCAAGGAGGCAAAGAAGAGGTTGCGGGGTCAGGAATTTGATGGCTCAGAAATTGAGATACTTTCCTCTCAGAAGAAGACTGTGCCTCTCTGAAGGATGATGAGGACTCTCAGGAGAGACACATGACAAACTTGTCTCAGGCTACAGGAATGAGCGTGATTACACCAGAGAAAAAAGAGTTTAGAACATTTTTCAGGTGACCAGGCCAATGGAGAAATGTGGATAGAACATCTATTCTGGGTGAAAGAGAGCGGAAAAAAATAAAAAAAAATCTTAAAATGAAGATAAGCAAAATCTGCTTTTTTTCGGGTCTTTTATTTTTTATAAAAGGGGGTCGCCACAGCGGACCTTCTCGTTCCTCATATGGATTTGACGTAAGTTTTTATCTCAAATGCCGTTCCTGACATAACCCTCTCATTTATCCGGGCTTGGGACCAGCACTAGATTTGTCTGGGTAGGCTGGTAGCACAAAGAACTTCGCCTACAGGTCCACAACATCGAACCCCAGTTGCCTGGACCGAGGTTAGTGGTACGACCCACTGAGTTCTCCTACTGCATGACATGAAGACAAGAACATGGGACTTATAGGGACATGATGTCCACTGGTTTTTGAGGATGCATGCAGACGATTTCTTGTTATGTTCAGAAAGGTACATAAGGAATCTAGAAAATGTAGTTTCCAACGACACATTGCACAGGGGAAATAAAAACAGAAGAAGAAGAAGAAACTCATTTTAGGATACACAACTTTTGGGCCCCTCAAAGTCACGTGTGAAATTTTCTGGATAAGACTATTCCCTAAATATAAACGTGTATACAGACTGACAAGGGTGACCTTATATGCTCCCTTTGGTGGGGGCGTAAAACAGGTAACGAAAGAAGATGACTTCAGGTGAACTATGTTCCAATCCTCCTTATCCAAGGAAACAGAGAAGAAGAAGAAGAAGTAGAAGAAGAAGAGGGGACAAAAGCCAAGAAGACCTCAGAACCCTATCACTCACCGTCCATCAACCCTTGTGCTCCTCGCCTGATACCAGCCTCCCACCCTGATGGTCTGGTAGTTGAAAGACCCCAAAGTAGACAGCATTACAATTTAAGGGATGTCAGTCGCCATCAGAAAAGGCGAGGAGGAGGAGGAGGAGGAGGAGGAGGAGGAGGAGGAGGGAGGTTTATGAAAGACTCAGGGTACAGAAAATATATGAATATTCGAAGCTTTGCTAAAAGCAACCGTAAAGAGTGATTATACGTTAAAACAATAATACATGTTTGAACCAAGATCTCGCCGTTAATAAAGATTTCCCCTTTCGGCTTCATTGATACTCGATCCTCTCTCAACCCCGCTGAGAGCCAGACATCTTCCAGCTTTGCTGCAGAGGCAGAAACGATGGCAGATTCTTGGGCCCCAGCCAGCCGTTATAACCGCATAACGCTCAACTTTCTATAAATACCTTGGGACACGGTCCAAGTTGATCAAGTGTGATTGAATCTGAAATGACTCCAAAAACAAGAGCCAAGTTTCTTTAAGGTACTTTAGGAGAACTGCTCGGCCCAGCCCGGCGTCTGACAGGCCACCGGTCTGAGTCACTCGACAGTCTCTGAAGATGCTCCAGCGATGTTCCAGCATAAATAAAGGGATGGAACACAGAATCTGAAGCGGCACTGATTGGTTAAAGGATGTTGTGCTGCACACGTGTCGTGATGATCGAGTTAGTTTTTACTCTTAAATGATGATGCTGTCTTTAAATATTAGTTTACTGCCACTCACCTTCATAACTTGCTCTTTCTTAATTGCTAGCTTCATGGTCACAAGCTGTTCCCATTCAGCCAATCACATTCATCCAACATCACAGTGACGCACCTTCATGGTTAGCCCGTCATCATCAGCTGCTGTCTTTTCAAAGATGATTCTCTCCATACATCTTCCTTCTTTCATGATGCTGGTTTGCGCTCCATCATCCTCATCATTCCACTTTCATTCAGTCTCAGCAGCGTCATCAGCCACCACCACCAGTTTCCAGAATACAAAAGGGTTATACCCTACTACTGCTCAGGACCGATAATAATAATAATAATACATTTAATTTATAACCCCTGTATCCCAATCTCCCTGATAATAATAATTATCATCAATATATATATAATTGTAATAATAATTTCTAATGGCATTTTAATGAATGAATTAAGTGAGGTGGGCATGGTCTTCACTTTATGGTCCCCCAAAAGGACTCCTAATTGGATCTAGCATCAACATCTTGGACAGTTTTAAGGTCGCTCTTTTATTACATTATACAATATTCATGAACTTGAAATACGTGTTAAATAAAATGTCTAAATATTAAAAATAAATGTTAAATCTTATTGTTAAATCTAAATCTAAATCTAAATGTGCATGGTCAATCTAAATATTATATATACAAAAATAAATGTTCAACCTACATGTTGAGCACCAAACTAAATATTTAGCTAAAATGCAAATGTCCACAAAACACACAGAAAATATGCAAAGTTCATCTGCTGAAGTACCAAAATCAAAGCTTGAAGAAGAAAAACACTTTTGAGAGAGGGTTCCATCTACCTGAAGAAAAAACATTTTTGAATAAAGAATCGGCTTCAACTTAGGCAATGGCCCAGAACCAGCCCAGAAACCGCCTTGGTTAATTGCTAACGCTAATTCACACGCTAATTCACACTGATATTAGCATAGTAGCTAAATATTTAGTTTTGTTCTAAATATTTACATTTAAATTTTACACATAGATTTAACATTTAGACACATCGTTAATATTTCTACATTTTATTTAACATATTTTTAGGTAGGAATTCATTAATATTCCAGTAAATTTGATTGAAAAAAAGTGACTTTGAGAAATTAACACTGCTTTTTAAACGTTTTTTGAGCTAAATGTGGCAAAAAGTTACCGTTAAAATCAACATGTGCTCGTTTAGAAACGGCGCCCCTTAAAGGCCTTGTGTTCTTCTGTCGAGTTGGTAAGTGAAAACTCAAATCCAGTTCCGCCGTATCTCAGCCAGCAGGGTCACTTCATTCATTCTCGTGTAATCATGACGAATAACACTCCCGGCAGGCACTTTTGGGAAACACACTCCTCGGCGTTGTTTGGTCCATCTGCCTCCTCTCAATCGCTGCTTTTTCCTTTTTCTTCAATGAATGTTATGGAGTAGATAAAAGCAAACCCAGCTGTTCAGAAAATGACGTCAGGGATATTGGGCCAACATCCATCCCACGCTAAGATGTCCAAAGGCCCGACGCTGATGCTTTAAGTTCCCAATGATTGAATGCCAGCTCCCTAATGAACAATGGCAAATGCCCGGAAAATCAAGCCATCCTTCACGGTATTTGACGTTTTACGTGCCTCCTTTAACTGATAAACTATGCCGACCTGTTTACATGACCCAGTCCTCGGCTGCTCTAATGGAGGAAACCACGTGTTCAAGAGCGTACCACCTGCCTTAAGCCCCATATCCTCCACCGCAACCCTTCCTGCAAACTCTCCTAAGTCATCCATCACAGGTAAACACAATCCCCATTCTTCCCGATGTAAAACGACAAAGTGACACCGGTTACACCACTTGAACTTGCATTTAATCAGGTGGCGAGCCTCCTTTGTGGTGGCGAGCCACTGATTAGATCAGGAGATTAAGAGCCATAACAGGAGGCAGCGGTTGGATAATGACTTAAGTGCTGTTTCGCCTTCCTTTCTCTTCAGGAAGTGATTTATCTGGATAGGCTTGGCTCTGACTGTCTGGGCGGGGGAGGGGGGGGGGGGGGGGGGGGGGGGGGGGGATCATATCACCCTGCTCTGAACCTATCAACACTCCCTGTCCTCCCAGTGGTTATCAAAGGTTTGTGCTTTATAGTACTGGACACGTTCCCAGCTCGCGAGACGGGATCCTTCTTTTACGTCTTCTCGTCCTTCATTCAGCGTCTTACTGTCACAAACAACGACAACAACCTTACATTTGGCAATTCGGAGGTTTAATGTTAAATAGCTGAATGTTCGTAAATATTAAAATCCTTTGGAATTTTAAAGCGTATTTTTTTTAAACATTAATTTAATTTCAAGTTGGTAATATTCCCGATATTTGATTGTAGAGGAATATAAACAAGCAGAAACAGTCAAAAGAAAAAATTATGTTCTGCAAACCTTTGGGGTTTCACAAATAATGTGTAAAATTCTCTCTCTATATATAAATATATATATTAAAAATATACTTAAAAAAAAAAAAAATTATTAAAAAAAAAAAATTATATATATCTATTTTAAAAAACATATTACAAAATTCTACAATTATTTCGTAGATCACCTGCTTCCATCCGTAGGTTGGTACCCTCCTGGCTAACTGTTACTATAGCAGTGACTGTATTTATTAACCTGGGCTCCAACCCATCCGGTTGGGAAATCAGTTCTGTCTCCAGGACATGGACATGGACAAGAAGGCCATCCGGTTTTACACCGGATGGCCTTCTTGACGCAACCCTCCCCATTCATCCGGTATTGGGACCCTCACTAGAAGAACACTGGCTTGTGCCCCCATTGTGGCTGGGTTCTACAATTCTTTTATTATATTGTAACAAAACATAATAAAATATAACCAAATAAAATTGCTCATGTAATAATGCGAGCACGCCGCAAACAATGTAATATACTGTGTAGTGATCCTCCAGCTAATGACAGCAGGGAGCATCTTCAGCAGCGTTAAACTTTCCCCCGTGTCCACTGGTGACATCGCCCTTTCCTGCCTTTCCCAGAATGCCCTTCATCAAGCTTTGAAGAACTGGTGCGAACAGTTTCCGCCTACGTGTGGGTGTCACTTAAAGTATTGAAACCGGTGGTTTTAAATTGTTCTTCCCATTCCAAGAATGATAAATACACTCATTAGTCTGGTGTTTAATGGTTTGCTTTACAAGTTATTGAAGGCCAAAGCAGAAACATCCACCGAACGTTCGATATGAACGACCTCGCTCTAATTGTTGGTGTGTAGGTGGAGAGAGCGAGCGGAGGAAGGCTGGACAAACCAACAACAACGTGGATTTGATCAAAGGATATGGAAAGTACTGTTTCAAAATGTTTTATTACATTCTCTGGATGGTCTTTTGTAGCCTCCTGATAAATGTTATATAAAAAACACAACTATTGTTATGCTGTGAAGCCTGAAAAGAGCTTGGAGATGGACTAAAGTAGGATAAATCTAAGGTCACATGATGATTACAAGGACATGAAATTAGAAAAAAAAA